>CM062816.1:683152257-683752257 GCA_031772625.1 Pinus tabuliformis | reverse complement strand
TTATTATCGAGTTCTTCATCAAACAGTTACCAAAGCATAAATAAGATAGAGACAAGAGACATGGAATATAGGTGATCATCCAAGGCCAAAACCTCTCCAACTTGAGAGGAAAACCCAAACAGATTCTTCTTCTTATAGAGACTTCAATTGACGAATACCAAGACCAAGACCAAGACCCTTGACACAACAACCTCTCTAAGACCAAGTCACAAGCCTTCTAAATTCAAATTCTTCTTCCTTGAGACAATGATGGTCAAACTTCTTCCTTCACCCACTAGCTCGACTATCCTTCAAATTTCGGTCCCTTAGATCAATCTTGCAATTCTTGGCCCTACTTCAGAAACCCTAGCATGTGTGATTGAGCAACTTTAGAACCGTGATTCTCATTGCTCTAGTTGTAGGTTTCTTCTTTATCAACTCGGCTTGAGATACACCTTAATCTTCCCCTTGATTTTACCTTCAAGTGTCACTGTAATACCTTGGCTCCTTCTGTAGTTTGGACAACATAAATTCTTCGCACGTGTGGAGTAAATAAGCCCAAAACAGATCAGAAAAATGGCTTGGTTGTCTTCCTCTTTCCTTTGCTTGGTGATGAGGCTTCTCTCTTGTGATATTCGCACCTTTTCTTGGTTCGGGTTGCCTTGACCGAATTTGCTATTCAAATGAGGCTGAGCTACCCTATTTATAGTGGTTTGCGCATCCAAAATAAGCCGACTTCTCTTGGTGACAAGGCCGACATGCCTTTCTAGCTTTATCCTTAGGCTGACTTCAAGGGGAGCTTGTGACAAGGTCTTGGAGGGTTAACAAAATTTCTTTTACAATGAATTACATGGCCATATGGGTCTTCAATCCTTGACATTGACTTTACTAGACTTTATGACTTGATGACCAAACCCATTATTCAAGTATTACAAAAATAATTTTATTTTCTTCTTTACATCAATTACATAAAATCACAATTACACATGTCATTATGAAGACCGAACCTGGTTACACTTTTCAACAGAAACAAGCTATTTTTTATCCATGAATCTCACAATACTATTGCAAATTGGTAGCAACTCCAAGCTGAAATAAGGAGAAAAAAGGTGCGATGCCTTTAAGGAGTGGTTAAAACTGCAACAACTTCATTAAATTCAACAAAAAAGCTAAGAAAAAGTTTCCAAGTAGGGGTGCTTAATGAAGATAAGGGAAAACCCCCTAAAAACTAGCTCCTATCCAAAAATTGCATTGCTAAAAACTCTAAAACTCTTTGCTGTCCAAAAAATTGGGTGCTGAAAACCATAATTTCAGATCTATAACAATGTTGAAACCCTAATTTCATATTTGAGAAAAAGCTTAAAGACTGTTGGAGAGAGGAAGAAAATTCCACACTAGCTTTGATACCATGTTATAAATCATGACATAGAGGATCTATGGTGAAGTCTCCAACAAACCATAATCTAATTAGATATACAAGCTGAATTACAATGGTGCTTGTTGCCCACCAAAAAGTGGGTAACCTATATGAGAATTTTTTCTCCTTCTTGGATAGCCAGCGAGCCAACAACCCTATTGCTCAACACTTGACATAATGCCATGTGCCCTCCACATATTTGCTCTGGTGAAATTTCTTTCTCCCAGTCAAAATTCCTTCTTGAAGGAAGATGGGTCATCTATTGGTAGGTACTTTAACCATTTTGTAATCATATGCTTTTACTTAATGATTATGGAGCATACTAATATGAGTCAAGGGGTGATCCAAATGATTGAATGATCTTTGATTGTATTTTTGTTCCCTCACTTCACCTGCGAGGTTAGTTTTCAACGAAGTTGCATGAAACACTGAAACGTCTGGAAATTTCCGAAATGGGTATGGCTGGAAACGCGACCCCCAAAAATGGAAATGTCGGGCGAAACGTCATATATGTATGTATGTCTGCAATTTTTTTTTGTAAATAAGTTAATAACTCATCTTGCAAGAAAAAAAGAATGAGACACATAAATGACATTTTAAAAGGAAAATATAGTCTATGTTAACTCTCATAGATGATTAAATGATTCAAAATCCAAAATTATCATTTATAAATGAGACCGTACATCCAAGATTCAAAAATCATCCTTTATGCATGAGGCTTTACATCCAAAATCAACCTTTATACATGGATGTATGTGTTGAAAATGTTGATAAATTGGCAGCTAAGGGATGAATTTCCTTGAATAAAATTTCATTTTTGACTATTCTAGAGTGACTTTCTAAAGATAGAAAGTCATGTATTCATTAACCATGACTTTCCAAAATTAGTAAGACACCTTGTTTCACTTGATAATCATATTTATATGATGGAAAATCACTTGTCCTTAATCAATCTCAATTGTTTATTTTTTAATTTAATCATCAATATATATATTTAATATTATTATTATCCTTATGATACTATAATGTTATTATTAAAATGAAATTCCATGCCACCCTCTCCTACTTGGCACTCAATAATGCCACTTCACATCTCTCTCTCTCCTTGATGGCAAATTGAACTCTCTCTCATTCAATGATACGTTACTCTCTCTTTAATGCTCTTACGCACCTCTTACTCCCTCTTACACACTTTAATGACTTGTCATAAAAAAATTCCTCTTACACCTCTTTAATGCATATGTTACACTTCTCCTTAATGGCTCAAATTTCTAAGGCATGTGTACTCCCTCTTGATGGCATAAGTTACTAAGGCATGCGTACTCCCTCTTGATGGCATGAGTTACTAATGCAAGCATACCTCCTTTATGGCATAAGTTACACTCCTATTTTGGCATATGTAACTCCTCCTCAAGGCATGGGAGTTACTCCTTCATGAATTCGACCTCCTTGCTCTTCCTATATATTTGTGCCTCTCATCCTCTCTATTACTCACTTGTGCATTGTGAAAGGAGAGTACGAACTTGAGAAAGAGAGAGTTAGAGAGACTAGAGAAGAATTGTGAGAGAGAGAGAGAGTCTTGAAGAGTAAGAGCAGATCTTGATGAGCCAAAGTAATTCAATGTTTGCATTAGCTACAACTATCAAAGATCTTCTTCAGATTTGGGTGAACTTCTTCTTTCTCTCATTGTATTCTGTATCTCTGCTGAACATTTGATTTCTAATAGAAGAAGAATCTGGTTGGGTTTTCCCTGGTCATTGGACCTAAATTCTCTGTCTCCTTGTGTTCTTGGTTGTCTTCTATTTTGCATATGGTTTATATGGTGCATGTTCTATCTACAATTGCTTAACTAATATTGCAAAAGAAAGAAGTTTTGGAATAAGTAATTGTTGCAGCATAGAACTTCAGAATTTCAACATGGTATCAAAGCTTTGGTGAAGACAAGCTCAAGAAGACAAGGGCCATTTGCAACTCTTTGCTGAAATATCTCTTGCTGTCCACTCCATTTGCAGCTCACTTTCTGTTGAAATATATCTTGCTGTCCACTCTATTTACAACTCTCTTTCTGTTGAAAATTGAAATATATCTCGCTTTCCACTTTATTTGCAGCTCTCTTTTTGCTGAAATATCTCTTGCTGTACACTTTATATACAACTCTCTTTTTGCTAAAATATCTTTTTGTTGTTCCTTCTACTCGCTGCTCATTTTCTGCTGAAATATTTCTTCTCTTTTGCTGCTGAAATATCTCATTTACTGCTGAAATATCTCTTGTTGTCCCTTTCTATTTGCTAATGAAATTTTTTGAGCAAGTCAAAATGTCTTTCTCTTAATTTAAGAATGAAGAGAAGCTGGATGCTTCAAATTTCTTCCCTTGTGTTAAGCAGAATTTACGATTGCAGACCAAGGTGAATTCCCTAGACCTAGTGGATTCATCTAGAACAACAAAAAATGAATAATATAGAATTTTCCTTAGAGAAGTTAGAGAATGGGAAAGAGGCCTACCTCGAATCTGTAGCAAGCTTCTTGTTCCTCCTCGCTTGTAAGCTCTAATTGTAGCTTCAAGTGCTATAATTAGAACTTGCATACACGACTGAAACAAACAAAGGATTTATGACAACCAAGTAACATAATCTAACATCTCTATTCAATGGAGCAGCAAGGCATTGAAATACATGAGTGCAAATATAAGACAACACATATACAAAAACAAGATACTCTTTGTATTAATAGAAATAGGAGAGAGTTTACAACCATAAATAGTAGCTGATCTTGTACAAGTCTCCCCAAGTTGATTTGTCCTTCCTTGCCCCAAAACACACCTCAATATCAACCCTAATGCATGAAGATGATGACTCTTTTAGGTTCAAGGTAACAGCATAAGGGCACAATCAATCTCCAAAAGCCAACCCTGATGCTATGGATGGCAATAAATTTATAAGAGAAGGATGGTAGTTTAGGATTTACCATTATGGGCTTGAGATCCACATATGATGGGAGGATGAGCTCAAGGGATAAGAGGTGAAGTCTCCAAGGTAGGATCATATAGGATTCGAGCTCTTATCCATGGTAAATAGTTAAAACAACCCTTGGAAGCTTCGGAATATTTTTTAATTTTCCCGAATTTCTAGAATCGGCGCACCTGCAAAAGCGAGCAATAAGTGCTAATCAATGCTAGTGCAGAAGGGAGCAACAAGTGCTGATCAACGTTGGTGCAGAAGGGAGCAACCAGTGCTGAACACAGGTGGCTAAAGGGATAGGGTGTGCTGGGGCCAAAAACATTGATTTTGAGCAATTAATCCCAGAAACTCAAACTTTTTGGAAAGGTCATGCTTAGGGATTTGTGAGGGGATGATGACAACATGTTCATGGATGTTGATTGATCTGATTTGTAGGCCTATTGACCAGATGTGACAAAATGGCCTATAATAGATTTCCCCTAAAGTACAAAATTTGAAACGATAGCTGATGACTGAAGTGCTTTACCTTGTGACAAGTCTGGATGAAGAACAACTGGTCGAGATCATCATATGTTTGCTGAGGGAGGCATACCCATGCTCAGCACATACGCTAACATTACATGGACAATGATTAAGAAGTCTGTCCACTGATGGCAGAGAGTGAACCCATGCTTGGATGACTGTCTGTATGATCATGGCCATCATGATTTGTAATCTTGCATTAATCCTGAAATCACAGCTCGAATGGATGGGACTAGATCCGAGGTATTCTGTCTCGTTCACTCGATCGTCCAATGTACGAGTCTAATTATGTGAATGAACGAGCTAAAGTCAAACATGGTAGACACCATTTGATTATTGGCCAATGATGTAAGTTGTTACTAGACACAAGAGAAACCATCGATGATGTTAATGGCTCTCAAGGTACAAAAGTACAATCTGTATGGTGTGAATGAATGAGTTGAAGTTGAACACCACACAATCTTTTGGTCGAAGTCCGATGATGAAAACGTGTCACCGAGAGCGAGGAAACTTGCCATTGATGTATGTAAGCGCCAAGGTACCAAAGGGAGTTTCTAAGTCAACTTCCTAGATAATGACCTGATGTCAACAGGAAGTGACCCGTTGCAAGAGGGCTTTGATGTATCCCCCACCAACGACACGAAACGGGTATCACGACTTTGTTGGAAAATTGATATAGATGGCAGTTAAATGATTTTCCTCTTAATGACATTAACTTGTGATGTTTTCATTATTATTATTAGATTTATTAATTATATTTTTCTTATCATCAAGATTAATGCCAAACAACAAAAGAAGAGAACACAAGATATAGGCACATTGCTAGGGAAAAACCCCCCTCGAGGGGAAAACCCAGTCACAAATTCTTCCTTCAGTAGATTCAAGATGAGACAACCAAGACCCTTACAACTTAGATTCGAGACTTCCTCCATCCATCAAGTCAATAGTTCCAGTAGCAGTCATTCTTCTTCACACTTCGATCCTTGCAATGGCACCGAACTAGTATCACTGTGATATCACCGAAACACTGGAGGACCATGACTTCATCACTGAGATAACATCGTGTCATATACTGTGGCAGCAATGTGATAGCACCGAGATACATCACCGAAATGTTAAAGCACCGAATTGTGGTATCTATGAATTGTTGAGGCACCAAACTGTGATTCCTGTACCCTATCCGAATTCCTTTAAACTTAGACTAAACCCTGATCCTTCTTCACTGTTGTGGCACAAAGTTATAGCACTGCACCTATGGCAATTTGACCTTCACTTTAAGAGATATCCGCACTTTTATTTCATAGATAGACCGAGCTACATTTCAGATAACCAAACTTCTTTCCTGAGACATCCGAACTTGTCCTTCTGTGATTCTATGTGAGCTTCTGTATTGATGCAATGCGAAATCATCACCCTTATATATATAGTTGTTTTTTCAGCAGTGTCATTGTCATGAGCCAACATGAGTTATTTTGAGGATAGTCAGGTTGATGAGGGTTCTTTTGACAACAAGGAGACTTCGATGGATGGAGGAGTCTTCTCATTTTGACTTTGACAATAACCTAGAGCCTTCAATGGAGGCTTGACCTATACATTTGACCCAAGCATGAAACCCATGCTTTAACAAGTCAAATAAAATAATAATAAAATTCTTTTTCACTTTCTTTTGACAAATATATTACATTTGACTCAAGTACAATAATGAAGACCAAACCTAGTTATATATTCCAACACTTCCTCAAAACTAGGGAGGTATTCATATTTTCGTAAAACCAAAGAGGTACATGGAAGATCTCAACACATCACTTATGAAGAAGTTTAGGCACCACAATGCCATGGACTAGATTCCTGACCAGGGCAATCTATCCATTGGTCTCTCAACAATTTAGGCATCGCAATGCCATAGACTAGATTTCTGACCAGGGCAATCTATCCATGTGGGACTAAGATGGACTCAAGCTTTCAGCCCCTTTTGGTACCATCAGGCTTACTTGCTAACCATCAACCCAAAGATCCAGGTGTGTATCCAAAATCAAAGCTCTATAACCAACACCATCTTTCCAACTTCGGGACCTAGACATCAACACAAAGTGTCGGCCATATGTCCTCCCAGGCAATGCTTCACTCACAAAGCCTCAACACTCCTTGATCCAGCAGATCAATGATGACCAATCTCTCCCAATCAAACTGATTGGTAACTAGCATGCTATCAAATCTTTCAAGAGATTCACCTGTACAAACACAACCCCAATCAATAATATACTTTCACATGAACAAATACAAACCTCCAGGGTCTTTCAGACAACTTGATGTTGCTTCTTAACTTTCCATAGTAGGACTATCAACCGAATCTTTGACAGAAGATTCCTCAATCATACATTTTTCTTTCCTACTTCATATGCAACAACATATTCTTCAATCAGATCTTGCTTTCCTTCTTTCAGCAGCAACTCAAAATGCATTCTCCAATTTCCTTCTCTCACTCATGGCCTTCACTAAGACTTACGGTTGTTAGTCCTGGTCTAGTGCATGACACATGGAGTAGAGAATTATATCTGTCACTCCCTCTTAATCAGAGAGGATCTAATCATTCCTGTACAAAGAATATTCTCAACCATCCTCTTATCCTAGGGAGATTTCATCCAGGCTCCCTCTTAACTTAGGGAGTTCTACTACTTCTTTATGACATCGGAGAATCTTTCATGGCTTCCATCCTTCTTATCAGAGTCATTCATATATCATGCTTATCATATCAACTTTATTTTATGATCATCTTCACCAACTTGAAGATAATGTATCTGCACAACCTAAGTACAACCAAAATTATAGAAGCATGAAGTTAGCCATATAAAAAAACTTTATAATAACGGAAGCATTAGCATAATCAGCAAGAGACTATATTTCAACTTCTTGCCCAGGTTTAGTTACAAACCCTAAATCACATTCATAGCTCTTTAAGATTTCAAACTCATTATTCTAGGGTTCCAATATTCTTTCAACGACAAGTTCCTTCATATAGAAAAATCCTCGAAGCAAATCAAATCAATGAATCTAACAACTTTTAGAATTCATGTGTTAGACTCCTCACTAATATTTCATACATATCCTAGATTTCATACATGAGCTTCAACAATTAAAATCAATAACAGCTTAACCGACATCATGACGAGCATCTAGTAGAGTTTGATGCAGTGTTGCACTAATCGCCAAAAAATCGCGATAAAATCATTTTATCGCGATTTTTTCAAAAAGAAGATAAAATCGGGGGTTTTTTTTTTTGCCGATTTTTTCATAAAAATCGCGTTTTTTTGGGAAAAAATCGTGGAATATATATATATTTTTTTTCATGAGGAGAAGGAGGTGACCCAAGCTACCCCTGTCACAAGTAGAGGACGTGGTCTACCTCATGTAGCTCCTTGTTCTTCAGCTTCTAGAGCATAGCAGAGTCTACTGCCAACTCCACGAACATCTACATCTAGAGGGGCAAAGGAAATCAGTAGTATTAGACTTTAGTTATTTGGTTCATTTCATTGTATATGACATTATGACTCATGATATGAGATACATTATTATATTTTTTGTTGATATTTTGAGGCTGAGTTGGGAGTCATGAGTGAGGGCTTACTATTCAGGACATGATTCACTGTTGTGTGTGATGTGGCACTAGAAATGATATTAAACATCTTATATATTAGTTCTTTTATCATATTTATGTGTCAATGTATTTATTTTATGTTGTAGATGCTTTAGATATTAAAAAAATTGCAAAAAAATGAATATTTTTGTATGTTACGATTTTTTCCCGATTTTTACTGATTTTTTCTCGATTTTTATGATTTTTTTCCGATTTTTTTCCCTGCGCCGATAATATCCCGATAACAATTAGTGCAACATTGGTTTGATGTAAACCCTAGATTTCCAATTACAAATTCTCAGCAATCACTATATAAATTCATAGATTCCAGATTGTCATATCATACATACCACAAAATTTAATTACTATTAGGATTTAGCTGCAAAACCCTAGATATACCAAACAACATCATCCTAGAACATCAAACCTTGACTAGGGCTTGTTTTCAAACCCTAGGACTAATGATCATTTACACTTAAGTCAACACATATGTCTAGGAATTCATAAGTACATCATAAGCACAACATATGTCAAACAATGTTAGACATCTACCGACCTAGACCAAGCTAGGAGTAAAATCAATGGACACATACCTAGGGTTTCATTCCTAGGACTCTAAATACATAAGAAGGGTTTTTCTTGTAGACCCAACCAAACCCTAAAGATCTAGGGTTTCATAGCAAAGCAAACCCTACTATTCCAAAATTTCAAAGGTTCGGGATTCTCAGACAAAAATCATTCAACCCTAACAAGTTAAGATTTCATGATCATACTGAGATTCAAAACATGACATCATCGACAAAAAATTCAAATAACATTTCACAATAACCCTAAGCAGACTAGGGTTTCACACATTGTCAGCATACCCTTAGGTTAGGGTTTTCCAGAGAACCTATCTAGGGTTCTACAAAATCAATTAAGAATATGAGGAGGGGTAGATTTATCAAGTGATAAATTACTCGGAACAAGAATCATTATGATTCAAGGCTAGACATAACAATGTTAGTCATGTAATGCAAACTTTCAAAGTAAGATAAATAGAATTTTATAATCTAAGACATACATGGAGATGTTTCTTGACAAACCTTGTAGGAAGTGTAGGTCATGATCTTCTATACCTGTAATGAATACTTTCAAGCATAACATGTGATACCAAGGACATGATTTGACTTCTTAAGTTAGATTTTTTACATAAACATGGAGGATGGAACTCGGAGATCATGCTGTTCATTCTTTCAATCAACAATAGGACCTTTTATTTGATATCCGAGGTTACTTGTAAACCCTAGAGGATAAGGACTAAAGTTCTAGTTTATTTTAGAGAGTACAATCTTTGTCCTAGGCTAGTTGTAAACAAGGATCAATTGAAAATCTAAAAGCTTATGTACATTGTGATTTCATACCTTGTGCATCTTGACAATACTTACTTGAGTTCCTAGATTTGGTACCTTGTACTTGCGCTAGATAGATCTCCACAGGCAGACTGAACTTCTCGATGGAACTACTTCATAAGATCATTTCTGAGATTGATTGAGCTTGTCTTACTGTGGTAGATCGAAATCTTGTGACATTCGAATTATGTATCCACACTTCTTTGACAAGTTCTCTACTCTGAAGTAGGTCCAAATTTTACTAGTTTCTTATCTTACTGTCCTATAGAGCGGAGTTATATTCTTGAATTTGTAGCATTTCTTCTACGAACCCATTCTGAAACGATTCGAATTATTTTTGCTCCTTCATTGTCATATCTGAACTATATACTGAGATTTATGTCATTGAATTCTTGTCACTAAGTTTGCAACTATACATCATCTCTGCAATGCTACCGAGAATGAGATCCTATCACTGTGATAGCATTGAGATCTCATCATAGTTATAACACCGAGACTTCATTTTCTGTGGTGGCACCTATACCTTCTTGCTGTGAAGACACTGAATCCTTCTTACTGTTGTGTACCCTTATCAATGAAATTACATTGGGACAGAGATTGCATCAAAACTGTATTAGGCATTGAAAACTTTTCTATGGTGATACCTAATTCGCATTGTCTTATTGTGTAATCTGAACTATATTTTAGAGATGATTGAACTTCATTTTAGAGATATCTGAATATCAAGTATAAGAAGGGCAACACCAATAATGTTGTAGATTGTCTCAGTTGACCACCAATCATGGCGGTAACCACTGTGCTCAACTCTTGTGGGCACGAGACTTCTGATTGGCCACTTCTCTACAGAAGCGACCTAGAATTCGGCCACACATACCAGACACTCTTGGAGGGTCAACATGTTCCAGATTTTCACCTCCAGGATGCCCTGTTATGCCACCTGGGTCACCTTTGTGTTCCTTCAAGCGAGCGTGCCAAGATGATTTGGGAAGCACACTATAGTTGGGCTGCTGGGCATTTCGGGGTCGAGAAAACAGTGGCAGTACTGCGAAAGTATTTCTATTGGCTGAATCTTCGACAGGGTGTCGGAAAGTACATCAGATCTTCAACTGCCTGCGCCATTGCCAAATCGACCATCGAGAAGCAAGGCCTCTATACTTTGCTGCCTACCCTTAGTCGACGTTGGGAATCCATCTTCGTGGATTACATCTTGGGCGTTCCTTCTACTAAGCATGGAAATGACTGTGTTTTTGTGGTCATCGACAGGTTCTCAAAGATGGCCATTATGGCGGCCTGCAAGAAGAATATCACAGCAGAAGCCACTACTAAACTCTTCTTTGAACGAGTGTGGGTACACTTTGGGATCCCACAGTCTATCATTTCATATCAAGACAGCAAGTTCCTCAGTACATTTTGGTCCAGTCTCTGGTCGATGCTGAACACCAAACTCACTAAGTCCACAACCTTCCATCCCCAAATTGATGGCCAGACAGAGGTTGTCAACATGATGATCATACACATTCTGCGCATGTACAACTCAAAGCATCCACACACCTGGGATGAGAGCGTCCCCTATGTTCAGCATAGCTATAACCGGGCTCTCCACAGCTCGACTGGCCACAACGCTTTTCAGGTGGGCTTGGGATTCCAGCCACTATGTCCCATTGATGTGGCCATGCCATTTGTAGCTACTTAGGCAGACTCGGCTAATGTCTAGTCCGAAATAGATAAGGCAAACAACTTCATTGAGCACATCCAACATATCCACCAGCATGTCCATGACATTCTGGAGAAATCAAATGACAAGTACAAGCAGCGACATGATCAACATTGGGTGCCACACAAGTTTCAGGTGGGCGACGAAGTCTGGTTGCATCTACAAAAGTAACACCTTACTGGAGCCTATCGGGAACTCAGACCACTTCGATATGGTCCTTACACCATTACCAAGGTTGTGGGAGACAATGCATTTGAGCTCAGCATTCCCCCATTCCTTGGCCTGCACCTAGTGTTCAATGTGGACCGCCTTCGGCTGTACTTTCCACCATTACTAGACACATCCGACATTGTAGAACAACTCACACCAACAGAGTTAAATCCAGATTGCATGGAACAAGCTGCAACTGATCGGATCATGGACACGCAGATCAAGCACACTCGCCAGCAGAAGATCCAACTGTATCGAGTTGTCAAAGCATGCCAACTCCTTCACCAGGGCAAGTGGCTCACCAGGGACCAAGTTCAGCAGAAGTTTCCTCATCTTATGGAGGAACTCAACGCAATGGGGACCATTGCTTCCTAAGGGGGGAGGAATGATCTAGGTGGATATTGGTGGCCACCCGCCAATTCCACTTGGACCCCCACCATTGTTTCTTTCAGTTTTTCAGTTTCCTTATTTGTAGCACAATTTACTATTTTTGGCAGTTTTTCGGGTCCTGAACTTTCAGAGCCGTTTTGAGGCCCTAAACGATGTTTTTTGGGAAAATTGGGAGCAACATGGGTCTATGGACCGACGTTTCTCTTCCTAAAGTTGTAGTTCTCGGATGGATCTTTCTAACGAGGTATTGTGTGCGTCAAACAGAGATTGTATGTCAAAGTTACAACCCCGGGAACTTGATGTACCCATTTACCCAAAACGGGGCCCATAGTTTGGCGCTTCATCTCCTAGGGTTAGGGTTTTGGATGTTTATGGTTTTCCATTGTTTCTCAACAATAAATAGGCCTTCGAGCCTCATTGTAAGACAGTTTAGAGGCATGTAGCCACCACATCTCTCCTCAGAGATACACTACCATCGCCCGAGCTAGTTTATTTCCATTTCTGTTTGTAAGCATATTTCAGTATTTTACATTAATGAAATGAAGTATTATTTATGCTGTATCTCTGTATTTACGGTTATCTCTGTAATTTGTTGCGTTCCTGTTTAAAGCCGGATCAGACCCTAAGTATAAACTTAGGAAATTAAAATAATTAATGGGTATTAATCTAAACTGTGGGTGAAACTTCTAGAAGAAGGCAGAAATCAAGTCAATATAATCCTAGCCATTGATTAGAATCTAATCTGGGCCGTTGATTTATCAACGAGAGGATTATAAGAGGTGGTTTGATGGGCACTTGGAGAATACACCAAAGGCAGATACTCAGTTACCCGAGTAAGATCAATTTTCTTACTGGTCGATGTTCGGCAAGAGAAAATTGAATTAGAGGGAGAGTTGCAGGTGAGAAAGGAAGAGAGGGCATTGACATCTTTCGAGAGTGCAAGGCAGCAAGATGCAGAGCAGGAACAAGGTGACGCAGAAAGAGGCAACACAGAGGTAGATTGACGCAGAGCCTGCATGGGCAGCTAGACGCTGGGCCAGTGTGAGAAGTTTGACGCAGAGGGACACAGAAGGATTCCAGGGAAGAGGAGTACTTCACCTGGATCAGAAATTTGTCAGGAAGCGTCTGTAAAATTTCTCACTCTTGTTTTGCTGGTTGTAATTTGTACATGAGAATTTGCTGAAGAATAATAAAGAAACCCTCATCTGCTACACCGGTTTTCCCACATTGGGTTTTTCTGGGGACGATTGTCCAAAAATAATTGTCATTGTGATTGTATTTGTGCCAATATTTTTCTTTACATTTACTTTCTGCAATATTTTATTTGTGAAGGTTGCAGTAGAATATATTTCGATATTTGCTGCAAGAACGCCGCGAATAACTTATTTATGAGATAATAAGTAGAATAAATAATATTAATCGCTGTAGTAGGATTTCTATTTAGAAATTTTCACAAGAAAGAGACCTATAAAATTGCAGTAAGAAGGCCGAGAAAGCCGAAGTTGAAGACCTATAAATTGCAGCAAGGAGGCAAAGAAAGTAACAACAAGCAAAGGGTTTGACTATTGTTGACTCAAGGAAGAGGAAGAAGGCTTGGTGTCTTGGTCTTGGAGTGGTAACTAGGTCAAGGGTCTTGGTCTTGGTATTCGTGAATTGGAATCTCTATAAGAAGAACAATTTGTTCGGGTTTTCCTCTCAAAGAGTGAGAGGTTTTGGCCCTGGCTGATAGCCTATATTTTGTGTCTCTTATCTCTTTATGGTTTATGCATTGGTAGCTGTTTGAGAAAAAGAACACTAATAGCCTAAGTAAAAGAAGATCCTAATCTAATGAAGTAAGAAACACTCACATAATGACTATGCCCTAGATTTCTCAACAATTTTATTTTCTGGGGAGGATTTCAGCCCCAGCATCCTAAGTCTAGAAAGGGTAGGAAAAAGGGTGCTAAAAAAGAGACCAAACAGGTAAAAAACCCTGAGATTGAAACCTCCTCTCAAGGAGCTTCTACTGCACAAACCAGAAGTCGAAATAAGACAGAGAAAACCTCTGACTTTGTTCCTCAATTTCCTAAAGTTTATGTTAGGAGTGGTAGGCCCAGAAAAGCGTAGAAAACCCCTCCTCCTCCTCCTACTGAAAATCCTCCTATTGAAAACCCTCATATTAAGAGACCTCCTATTGAAAACCTCCCTGCTGAAGACCTTCCTGCTGAAGACCTTCCTGCTGAAAGCCTACCTACAGGAAGCCAATTGCAAGAGACGACCAAAAGAGAGATGGCTAAGCTCCATGATGGAGGAGTTTCAAATGAGAAAGAGCCTACCCTGTTTGAGATGTTCGAAGGGGGAAAAAACCTTCATACTAGACCCTAGAACAAGCTCAGATTGAACATCAAACTAAAACAGAACCCAGAGCTTGCTAAAGAAGCTATATGTGGATGATATCCCATTAAAAGACCTAATCATGAACAGGGAGAAAGCTACAAGTTCCTGAAAATCAAAGAAAACAAAGGCCACCAAGAAAAGGGTTCCCATGGAAACAAAACAAAACAAAACAAAACAAAACAAAAGACACATGATGGCTAATGTAGATGTTTTGTTGGAAGCAGCCAATACTCTTAGCTGAAGACGTTTTGGTCTTTTGAGTTTTTGACCCCATGCTGTCAAAAGGCAATCTTGGTATTCGACTGATAAAATGCTTGTTAGCATTTTGGCATAGGAAAGCATAGGAAATGTTAAAATTGGCAACGAGTGCAAAACTTCATGTGGGTCATCTTATTCATGGCTGATAATATTTTTTATTAGATTCCTCTCGTCGAGAGGTGTAGGATTGATGTAAATATCATCCGATTCCGATAAGTATTCATAGAGTTATGAAGTTATTTTGATTATGGAATTATTATCAAGCCGGCCTACAACTCATGTAGGCTCAGAAGCCCAACAGTCGCATCTATTCAAACACCAATGTTGTGTATAAATACAGGAGGAATTTTCCTCATTTGGACTCACTCATCTCATCACATCTCTCTCTCTCTCTCTCTACTGCGCAGAAAAGGGTCTCTTCTTTACTGCGCAGAAAAGGGTCTCTCCCTCACACATGTGAAGCTGGAAGCTGCTGAAACTAAAGTTGCAACTGTAGAAGTAAAGATTGACCTGCATGGACTAGAAGATTTCCTCATCTGAACTGCGCTGTAGGTTCATCTGAACTTCCTCTGAAAGCCGCAACTTCTGGTGGTGGAATCAAGCCAATCTGACGGACGGTTTGCAAGGTATCGACTGCCCTAGTTTGAAGCCGGAAGCTGCCGAAACTGAAACTGCAACTACAGAAGTAAAGTTTGACCTGCGTGGACTAGAAGATCTTCCCATTTGAACTATGTTGTAGGTTTATCTGAACCTCCTTTAGAAGCCGCAACTTTTGGTGGTGGAATCAAGCCGATCCGACGGTCGGTTTGTGAGATATTGTTTGCCTTAGTTTGATGATGAAGCCGTTAATGCTGATGCTGCTGATCTAGGGTTTGCTATTGCTGATATGAATCAGATTTATTGTACTATTTCTCTCTGTTGAATTATTGAAGATAAAAGAAGATTTGATCAAAGGGTTTCCCCACACATTGTGGGATTTGTCCCTGGCTAGCTACCACATCTTGTGTCTCTTGTCTTGGCTTGTTTTCTGTCAATTATTTAATGTTCTATCTGCACTTTACTTTATGTACATGTGATTGCTAATCTGTGGAATATAATAAGGAAAAGAAGTAAACTGTTATAAGCATAGAACATACCATAAATTAACATGGTATTAGAGTTGAGGTGAAGACAAAGCCCAAGCAAGAGCAAGAGCAATCACTGAAGAGAAGATTGGCAAGGCTATTCTAAAAGAACTATGGGGTCCTCAACGCTCTTTCCTGCTGAAGACAAACTCCGTGAGAACGCTGACTATCACGGATGTAAGATGTCTATCGATCTAACCCTAGAAGATGAAGGAGTGCTGGACCATGTAAGAGGCAATATTGTTGAGTCTCCATCAAATGCATCCGCTGCTGCCTGGAACAAATGGAAAAATGGAGAAGTCAAAACAAAGAAGATCATCCGGGACTCTATCAACAAGCACTTGGTGGCCTACATCTCTGAACTAGACACCTCCAAGGAAATCTACGATAGATTGGTGAGTATATTTAAAGTTAATGATGCAAATCAAGTTTTGTTTCTTAGAAATAAGCTGAGGGAAATCAAGAAGGGTAAAGATGAGAGTATGCAAGCATACTTCTTAAGAATCACCGAGATCAAGAACGATCTCCTATCTATTGGGGAGACTATTACTGACAGAGAAATGGCACTCATGACTCTTGGAGGATTACCATCCGAATGGTACGTGTTCAGGACTACTCTTCTGAACAATAATATAATTCCTGGTTTTGAGGAATTAATGCCTAGATGCATTCAAGAATAAACAAGGGTAGAAGAGCAAGAAATGCCCATGCCTAAAGGTCCTGCTGCTGCCTTTTCTTCTCATGCTAAGGAAAGAAATAATTCCGGGACTAAATCAAAAGGAAAGGCTGGACCTAAGGGTGGAAGAAAAGGACGATGTTACATCTGCGATAAAGCAGGTAACTATGCAAGGGAGTGCCCTGATAGAAAGGACTCACATCAGGACGATGATCAAAATCCCTCTGAACAGAATGGTGTGGCAGAAAGGAAGAACCGTACGATTGTGGAAGTTGTCTCTATGGGTAGATGATGTAACAATGCCTGATGTAGAACCCATGGATCCGATTGATCCTCCTCCACATGAGCCTTCCTCTTCTAGGAAGAGGCCTTCATGGCTTAGGGGGCTACTTGATGTTGCTGAAGGACATGCTGCACCCCGAGGAACCTTTCGTGAAAGTAAGAAACCTAATAGGTATCAGGGATACCTGACCATCATGAGCACGATTATACAAAATGAGCCTTCATCATTCTCAGATGCCGTCAAGCATAAAGTATGGAAGGATGCTGTGACCAAAGAATATGAATCTATTATGGAGAATGATGTCTAGGAAGTAGTTCCCAGACCCTAGGACAAGACAATTGTTACTTCAAAATGGCTTTACAAGATAAAGCTGCAGAAGATGGAAGTACAGAAGAGTATAAGGCTCGTTTTGTTGCTCGTGGTTTCTCCCAGAAGGAAGGTATAGACTATGATGTGATATTTGCACCTATTGCCAGATATATGACCATACGCTTGATCATAGCCCTTGTGGCTTCACAAGGCTGGAACCTACATCAGATGGATGTCAAGACCGCGTTCTTGCACGGTTTGATCAAAGAAGAGGTCTATGTGGAGCAACCCGAAGGATTTGAGATTTATGATTGAAAATCTCATGTATGCAGGTTGAAGAAGGCTCTCTATGGGCTGAAGCAAACACCCCGAGCATGGTATGAGAGGATCGATAGCTACTTGATGAAGCTGGGATTCACTAAGAGTGAAGCCGATTCTAACCTTTACCTTAAGGTTGAAGATGACAAGCCTCTCATATTGGTGTTGTATGTGGATGACCTCTTTCTAACAGGTGCATACCCTCTCGTTCACAAATGTAAGAGGGAGTTGGCTTCTGAATTTGAAATGAAGAACCAAGGACTTGAAGTGTGGCAAAAGCCAAGGGAAATTTTCCTATCTCAAAGAAAATATGTGGTGAAGATTCTGAAAAGATTTGTTATGATGGACTGCAACCCTGTGACTACCTCAAGGATTTTAACTTTCAGAAGTTATATGGTAGTGATGTCGGACCAGATTTGGGAAATGCCTCTGAGTTTCAAAAACTCATTCGCGTTGATGTTCTTGGTGAACCTCCGTCCGAACATATGTTTTGCAGTTAGCATTGTGAGCTCATATTTGGTTGAGCCTCACTAGATTGGTGCCAAGAATCTTCTGAGATGTCTTCAGGACACAATCTCTCATGGATTGAGATACACTGCCAGAAATATGAAACTGCATGATTATTCAAATGTTGATTAGGCAGGTAGTGTGGAGGATCACTGGAGCACTTTTAGTGTTGTTTCTCTTTGGATTCTGCTTCGATATAATGGATGAGCAGGAAGCAGAAGTCGGTTGCCATAAGCACTGCCGAGACTAGATACATATCTATGAGTATGATCTCGTATGAAGCTGCTTGGTTGGGGAAGCTCTTCAGTGAGCTGTTTGAACACATACACTGTGATTCTCTGTAACAACTAGAGGTGGGATTCGATTATTGAGGAATTCCATATTCGTCGATTGCTCCAGCAGATAGACATCATCTGGGATATGATAAGTCGATGAGAAAGGAGGCTCCATCGCATTAAGATGATGTACAGGTCGATACACCTTGTCAAAGCCTCGAGGAAAGATCTAATCTGTGATTTTCCCAAACGACTTGGAGTTGTCAAGAAACCCTTCTACAAGGGTCGTGCATGTTGCATACATTGAGCTCTGGGAGCTCTGAGGGTTTGCGGTTCTTATTGGAGCAACATACGACCACAGGGTGACTCACCCTCCCCTGGTGGTGTGCACTAGAACAAGATGATTCGCTCTCTTGTGGGACAAGATGATTCGCTCTCATGTGGAACAGGATGATTCACTCTCCTATGTAGCAGGATGATTAGTTCTCCTGTGAGGCTTGGATTGATGTGTTCTCCATGGTGATTGTAGTAGGATTGATGTGTTCTTCTGTGAGGCCTGGATTGATGTGTTTTCCATGGCGATTGTAGCAGGATTGATGTGTTCTCCTGTGAGGCCTAGATTGATGTGTTCTCCATGGCGATTGTAGCGGGATTGATGTGTTCTCCTGTGAGGCCTGGATTGATGTGTTCTCCATGGCGACCTGGATTGATGTGTTCTCCATGGCGATTGTAGCAGGATTGATGTGTTCTCCTGGGAGGACAGGATTGATTAGTTCTCCTGTCGAGGCATCCTACCCATGGAGTCTGGGACTCATGGGAAGTACCTCTCATCTGATTAATGAGCAGGGAAATGAAGTTAGGGACCATAGTAGTACCGATGGACGCATCGTTGTATTTACCGTACTCCCTACGCTAGGATGACCTCCATTGATCTGGGATCAATGATACTGGTCTGGGACCAGTGGTAGGAGTTGTACCATACTATGACATTGACTTCGGGTCGGTTGAGACTGGTCTGGGACCAGTGGTACATACTCTGAGACTGACTTCGTGTCAGTGCAGTACTGGTCTAGGACCAGTGAGAGTGGTACATACTATGATGCTAACTTCGGGTTGGTTGAGACTGGTCTGGGACCAGTGGTACACTCTCTGAGACTGTAATACTGGTCTGGGACCAGTGGTAGGAGTGGTACTTACTATGAAGCTAACTTCGGGTCGGTTGAGACTGATCTGGGACTAGTGGTATGCACTCTGAGACTGACTTTGAGTCAGTGGAGGATGATACTGGTCTGGGACTAGTGGAGTTGTACTCACTATGACGCTGACTTCGGGTTGGTTGAGACTGGTCTGGGACTAGTGGTACATACTCTGAGACTGACTTTGAGTCAGTGTGATACATCCTCGATCATTTCTTCTTCTTCATAATTCGGACAAAAGCAGAGCAGAACAGAACAAAGCAGAGCAGTGCATAACAGAGCAGAGCAGTGCATAACGGAGCAGAGCCGTACAGATCAGTACAGGGAAGAACAAGACAAAGCAGAACAAGCAAAATAGAGCAGAGTAGGGCAAGGGTCAGGCTGTACAGGGCAGTGCATTTGATGGATGAATAGTAATGACTGATAGACAGATTGCAGATGAAGTTCTCCCTAGTTGAGGGGGAGTGTTAAAATTGGAAACTAGGGCAAAACTTCATGTGGGTCATCTTATTCATGGCTGATAATATTTTTATTAGATTTCTCTCGTCGAGAGGTGTAGGATTGATATAAAGATCATCCGATTCCAATAAGTATTCATGGAGATATGAAGTTATTTTGGTTATGGAATTATTATCAAGCCGACCTACAACTCATGTAGGCTCAGAAGCCCAACAGTCGCATCTATTCAAACACCAACGTTGTGTATAAATATAGGAGGAATTTTCCTCATTTGGACTCATCTCATCACATCTCTCTCTCTCTCTCTACTGCGCAGAAAAGGGTCTCTCCCTCACACGTGAAGCCGGAAGTTGCTGAAACTGAAGCTGCAACTGCAGAAGTAAAGATTGACCTGCGTGGACTAGAAGATCTCCTCATCCGAACTGCACTGTAAGTTCGTCTGAACCTCCTCTGAAAGCCGCAACTTTTGGTGGTGGAATCAAGTCAATCCGACGGACGGTTTGCAAGATATCAACTGCCCTAGTTTGAAGCTGGAAGCTACCGAAACTGAAATTACAATTGCAGAAGTAAAGTTTGACTTGCGTGGACTAGAATATCTTCTCATCTGAACTGCATTGTAGGTTCATCTGAACCTCCTCTAGAAGCTGCAACTTTTGGTGGTGGAATCAAGCTGATCCGATGGTCGGTTTGTGAGATATCGTCTGCCCTAGTTTGATGATGAAGTCGCTAATGCTGATGCTGCTAATCTAGGGTTTGCTAATGCTGATATGAATCAGATTTATTGTACTATTTCTCTCTGCTGAATTATTGAAGATAAAAGAAGATTTGATCAAAGGGTTTCCCCACACATTGTGGGGTTTGTCCTTGGCTAGCCGCCACACCTTGTGTCTCTTGTCTTGGCTTGTTTTCTGTCGATTGTTTAATGTTCTATTGGCACTTTACTTTATGTACATGTGATTGCTAATCTGTGGAATATAATAAGGAAAAGAAGTAAACTGTTATAAGCATAGAACATACCATAACTTAACAGGAAAGCGCAAAAGAGCGCTGACAGTTTCATTGTCAGTGCGTTTTGGTGGACAGTTTGGAGGAAAACGTTGACAATCGACCTATCAACGATTTATCAGTTCCGGCAGTTATAAATTGACAATGGGATTATCAACGATTTTTCAGTTCCGACATTTACAGATTGACAACGAGATTATCAGCAAATCGCAGTAAGGGTGCTCGAGGAAGCAAGAGTTATACAACATAAGACCATTTTTGGAGGAATGACAAGGATGGATTCCCAATGAAGGAGGCATAACAATGATGCATTTTTGAGTCCTCGTGTTTAGCACAATTTATAGCAAGCTATTTTTTGGAAAAATAGATATGTTTTGAAGGATATTTTACATGCATGTACCTAAAGATATACATTGTTATTTTTAGATTATTGTAATTAAGTTTAGCTAGAAAACTGTTAGCTATTGTATCTTCTATATAAACAGTTTCTAAAGAAGAAGAAAGGGTTGGAACTTTTGAAAGATAACCTCTTGTATTTACTGTGTGATCAGAATTATAAATAAAATAGTTTATGTGAGTAGTTTTGCAGAAATTCCTGTGTTGCAGTTCCCTGTCTGTCTCTTGGTGTTATATTTTCCTCATGTCTGAATGCTAAGTGTTGAAATTGGAATTCATGTTTGTTGTGCTCCATTTTCTTATGATTCAGATATTTACATAATTTTTTTACATATATATCACATTGCTTTTCCTCCATCATCCTCCAAATTTCTTGAAACTTGTCAAAGGAAATGTTGCTATCTTGCTTTTGTAATTTTTGCTCACTAAACCTGTGACTATATAAGCCTGATTGGGTCAGACTCCATGCCCAATGGTTAGATTTTCCTACAGTCCAACCAACCTCAATTTTTCTTAAATAAATCTGGCCATAGGAGTTATTACAAACCCTCTACCACTGTGACCTTGGGTAGTTGATTTTAGGGAGAGATCCCTCTCCAGGTTGAAAGGGCCAACTTTTCAACCTTAAAGTGGTTTGAGGTTACCTTAGAGGTTTTCCCGCAGTCAGGGTTTCCTCTAAGAGATAACACTACAATTACTTAACTAATATTGCAGAAGAAATAAGTTTTGGAATAAGTAATTGTTGCAGCATAGAACTTCAGAATTTCAACAGAAAATGAAGCATAACATATGCTAATGACAAGTGCAATTAGATATTTATAATTCTAATCCTCATTTTCATTAACAAAAATAGAACAAGTTGCCTTTTTAGCAAATCTAGAGCGTTGATTTATTAGAGACAAATTAGTTTGTGGAGTGATTAGACATAAAATTTAGTGTTATATTAAATCTATTTTGGCCATAGAAGGGCCCCACAACCTTCTTGGGTGCTTGAGTGAGCCCGCAGAAGCAAAAAAGTCATGGAAGTGAGGCAAAATTGGCTGGAAATGGGGCAAAATTGGGCCGAAACACCATAGAAACGTTTCGACGACATTTCCAAATCAAGAAATGCCACCCAAACGTTTCAGCCTCATTTTGGTCATGTTTCGACAATGTTTTGGTGATTCAAAGAGCTTCGGGTATGGGGACGCCACCTTGGGGGCCGTTTCTTGCAACATAGGTTTTCGATTTTAGTCTAGTGGGACCTCCTTTGAGGCCTTAGGGTTATGGGAAGGACATTCCCATGATACTCCATACTTATGATTTTCTATCATCCCATTTGTTCTAAATCCTTTCTTTGGGCTATGGTTGTTGGTCATGGGGATTGACACCTGGTCATCCTTATCCTTGGGTTTGGGATGGAACACTTTGCCTTGGAGGTTGATGAAACTAAAAGAAAAATAAAAGCAAAGAAAACTACAATAAAAAGAAGAAGAGGAAGATAAAATGCAAAAGATTTATGGGACAAAAAATAGCGTGTGGGCAAAAGGGTAACATGAGCTCTACTTCCCATAACCATCACTTGCTTAGATCACTTGATGCTTCACACATAAAAAAGAATCCTTGTATTGTCCCAACCTCAATGAGTGACAAACTGCCTCATCATTAAGGGGTAATAAGTGCTAAATCTCTCAAATGCAAGCTTGGGTTCTTAAGCTATGCACCCATATCAAAGCATTATTATAAAGAAGTAAAAGGCACACTAAAGGGGTGGAAAATGCAGACCAAAGAAAGGGGTAACTCATGCCTCCATGATTCCTCCCTCCTTACATCTTTACACTTAGGATGTTGGACCAAAATTAAATGGTCACTTGGCTGCGACACCTTGCCCTGAGTCAGACCCACTCCATCTCCACCATCCACACATGCACCTATGGATTGATGAATTAAGCTGAGGCCTGTCACTTTCCCTTGGGGGTTGGAAACACATAATAGGGTTCTTTATCTAGCCATCCCTAACATAAGAGAAGGAACATCTATATAGGACTTGGTCTAGTTAGATATTTGAAGGTGATCTTTGTGTAAAGTATTGGTTGTGCCCTATTATCGATCATTTTAACATGGCTATTAAGGTTTTGACAGCCTTGCTAGGTGGACACACACAGGGCAAGGATCAATTGTCATTTCAGTCCAAGCCCTTGCTATTTAGACCCAACACCCCCTAAACAACCAAGGGAGGAGTCCCTAATATCCTCCAATAACTCTCGTTCGTGTTTAGTGCCTTATATGAAATCAGTGGGGTAGAGGTGTTCTTGATTTGTTTGCTGTCTTACATAAACACTGCTGATTTCTAATGACAGATATTAGTGGCCAAAATAACTCAAAGATATGGCATGTGACCTATGAATTTTGGTATACTGAATTTATCCTAACCAATATGTAATTAATTATCAGTTCTGATGCCTGGTTAAGAAGTTGTGGGTGAAAATAACTTCTTGTCATGTATGGCACACTGTAAAATCTTGGTAAAATCATGGGGACAACAACCTATTTTATTTTATTAGCCAATTCACTGTGTGAAATACAACTCTAGGGAATTACCTTAAAGTGTGGGATGGCTAGACGGTTATTGTAAAGGAATTTGGGCCTACCCTCAATTAAATGTTGGCTAAAAATGCAATTTCCAACTAGCTGGAAATTGATTTTTAGAATTCTTGTTTAATTTTGTTTACCCATATATTTTCTAGAAATGTATTTAATGATTTTAAGAGATCAACTCTAATGTACGGAAAGTGACTATAAATCAAGGTAGAGTTGAAAATATCAATTCCCAGTATAAGGTACTCACCTGTAGGCCTATAGAACTTGTTTTTAGTAGCTGACAAACACAGGTCCAGCAAAGAACATTCTTCCTAACCTACAGATCTACAACCAAAAGGCTAGATACAAGTGTAAATGGAGGAAAAATGAACTTGTATCAAAATGGGGGTTAGATTTGAAAATTATGCTACTTTTTCCCAATAAATAACTTATTGAAAATTGATATGTAATTAAAAAGCAAAAGTAAATCCTACCCTAACTGCAGAAAATAAAAAGAGATTTTGAGATTTTTGAATTTTTGGTTGTTGAAATTACACTTGTGCATTGGAGTCTCACTTCTTGCTAGAGTTTGAAGTAAATGTCCATCTAAGTTGCTATGCTCGGTTCTTGTCAAGGGAGTGGGCTTGGTCCTTCTGAAAATTGCCCCCACTATTGCTTAATTCACCTTGCAAACTTTCAACCCTCCTTAGGAGCAACCTTCTCTTGTGGTGTCTCCAATCTCTGTCCTCTGTGTGCGGAAAAATACAAAACCCTTGGACTAGTAAAGCCCTCTTTCGAAGTGGTTTAAAACCCTAGGATCAATTCACTTGCAAAAAAACAAACAATTGGAAAGGCCCTAGTTGTGTGCTTACACGTAGCGTATTAGCTCCTCAACGACAGAGAACATTAGTCTTAGGATAGAATTACTTGTTAGCAAGATAGAATTATATTTAAAAATGATGCTGAAGAACAATAGCAAAAAAAGAAATAATAACAAAAACTGCTCCACAATTATACAACGAAGTACAAGAGTTTGCAAATAAATGAGTTTTTTATTAATGATAGCAATTGTCTCAAGTGAACAACAAGAAGTTACAAATGAGGAGAGCCTATCCTTTATTGAGAAAATTATAACAGCCGGTTATTGGCTAGCTAATGGCTAGTTTGAATCTTCCTCAATAAAATATTTATTACTCATCCACAAGTTGGAGACTTAGTAAATTAATTCATAAAATATTACAATATAGTTTTTAATTCATCCACTAGGTAGTTGACTTGGACAAATTCCACAATTTAGTTCAAGATTCTCTTTGATCATGGTCCATTGCTCAACTAATTGGTCCATCGGTTCTCCAACGACTAGTTAGATCCTCTAACAACTAGTTGACTTCACCAACGACAATTTTTTATTTGGCTTTTCCCTTTAGTAATTTGAATTAGCCACATGTAGACTAAATCTCCAATTCCCTTGGCTTTTTGACAATTTCTGCGCCTGGGCATGTTGAAACTGGCCTGGATCTGAATTAGGTATCTCTTAGAATCTTCATATCTTTTCCAACATTGTCAGTTTATGACCTGACTGCCATGTCATCATGCCATATTGGAGCTCTAACGCCATTGGGAATTTGGAGAAACTGAGACATGGGTTTTGTTCCTCTCTTTCTGCAGATCAATTTTGACATATTGTACGTCAAATTTTTCCCTTATTTAGCCTCCTATAAAACTATCTTGCCACATCATCACACCCAAGTGGATAATCTCTAATGCTCTTGAGGATGTGCAAAATCTGAAACATGGGTTTTGTTCCTCTCATTGAGTAAACCATTTTTGATGTCATGCATGTCACAAACAACCCAATGATGCCCCTATTTTGTCCCCTGGAAACTTTTCCAGTACTATTGACCAAATTGACCATGATTTAACTAGCTACTAGATGCTCTACTTGGAAAATTTCAATGTGACATGGAATCCTCTTATCATGCCCTGTAATTTGAGATCGGGTTGACTTTTTGACCAACTAGACCATTTTTGCATTTGGAACCATGAACTGCATCATGAAATGTGAAAGTTGTCACAACAGATTGCTATGCTGTGAGAGCTATCATGAGTAATACTGCACCAAAGCCAAGGTCACCTACACGCTGTATAGACTCTAACCATGTCGAATGACATAGGTTCACCTGGACGAAGGTTGGATTGGCCCATAGATTAGTGATCACCCCAACAAATGTAGGCTCCCATAAAATGATGAGTCCTCATGAGAAGTCCACCAAGGTTTTCCAATCTGACTGGGACGAAATTGCCTAAGTGAAAGTTTTAAGTGACGAGACATGGTCCAACAAAAACAAAATGAATACAGACTCAAACTGATAAGACATAGGTCTAGGATACTTAATATAGGGCCTCACATGGTTTTTACATGGCTTTAACTTGTGACCTTGGGCTTACAATGGTGGTGAATGCTGCACTAAAAAAATATATGTAGCCTTATTGACAGAGGGGTAACAACTAGCTCCAACTACGGGACACATGCTCGAATTGGGAGGATGTGAGAACCTTCGAATGTTCTCCCTGTTACCCGAGAACTCGACAATAAAATATCAGTATTTAAGAGAGAATAGGACCAAAGTCCTATCCCTTCCTAACATAGCAATACAATCAAAATGAAAAGACAACTAATTTAAGAAATGAAATAAAATCCAATTAACAAAATAGAGGTATGTCAAGAAAAAATATCTAACTAATTTAAAGAATTAAAGTAACATCACGCCAATAAAATAAGATGCAAGTATAAACTAAAAGTACAAAATTTTTAATCTAATCCAATGCTCATGCTAAAAATCTTATTCATCCTAGCCTACCTAAAATAAGTAAACATGTCAGGTGAAATCATATAACTAATGCAACCAACAAATTAATTCATCATTACCTTTGATTTTACCTTTATGCTTGGTTGTTAAGCAAAATAATGAAATGTCAAACCTGCAACAAATATATGTTGGAAAATCGTTCATGGCTTAGGCCACATTTATTGAGGAGTCCTCATCTTGCAGAAAGGAATCAAAGAAGTAAGAAAGTTTCTTTGTGCTATTGCATGCTTCTTCTACCATTGATCTACATGACTAAGATAATGATGTTCTTCAGTGTGTGTGTATAAGGCATTTCATCAATATTTTCACTCTATTGGTAAGCAAGGGAGTTTTTGATGGCGGCTCTAACTAAAACCTTTGCATAGACCATTCCCTACTTGGCTGCCCCTAATTAGATATGCATACAAATGATGAGAAAATTCATGAAAACTGAAAATACATTTAAACCCACAACTCAAGTTGACTATTTTAGAAAGGGATGTTGGAAGCTTCTAAAGTATAGTTGAATTTGAAGATGTTGTGGCTTGCCCACAATTACAAGGTTGAGATCTTCCTTGTCGAATAGATTTTTATTCATTTGAGAATCACATGTCAAGGACATCCATTGTTGAAGTCTTTCATTTGTATCGTGAATGTGGTAGTTGTTAAACTCACACAAAAATAGAAAGTAGATTAGATAATTGTGGAATGCATTCTATTCACAAGATATACATATAAATACATTTTTATTGACCCTTGGTTTTCATTTTCCAAGAGGTCTCTTGGAATTCTATGATGGTTGGAATTCCTCCACACTAACCCTAACTAATTAGGTGTCCAACTTCCCCCCTAATCTGAAGGGGTGTATATGAGTACAAGAAGATAGGTGAAATACAAAAGTTCTTGGTAAAGGTCTTGGCATCCCATATGAATCCTTGGGCGATCCTCTAGTGACGCAAATCTGAAAATCTGGCGGATCCACGGTTCCGCTATTTTGAGGCGATTCCCGGAAATCTAGAACTTCACGAGCCCAATCCACGCATTCGGAAAAGGATCCGCCGCAGATTCGAGGAGGTTTAGGCATGGATACATGGGGATCACCAATAGATGCAAAGAGAGATGGGCAGTTCCGCGGGGTTCTAATTTATTTTTTTAATTTTTTCGTTGACTTAAGTTGGGTTGGGGCTTCTCGGACACTCCCATGGTGCTCCATTGATTCTCCTTAGATGCTTCTTAGATGTTCCCTCATGGTAATGTTAAATTCTTAGAGTAAAGGTGACATTCTCCTTTATCTTTCATTTTCATCCTTTTACCTAAATTTTTAATATTACCATGAAATGACTCAGGATGTTTGAGACTTGTTCCAGCCTCATTGGACTTAATATGGGGAAAATATAATTTCATATCCTATTCAAAATTCCGCAAACTTAACAGTTTTCAGTAATTTAGGATCAATGAGATTGTGGCATTTCATTAGATTATATCATGTATGAGGGTATGTGATTGGCATTTAATCAAGAGCACCAAGCCCTATATGTGCTCATGTACCCTAGTGTTGGTGGTGTTAATTGTTGAACTCCTTTGTCATGGCCTTAGCAAAAAATTACCTTTCAATCAAGTCAAAATCATTGATCAAGCATGTTAAGCTTTTTCCACCATATTTTAAGGCTTGGATTAGGTAGTTTGATCAAAATTGGGCAATGTTGACTAATATCCCTAGACAATCGAGGTAGAGGCAAAGGCGAGACAAGAGGAGAAGAATCTAGATTCTAGATGGTTGATGCTCAAATAATTAATCATTGATGTACAATGGATGCCATATCTATCTTGATTTATGTACAAATATGCATGTTTTCATATCTTCTGCAACTAATTTGGTATTTTGTATGTTTTTTAAATATAAATGCAAAAAAATAATATATATATATATATATATATATATATATATATATAGTAGACGCTTCACTTCCTAGATTTTTGGGAAATGACGCTTCCACGTATCCACTTCCAAAAAACGTCCTCACTTCGTCCCCACTTCGTGCAACATTGTCTAGAACATCTATCTGAATGATATGTATGTTTTCCACAATACTCACAAGAGTGAAGATAAAAACATTGATCTTTCACATGGCCAACCCAATCACAATGTTGGCATATGACAATCTGAAGTGGTTGTGGAAGAGGAGTAAGTGATGATGAGGGGTCTTGAAGAAACCCAACACTCTGAAACTTGATGGGTTTAGATTCTAGAGTAGTCCAAAATGTGAATGGAGATATCCTTGACATATCCTAGACTAGTTCTGTTCTTGTTATTGATAAGTTCTTCCTAGGTTTTGATGTTGTGCGTGGGATGTGCAAGCTAAACCTCAATATCTTCCTGCAAATTTTCTCCTAACGTGGCCTCACAAATTTGATCAAGTGCTGGATATTGATGGGAGTCTTTCTACCTCAAGAAGAGAGTTATTCTGAACACAAACTAGTTTAGAATGATGACTTCTTTGCTATAGTTCATCTCGCTGCAACTGTGACTCAAGATGCAAAAACTCAATCTTGTCTTGTGCATGTCATAAACAGATTTGAATATCAGAGTGAGAGGCCTTGCTAATTTTGACTATGTTATCAACAGGTAGAGAGTATTAAAGTGTTCAATAACTCTAATAATCCATCAAGTTTCGCCATTTTCTCAAGCTCCACCCCCTATAGGTTTTCCAATAAATCACCCACAACTAGATCGTATTCCACATATGTAAGCAGAAAAAATGATCATATTTTAAATCAAAGGCATGGTAAAAATCCCACAAAATGGGCCAAGAATCATTCCAAACGGTAAGAAAGAGTATATGTTTAACTAAGGGTTGAACAAGTCACATCAACTGTATACAAGTGATCTAACCTTGGGCCAGTAAGAGCATATGCAACTGCAACTGGAGGAGAAGCAAGGTAGTTTTCCCAAGTCAAAGGATGAATATGACCTTGAAAATTTATGTTGCCAGGCAACACAACTGATACAACTAAATCATTTTCAGCAATAACAGAGCTCAAAGATTCATGAAGATCTCCTAAGTTTCCAATACATGTAGTACATCCATACCCAACAAGTTGAAAACCTTGTTGACCTAAGAGCTTATGCAAACTACTCTACTTCAAGTACTTAATGACAACTCTAGATCCTGGGGCAAGACTAATCTTAATCCATGGCTTTACCTCTAGACCTAATTCACAAGCTTTCTTTGCAACAAGGCCAACAAACTAGTGCAGTGCTAAGTGATTCTTGGGAAGACTTTTGTATCTTGATACCTTATTCAAACTTATAGAAAGAAAAATCCAAGTTCTGGCCACGTTTAGTTAGATATTGATGCTAAGATTGTTGCCATTGAGCCAAGGCTACAAAAAGATGGACCCATCAAACAAATATCTAGATTCACTTTGAGACATATGACAACTCTTTGCAATTTCGTGATGGGATTGAATTTTGAGCAACCACAAGATTTGAATACTACAATATTGAACGACCCAAAATGCGATATCACTCGCAAGGTCTCTAGTTTCGAAAGTTAAATGAAGAATGCAATGGCTTTAGCCTTAGAATAGCTAAGTGAGGTCTCAGTTCCTCCAATGTTAGATATTTTCATGAGGCATCACTCCAAATATGGCACAATTCCTCGCAATTCCTCGCACCGAGTGAACCAAGTGTCATCAAAGAGTCACAGGAGATGGCAATGGTGAAATGCCAAGAGACGTTGCAGTGGAGACCTTGATGATCACCTTCTACTCGACATGCTGTGGCTAGTAAATGCACATATGTAGTAATGGTGGTTGATGCTTTTGAGAGTGATTGTGACCGTTACTGTCTTGTATTTTATTTTATTTTATTTTATGGGGCTAGCAATCATACACTTGTATTAATTTTCCACTTCTGTAATTGACAAATTGAACACCATGTCGGAGAATGAGGCGCCATTGAATACTTCATGCACACCATCTTCATTATCCTGATGCTTCTTAGGCAATAGTGGACCAATTTCATTCACTAACAACTTCTGCTTTTGTAATTTCTACTATGGAGATAGTGCACGAATTCAGAGACCAAAGTAAGAATATGGAGACAGAAATAGGAATTTGAAGGAAAGACATAAGGATTCTATCACACAAATCTTCACAAAGCGCTTGGGAGATAGACATAAAAATTTGGGCCCTGAGAAAAATATATGGTCTAGAATGTCGATTCCATGACGATGAGCTGAAGAATGAGCCCATTTGTACTATTTTGTCCATCATGCCTGTTTGTATCTCATGGTAGTGTTGTTGCCCAGATTGTACAGGCACCACTACAATTTCTCAGGGCGGGGGCCATCACTCTGATTCTCGCCCACTCCGTTCTAGCTGTCTCCCAACAACAGGCTATGGGGGTAGTCCTTATGGAATGAGGTGTAGGAAAACAAACTGGAAACCAGCTTGTTTGGGAGACACAGATGAGTGGCCTAGTTACTTCGTTAAATTTAGAAAGATTAATGATTAGATTAGATTTTAAGTATGAGACCAGTGCCTTAATGGAGTCACAATTCTTGCTTATGGTAATTTGAAACCAAGTGACTGGATGGACACCCGCTGCTTGAATGATTAAATATCCTATATGATGTGCAAGGCCTAAGATCTACGTGAGATGCAGTGATCTTGGTTTATTTTAATTATATGCCTAGTCGAGGTATGGCCTTCCCTTAAATATTTTGAAGCTAGGCTCCAAGGTAGGTTGTGGGAAGGAGGCCAACAGGAAGTAGGCTAGGGCCTGATTAACGATACTTTCTATTGTGCTCATATCACCCGATGCCTCCAGTGCTATAGAGACTATGGCTTTGACTACTGCATGGTCATCGTGTTAACCACTGATGAGTTGCCAAGCCCCTCAAGCTAGGTGAGGAGGGTTGCCCTAGATTTCTATCAAGCTAACTTATGCTAGGAGGTAAGTTTTAATGCAAGCTAGATCTTGGATGCTTATGTAAGATATTATGAGCATTGTTTTTAAAACCGTTTTTAAAAACCGGTTACCGGTCTACCCGGCCGGTTAGCAAGGCCGCCGGTCTAAACTGGCCAAAAAACCCGGTTGGAAAGGCAATTTCTCCAATTTTTGGCCCTAACCGGTGAAAACCGGCCGGTTTAGGACGGAACCGGCCGGTTTGTATCAAATCGGCTGGTTCCGTCCTAAACCGGCCAGTTTTAGGCATGCCCACCATAACTTGCAAAAAGCGGATTTCTGACTGTGGTTTAGGGGTTTTGGGGGGGAACTAAGGGTGTTTTCCCTCCAAAAACACCCTCTCCAAGCTATAAGAGGCCCCTCTCACTCTCATTTGTCTCACACAACTGATTTGGAGTGTTTGTGAGTGTTTGTGAGTGTTTGTGAGTTTGTTTGTGAGCTTGGAGAGTGTTGAGTTTTCGCTGAAGTAGTCATCTTGGAGTTGGAGTTGGAGCTATTTTGGAGATAGTGTGTAGCTGTCAGTGGAGTTGCCATCTTCAAGAGGAGGCTAAGGAAGCTAGTTTGCATTTCCAGGTAAGGATTTGCACTTGAAAATTCCTTATTTGACTGTTGTCCATGAATCAATTTTTTTTATGTGTTATAAACTTCTCACTTCTATGATCTACCATCCAGGGAGTCATCATGCCTCCAAAAGCCAGAGATACTGCATGGGCTCATTGTGATATGATTGATGGCAAAATGATCTGCAAATATTGCCAAAAATCCATTCAAGGAGGGGGTATTAACAGGTTCAAGCAACACTTGGCTGGGATAGGAGGCCATGTAAAGCCATGTGGAGCACCAAATGAAATAATAGGGCATATTAGGGCAGAATACCTTCAGAAGTTTGAGACTCAAGTCACTGAACCAATAGAGAAGTTTGTGACTGCAAAGTTTGGGAGTCAAGACTCAACCAACTGAGTTTGAACATGATGACTGAGACTCATGAGAAGTTTCAACTTCAAGTGATAATGTTGATCACTATTATAGTATTACTATTATCATATATGTAGAGTCTAGACTGAAGTCTTGTAGTAGGCCACTGGCCCCATAGTTTGTAGGCTTTGTTTTTGCACTCTAGAGGCCATTTAGAGCCTCATTGCTTATGTATTTTGTCGATGATATGTATTGCACTCGGTGCCATTTTGATATATTCACCTTTACATGGTATATAAATGAGCAATCTTTGCATATTTTGTCTCTATTGGCTTGGAATCATGGTTTTAAATCTTAAAAATAGTTTTTTTCATTAAAAAATAATTATTTAATGTATTTTTCTAAAACCGGTTCGTTTAGACCAAACCAGTCCCGGTTAGACCGGTTCCGGTCGGTAAACCGGTTCATTAGGTGGACCGGTCCGGTCACCGGTTCCGGTTTAAAAACATTGATTATGAGTGAGATTATCTTGGATTAAGATTGTTTATGTTACTTAAGTACTTAGTGTGAATTAGCTTATAGCGAGAGTACTTAACAATGATGAGATGACAATTTTGAACAAGATAAATTGCTTTAGAGACACAAGTGCAAAACTTCAACAAATTCTCATAAGATGTAAAATGCCAATTTTCAACAATGTTCGATACCACTTTAAGATAAACTAATCACCATTCAAGATAGTCAAATGAAAACTTAGATGCCAAGATTTAGAGTGATTACCAAAGACAAAGATGCCGATTAGATTCCAATTATCACAAGATCAAATTTAGAGCTTAAATGTAGAAGTACTTTTAGGTGCCAATTTCTGGAAATTTTACGAAATTAGAGTAAACCACACAAGTGTTAGATCTCAATAGTCAAATCAATAGTAGTACTTCAAAAAATTTCAGCGCTTATTAGTGTTATGACAATAGTAGAAAAATCACTCTAAATCCCAACACATGAAGTACAAAACTTTCCAATGACCAACAGAAGTAAATTTATGTGTCTAGCTTACTTTATGATGATGTATTCAATAATATTTCAGATCTGTAATAAGTTATTACAACAGTAAATTGACCCACAGATCAACAAGCTAGTGATGTCAGAACCAATGCCCAATATACCCAAAAATAGTAAAATTCACCCAACTTGAAAAAATCATTTTTTTAGGGTTTTTAGAGGGTGTGATTTAGAAAATTTCAGATCTGATCTATTTACTACAGCAATGAATAATTGACAGATCAACAAACTAATGAAACTATAATCAGTGCCCAAAATGCCCAATAGCAAGAATTTACTGAAATTGATTTTTTTTTTGTTTTTGATCCAATTTAGGTGTATGCTTAAGAAATTTTCAGATCTGAAAACTTCAGTTATGTAGTAAATTCCAGCAAGCATAAAATTAAATATAGGCTAGATCTGAGGTGCCCAAGAGACCAAAATTCATAAAATTTTAGATTTTGCAATTTAGAGTGATTTTGACCAATTTAAATGTGATTTTAGGGTTTAGTTGTTATTGACTTAACTGCTGTAATAAAACAGAAATAAAACTAGGGTTTAGAGGTAAAATCCTTGGTTTCAAGCCTTATAAAAGCACTTGCCCAAGTGGCCCCAAACATTTTTGATGAAGAAGCCACCTGAAAAATAGAATTTTTGAGACCTTAAACCTACAAAACCACTAAGGAATCAGTCTTAAAATTTCAGATTAGGGTTTAGGGCAAAAAATGACCAAGGAAGGGCAATGCTAGGCCAAGGAAGGCCAACATTGGGGGATAAAGAGGTTAGGAAGACAGATCAGGGGCTGAAATGCCAAGGGGAGGCTCAAAAGGGCTAATGCTGGAGGAGGAAAAGGGCAAGAGTCTGGACGCTGGCCAAAAAGGGCTGAAAGGCTAGGGTTTAAGGGCCAAAAAGTCCACGACAAGCCTAGAAGACTTCCGTCTAGGGTGAAGGAGGCAGGCCGAGGCCTCTTAGGCCTAATACCCTTGACGCAGGGCCAAATCGGGAAGGTAGAGGCCCCTAAAGGCTGCGGCTAGCCCTAAAAGGGCCTAAAAATATGACGCTGAGGGTTTGGAAGGGAAAACGGAGGTTGGAAGCCTTGGAAACTTCAAAACCCTTGCTCAAATTTTTTTATGCTTCAACTTGCAAAATTTCCAAGAGACTAGATCTTATTGTCAAGGGCCTAGATCTAGCTCTTCTTCCACTTGATTCCTTGATCCAACCTGCAAAAATGAAAAATGCAACACCCAAACCCCAAATATATACAAAATACTAAAAATCCCCAAAACCCAAGTTAGAAAAAATAATTTACAAGTTAGATCTACAAAATTATTAACAATATTTACAAATATACAAGAGTTTTGAAAATTTTAAAATTTTGAAAAATTATTTTTATGGAGTTTTTTCCTTTGATGAATGGCTAAAAATACTTTAGAAACCCCAATGTATACTATAGCCTTAGCGAAGATTTAATCCACCAAATAAATATTTGGAATCCAAACAATAGTAATTCTTGCCCAAGTTTGTGAACTTGGAGGCCAAGGACTGAAGTACCTGCAAGCACTATGCATTTATCTAAAAAATAATATGTTAGATCACATGGGGAATCAAACCACCTAATATTAGCCCAAAACTATCAGTAGTATGATTTTATCTCCATCTAATGAAAATAATAATCTTACCAATATTCAGCACAACATAGACATGCCCGTAGTCAACACATACCACAAATCAATAAGTAAGAACACTTTGAATTGCACCCCAAAGTCTTTATTATGATAGAAAAAATAGTTCCCAGCGGGACAATAGTTACAAAGATGCTTCAACAACAATTTTTTAGCTAGAGATCAAGATGCTAGAGACTCAAATGACTCTAATTTATAAATTTATCCTCAAAGTGGAAAAATAATGGCTAGTTTTTTTGATCCTTGTCAAAATAATCTTGGCCATTGATAAACACTTCAAGATCTTTTAATCTTGGCCCTTGATTTTTTTTTTTGAGGAATTTTCGAATTTATCTTTTTATTCCATTTAATAGGTCAAAATTAATTATTTTGAGCTAATTTCGTAATAAATTTGACTTTGACTTAACCACCAAGGTCCAAGGGTCCAAATTTTCTTGAAATATACAATATTATTTTGATGGAGGACCTTTAAAAATTGATTCCTTTAGGACCCACGAATTTTTCCACTTGGAAAATTATTTTTCCTAAGACAATTTAATTTTGACTCAATTAATTAATTTTTTGGCTTAGGATTTAATTTTATTTTGCCAGAAAAATTAATTAATTTACACACGAGGGGATTTAATTATTTTTCCACCCTCTAATACATAAGATTTTACATTTACAACCCTCAAAGGGGGAATACACATTTGGTTAGACGCTCAATACACATAACCCATTTGCGACACAATATGATCTAGTAGACCAAGTGATTTGTAATAAAATAATTAAGCCAACTAGCTTAAATTATTCCCAAATCACTTTTACATCAGACTCGACTAAAAACACTAGGACTCACCTAAGATTTCGACAATAAATTTCACCCTAGCTTTGGGGTTTAAGCTGGAGGGAAAAAACTCTTCTGATTAGCCGTGTCTAGAAACACAGGTAATTAGCGAGGTTAAAAAACCTCCTAGGATGAAATTCGTCATCAAAATTATAGGCTTACCTAGGTTGTTACATATACTCAAGGTCTTACTAGGATCATTTACATTACATAACTTGCAGAATGGGTTTACAATGACATGTAAACTGCTGATAGATGACCCGATCTTGTTGAAAAAATTTGGCACTTCCGCTTCCTTGGAACTTTGACAAAATGTGTGCAACATCTGGCTCCATATGGGGACACGTTGCTTTTGTGAAGTAACATGAGAACCCCAAAATCCTGCATCCAAGAAAACAAAAGTCCATCAAATAGATATCCATTCAAAATCAAAATAAATCATCACGCATATATAGAAAATATCGTTGGAATAGAAAAATCTACTCTAATAAACTAAAATATAAAAGACATAATATAAATGTGTGAAATAAAACTATCTAACGACATGAAATAAAAGGGAATAGGGTTAGAGATATTATACAAAACGATGCCCTATGGCATCAAATGTCTTCAACATATATTGCATACTGAGCATTTGCCGACTCTGGCAAATTTGTGAGCTGTTTCTCGGATGTGCCACGCTGAATTCTGAAAATGCTAGGACTTTGACTCATCCGAATGTTGAGTTGCTTTCGGCCATTAGACGCATCAAACCTCTTCCTTCTTCTTTTCTGCATTTGTCTTTTCTTTTCAGTGGGTTGTGATGTCAATAATGATACCAACGTAGATTTTCTGCCTTGATCTCGAAAGTTCTCGGATGAAAATCTGAGGCATGCCCAATTTTATCCTAGATATATTCTGTCAATGGAGACACATATGCTTGATCTTTCCAATTTTCCTTTTCAACCATGGTACTTCCAACTGACTTGTATTGAATGGGGCAAGTGACCTTCTCGCAATGAGATGAGAACTGCTCTGGCTAACTAGGGGGCTTATGATCTGACGAAGATTCCTTGCTTCTTCTTGCTTCTTTCATCCTCTAATTTATACTGAAATTCCTGTACCTTCATTTTTTCCATTACTTGCAGGTTATTCCGAAGAGTGATCTTTTCAATTCTCATGGCATCCATCTGTTTAGAATGTCTATTTTTCATGGCATTAATCTCTTTGTCATGGTTTTCCTCTATGGTCAACAATCTATTCTGAAGACATATCTGACTAGCTTCCATATCATTAATTACTTTGTCATTATTTGCTTTTATGGAAATCAAATGATCCTGCATATTAGACATCATAGCTTCCATTTCTTGAGCACACTTTTCCTTGATGGTGGCTACCTGATTGGAGTGATTAATTTTCATGAACTTTAGCTCCTCATCATGTTTTCTTTTATAGCTGACAACCTGCCCTGAAAACTGATTTCCATGTCCTTTATTACTTTATCATGATTTACTTGAATAGAACTCATTTCTTCTTTATGATTTGCTTCCATAGTGATCAAACAATTTTGCATGGTAGCCATCTTACTAGAATGATTAATTTCCATGGTTTTCAATTCCTCAGCATGTTGTTCTTGTATAGCCATCAATTTGATGTGTATGGATCTCATCTCAACAAAGTGAGCTTGACTAAATGACATGTCTCTAAGCCTTTGAGTTAATTCCTTGATAAGATCCCCTTGATTACTTGTTCCTGCCTTTCCACTATCTCGTATTCTGATTGCAAAGGCACAAGTGGATTCATCATGAAAGTGGTCACAAGGTCTGCAATAAGGCACATTTTGATGTGGTTCATTTTCTTGAAATATTTCTTCGATAATTGGGTCCTTTACAAGATCACTTTCTTCTTTCTTTATAGTACTAGGGGCACAAGGTGAGCCACTTTGATCTCCATATCTATCTTTAAAAACATCGATGATGTCTTGTAAAGAATCAAAAGAATCATCAAGGAAATTGCAAAACCAATCTCTAGCATTACCTTTCAAGGAAAGGACAAAGCGCTGCATCTTGACATCTTCATGATTGTATGCAGTTGCATGAGCATACCTTTCCAGAAAAACTTTGAACCTTTGGATGTGCTTTGTAGCAATGATTGCATCATTAACCGTGAAAGAAGGTAATTTACTAACAACTATTTCTGGAATATCATGAGGAATGTTAATAAAATGCAAAGGTGCGAACAAGTCATCCATGATGACTTGCTTAAGGGGAAAATAAGCTAATGGATGTCAGAGAAAAATCCTTGTTCAAGAAAAACAAGAGATCCCCAAGAAGCGAGTTTCTAGCAGGAATTCTTGCAAGAAATGAAAAAAATGGAGTCGCCACTTGAACATGAATCTATCTCCAAAATCCCGAAGGCAAAAACCAAAAAGTTAGTTAGGGAGAAGCAGGTGGATATCAAGGAAGGCTTTCTATTTGAGAAAAAATGAATGCTTACTAGAATGTAATTTGTTTAACCAAGCTCTGAGAGCGGGGTTAACGAAGCTACCAGTAAGCTTTTGTGAATAAATGAAAAAGTGGAGTCACCACCCAAACAGGAAACTAACCCAAATGTCCAGGTGCTAAGGTGCAAACATAGAAGTGAACAAGGCGATAAGAAGATTAGTGAGATATCAAAGCGCCAAAAAATGTGGTGCTTGACGGATTAAGAAGATGAAAAATGGATTAGAAGATTATGAAGATTGTCATTGAAGTGCCGAGAATAAGTTATCCTCGACAACGACACCAAAAAATGTTGTGGCATTGGCGGGACAAATGAATGAAGGATGAAAGATCACAAGATGATAGAATGTTGTAAACCTCGACAACACGCAAACTCATCCCCGATAACGGCGCCAAAAATGTTGGCGCTCGGATTGTACAAGCACTGCGACAACTGCTCAGGGTGGGGGCTGTCACTTTGATCCCTGCCCACTCCGTTCTAGCTATCTCCCAACAACAGGCTATGGGGGGTAGTCCCTATGGAATGAGGTGAAGGAAAACAAGTTGGAAACCAACTTGTTTGGGAGACACGGATGAGTGGCTTAGTTACTTGGTTAAATTTAGCAAGATTAATGATTAGATTAGATTTTAAGTATGAGACCAATGCCTTAATGGAGTCACAATTCTTGCTTATGGTAATTTGAAACCAAGTGACCAGATGGACACCCATTGCTTGAATGATTAACTATCCTATATGATGTGCAAGTCCTAGGATCTATGTGAGATGCAATGATCTTGGTTTATTTTAATTATATGCCTAGTCTAAGTATGGCCTTCCCTTAACTATTTTGAAGCTGGGCTCCAAGGTAGGTTGTGGGAAGGAGGCCAACAGGAAGCAGGCTAGGGCCTAATTAATGATACCTTATGTTGTGCTCCTATCACCCGATGCCTCTGACGCTGCAGAGACTGTGGCTTTGACGAATGCAAGGTCACCGTGTTAACCACTGAAGAGTTGCCAAGCCCCTCAAGCTAGGTGAGAAGGGTTGCCTTAGATTTCTATCAAGCTAGCTTATTCTAGGAGGTAAGTTTTAATGCAAGCTAAATCTAAGGTGCTTATGTAAGATATTATGAGTGAGATTATCTTGAATTAAGATTGTTTATGTTACTTAAGTACTTAGTGTGAATTAGCTTATTGCGAGAATACTTAACAATGATGAGATGACAATCTTGAACAAGATAAATTGCTTTAGAGACAAGTGCAAAAGTTCAAGAAATTCTCATAAGATGTAAAATGCCAATTTTTCAACAATGTTCGAAACCATTTTAAGATAAACTAATCACCATTCAAGATAGCCAAATGAAAACTTAAATGCCAAGATTTAGAGTGATTACCAAAGACAAGGATACCAATTAGATTCCAATTATCACAAGATCAAATCCAGAGCTTAAATGTAGAATTGCTTTTAGGTGCCAAATTCCGGAAATTTTACAAACTTAGATTAAACCACACAAGTGTTAGATCTCAATAGTCAAATCAATAGTAGTACTTAAAAAAATTCCAGCGCTTATTAGTGTTATGACAATAGTAGAAAAATCACTCTAAATCCCAACATATGAAGTACAAAACTTTCTAATGACCAGTAAAAGTAGATTTATGTGTCTAGCTTACTTTATGATGATGTATTCTGTAATATTTCAGATCTGTAATAAGTTATTACAATAGTAAATTGACCCACAGATCAGCAAGCTAATGATGTAAGAACCAATGCCCAATATACCAAAAAATAGTAAAATTCAACCAACTTGAAAAGAATAATTTTTTTAGGTTTTTAGAGGGTGTGATTCAGAAAATTTCTGATCTAATCTATTTACTACAACAATGAATAATTGGCAAATCAAGAAGCTAATGAAACTATAACCAGTGCCCAAAATGCCCAAAATAACTAGAATTTACTTAAACTAAAAATTTATAGTTTTTGATTCAATTTAGGTGTATGCTTAAAAAATTTTCAGATTTGAAAACTTCAATTATGCAGTAAATTCTAGCAAGCATAAAATTAAATATAGGCTAGATCTAAGGTGCCCAAGTGGCCAAAATTCATAAATTTTTAGATTTTGCAATTTAGAGTGATTTTGACCAATTTAAATGTGATTTTAGGGCTTAGTTGTTGTTGATTTAACTACTGTAATAAATCAGAGATAAAACTAGGGTTTAGAGGTCAAACACTAGGCATCAAGCCTTGTAGAAGCACTTGCCCAAGTGGCCCCAAATTGTTTTTATGAAGAAGCCATCTGAAAAATAGAATTTTTGAGACCTTAAACCTGCAAAACCACCAAGGAATCAGTCTTAAAATTTCAGATTAGGGTTTAGGGAAGATGAGGGTAGAAAATGACCAAGGAAGGGCAACGCTAGGCCAAGGAAGGCCAGCGTTGGGGGATAAATAGGCTAGGAAGGTAGATCTAGGGTTGAAATGTCAAGACGAGGCTCAAAAGGGCTAACGTTGGAGGAGGAAAAGACATCAAGGCTAGACGCTGGAGAAAAAAGGGTTGAAAGGTTAGGATTTAAGGGCCAAAAAGCCCATGAAAATCCTAGAAGGTTGTTGTATAGGGTGGAGGCAGGCCAAGGCCTCTTAGGCCCACAGCTAGGCCTAAAAAGGCCTAATACCCTTGACACAATGCCAAATAGGGAAGGATGAGGCCCCTAAAGGCTATGGCCAGGCCTAAAAGGGCCTAAAAATATGACGCTGAGGGTTTGGAAGGGAAAACTGGGGTTGGAAGCCCCGAAAACTTTGAAACCCATGCTCAAATTTTTTTTATGCTTCAGGTCTTCAATTTTCTAAAAATTTCTCCGTGGGCAGCCTTGCAAATTTTCCAAGAGACTAGATCTTACCCTCAAGGGCCTAGATCTATTTCTTCTTCCACTTGATTCCTTGATCCAACCTGCGAAAATGAAAAATACATACAAAATACTAAAGATCCCCAAAACCCAAGTTAGAAAAAATAATTGACAAGTTAGATCTACAAAATTATTTACAAGATTTACAAATATACAAGGGTTTTGAAAATTTTAAAATTTTGGGAATTTTTTTTATGGAGTTTCTTCCTTTGATGAATGACTAAAAATACTTTAGAAACCCCAATGTATACTATAGCCTTAGCGAAAATTTAATCCACCACATAAATATTTGGAATCCAAGCAACAATGATTCTTGCTCAAGTTTGTAAACTTGGAGGCCAAGGACTGAAGTACTTGCAAGCACTATGTATTTATCTAAAAAATAATCTATTAGATCACATGGGGAATCAAACCACCTAAGATTATCCCAAAACTATCAATAGTATGATTTTATCTCCCTCTAATGAAAAAAACAGATCTTACCAATATTCAAGACAACATAGAGATGCCCGTAGTCAGCACATAACACAAATCAATAAGCAAGAACACTTTGAATTGCACCCGAAAATCTTTATTACGATAGAAAAAATAGTTGCAAGCAGAACAATAGTTACAAAGATGTTTCAACAACAATTTTCTAGCTAGAGATCAAGATGCTAGAGACTCAAATGACTCTCTAATTTATAGATTTATCCCCCAAGTGGAAAAATAACGGCTATTTTCTTTGATCCTTGTCAAAATAATCTTGGCCGTTGATAAACACTTTAAGATCTTTTAATCTTAGCCCTTGATTTTTATATTTGAGGAATTTTCAAATTTATCATTTAATTCTATTTTTATTAGCTCAAATTAATTATTTTGAGCTAATTTCCTCAAAAATTTGACTTTGACTTAACCACCAAGGTCCAAGGGTCCAAATTTTCTTGAAATATACAATATTCCCTTGGTGGAGGATCTTTAAAAATTGATTCCTTTAGGACCCACGAATTTTTCCACTTGGAGAATTATTTTTCCGAAGACCATTTAATTTTGACTTAATTAATTAATTTTCTGGCTTAGGATTTAATTTTCTTTTGCCAGAGAAATTAATTAATTTACACATGAGGGGATTTAATTATTTTTTCACCCTCTATTACATAAGATTTTACTTTTACAACCCTCAAAGGGGGAATACACATTTGGTTAGACTCTCAAGACACATACCTCATCTGTGACACACTATGATTTAGTAGATTAAGTGATTTGTAATAAAACAATTAAGCCAACTTACTTAAATTATTCCCAAATCACTTTCACATCAGACTCGTCTAAAAACACTAGGACTCACCTAAAGTTTCAACAATAAATTCCACCCTAGCTTTGGGGTTTAAGCTGGAGGGAAAAAACTCTTTTGATTAGCCGTGTCTAGAAACACAGGTAATCAACGAGGTTAAAAAACCTCCTAGGATGAAATTCGTCATCAAAATTATAGGCTTACCTAGGTTGTTACATATACTCAAGGTCTTACTAGGATTATTTACATTACATAACTTGCAAAATGGGTTTACAATGACATGTAAACTGCTAATAGATGACCCGATATTGTTGAAAAAAATTTGGCACTTCCGCTTCCTTGGTACTTTGAAAAAATGTGTGCAACAGGTCGTATCGATGGATGTTGGAGGCTATGACGAAGAGGGTTTGGTAATGAAGCACATAATGGACCTAAAGGGTCTATTCACAATTATTCAAAGATGCTCACGCTAAGGTGAACTCAAATTTGGAGCAACCCTAGCAGAAGGGAATAACTCAGAAATAAAAAACCCAACGTAACATTGATTTATATGAACACTACCACTGCTACTATGTACAAGCAAAGACGAGATGAACCATGTCAGAGCAGAGTATGACAAAGAGGTCAGATGAGCAGAGAATATGGCAAATTTGATAGAGGTAATGGGCCTTTTCTCTTATAGACCCACAGAAGGCCATAGTTCAATGAAAAGAGCCTAGGTTGTATAAGGAGTGCCTAGGTCTATGAAGGCCAAAAAACCATGGCTCACAAACTTTAAGCAGGGATGGAGTACGCTTGCTCTTATACCATGTTAAAGTCACGCAAAAATAGACAACAGATTAAATAATCTTGGAATGCATTTTATTCACAAGGTATACATATTAATACTTTTTTATTGACGCTTGGTTTTCATCTTCCAAGAGGTCTCTTGGAATTCTATGATGGTTGGAATTCCTCCACAGCAAACCTAACGGATTAGGTGTCCAACAATAGTCCCCCTTTTGCACTTGTACATATGCCTGCGCTTGACATGGTTTTTCAGATTCTATGGAATGTCTTGGTTGTTCATAAGACCAACATTCTGCAATCCAAAATCCCTTAGTGTTTGTGTCATAGATATGATCACCTCTAAAGAGAAAATAACTCAAGTTCAATTTACATCCCGTCAACCTTAAGGAATGCATCAATAGATTTAGCTTCTTCATGCCCCCCTTCTTCTTCAAGAATAGAGAATCCTCATGCTCCAAGTCACTAGTAGATGAATCATGAATATCAATTGCTTGGAAAGGGAGGTAACTTGTTGAACTAGTAATTTCATTTGGAGGAGGGTGGGTGGGTTCTTGAGTTATGATGTTTACAAGGCTTTCCTCACATTCCTATCCCTCACTTATTTGTTGATTCTTGCTGGAAGGACAAGGAGTTTCTTCTTCTTTGTTTTCTGCCTCAGATTTTTTATCCTCTTCATTTGTTCAAGTAGAAGTGTCTTCTTTTAATTCCATTGATTTTTCCTCCTTAATGAGGTGGGGCTCTTCATCATTATGATACACTCAACTCTATAGTAGGGTTTTGTTTATTGTTGAATTATTTGAGTCTTTCTTTGTCTTGATATGGTTCTTCCAAGTTCTCTTCACTGATTTATTCATTCTAGGAATAGAGACAAACTGTTTCCTGGTTTCCTTTTCTAACAATGTATCCCTTGCTATTTTCCTCACACATTTCTTGGATCATTTTCCAATTAACTATCCATGCATTCTCATTCTTTACATCATGTAATAACAGTTCAAGAGAGGGAGGAGAAGGTTGAGCCTCTTCATGGAAACCATCTTCTATCCTTTGCATACAAGGGCCACCATATTGTTCTTTGACATAGTTTGTCAAGAAACTAAGTGCATCCTCCTTCCACTTTATTTCCATGATAAGGTCGTTGGAAGGATGTGTTGAACTTGTAACTATGGTCGGTTTTCATAATGTACATTTGGTCACTTGATGTAATTGTATTTATCATTGTAAAACATATTTATAAATGGTCGAGTCAAAGTCCCATTGTGACTTTTAAAAGATGAAAATTTGAATTTTTGAAATTAAAATTTTGGCTCCAAAAGTGACAAGTTGGCTTCCCTCCAAGTCAAGTCGGCCCTAGCCAAGAGACATATCCATTCACCCAAGACATACTACTATATAAAGGAAACTCGACCTCCTCCATTTGGGCATTCACATTCTCTCACACAAGACAGTTTCTGGGCAAGCAAGCGAAGGACAAGAAGGACGAAGAAGAAGGCCAAAATTTCTCTCTTCTCTCTCTCTCTAGCAAATCACACTTGTGGAGTAGTCTTTCTCTCTGTGGTTCACATTTTTCTGGGGTAATTGTTGCAGGGGTCCAACATTTCTGGGTAACTAGGGAAACTATTGTAGGGGGGCGAAATTTTGGGGCAACTAGCTATTGCAGGAAGGTTGAAATTCCAGGTCAGAGAGGCAAAGCGAAGTGCAGGGTCAATTTGGGTGACTTGACTTGGAGGAGAAGACCAGGTTTGACCATAGGTCTAGGTGTGTCTCTCATTGAACAAGAAGAATTTCTCTATTGAAAAGGGTTGGTGGGTTTTTCCCATTTGTGGTTTTTTGTTAAAATTGGCAACTAGGGCCAAATTCCACCTTGGGACAACTCATATGATGGAGATGATTATTGCATTGGATTCCTCTTTTCGAGAGGTCCAAGTTTGATATAAAGATCATCTCATTCAGACAAGTAGAAGTGTGATTTTGAATTTATTCTCTCACATGTACAAATTGTTAAGGTCGGCCTTAGCTTAATGTAGGCTCAAGAAGCCCAATAGATGTGTCTCTTCACCCACATCAAAGTGTATAAATAGAAGAGACCTCTCTCCTCATTTGGATATCATTCACTCACACATTCTTCTCTCTCTCTTCATCAGATTGGTTTGTACAACTTGGGTATCCTCTCTCTTTTTCTCACACGTGTGGATGAAGGACAAGTTTCTAGGACAAATTGTAGGCCGAAAATTTCAGACTTCAGACTAGCATTGAGCAACATTGACTGAAGGGTTCTTGACCTTGTTTGACTGTGTTTTAAGGGTCAAAATTCTGATTTTGGGAGGCCGCATTGACTGGCACTAAAATCGAGATTTTCTGGACATGTTGACCTGTGTTGACTTCTGTTTGACTGCAAAAAACTACAACATATTTTCTCTCTCCTTTGACCAAGTTTGACCGAGCTGTTTTGGGCTGCATTTGACCTCTTGTTTTGACCAAGGAAGACAGAGTTGCATTGGAGAAGGTTTGATATTATTTCGACCAACGTTGACTTTCTGGTTAGGGCTGAAGTTTGACTGTAGAATTTGATAGGGCTGATTTGACTGTGTATTGGGCAAGTGAATTTGATTTTTGTACTCTCCCTTTGTTGAACTATTGAATAATAATAAGATTTGGTTAAAGAGTTTCCCCACATTGGGGTTTTCCCTGGCATTCGACAAATCTGGTGTCTTCTTGTCTTGGCTTGTCTTCTGCTTATGTTTTTATGTTCTATCTACATTTACTACCAATGTGATTAATGTTTAATGTGATCGCTACTGGAAATAATTGGAAATTGTCATTGGGCTGCTAAAGGAACATTGAAGTAAACTATGTTAAGCATAGAACATACCATTGTTATCTAAAATTAACATGGTATTAGTGCTCAGGTGAAGACAAAGACCAAGCAAGAGTGAGGAAAAGAAATCACTAAGAGAAGTTGTTGCATAAGAACTTGGAACTAGCCTCAATCACGACTCAATCTTCAAATCCGAGGACAAGCTTAAGGACAAATCTGACTATCATGCATGGAAGATGTCTCTGGATTTGACTTTGGAAGAAAATGATGCTATGGACTATGTCAAAGGAAGAGTGGTGGAGCCTCCTTCAAGTGCACCCACTGCTGCAAAAACAAAGTACAAGAAAGGTGAGGTCAAAGCTAAGAAAATTATTGTTGATTCTATTCACAAGCCTTTGGTTGCCTATATTTCTGATTTGGAAACATCTAAGGAGATGTATGACAAGTTGGTTGGGATGTTCAAAGTAAATAATGCAAATCAAGTTCTCTTTCTCAAGAACAAGTTGAAAGACATCAAGATGGATAGAGGAGAATCCATTCAATCCTACTTCATGAGGATTACCGAAATCAAGAATGATCTCCTATCTATTGGAGAAGTTGTTGGTGATAGGGAGCTCACTCTTATTGCACTTGGAGGCCTTACAAGAGAATGAGATGTGTTTAACACTACCATCCTCAATAATGATAGGATTTCGTGATTTGATGAATTATTGACTAGATGCACTCAAGAAGAAATAAGGATGATGAAAAGAGACAAGCCCTCAAATGGAAACAATCCTACTACCTTCTATGCTCATGCTAAAAGGAAGAACAATGTTGATCCTAGAAGTCAAGGTCAAGGATTTAAGCCAAGATTCAAAGAAGGAAGAAAAGGAAGATGCTTCAATTGCAACAGGTTTGGCCACTTTCCTAAAGAGTGTCCTCACAAGAAGGATACTCTAAGGGATGATGACAACAACAACCACAATGACTATAAAGGCAATGGCAATAAAAGGAACAATAGGTTCAACAACAAAGGAAAGAGGAATGCTCCCGCTGCTCGATATGGAAATGGTCATCCTTCCAAGAAGTTGAGAAACCCCAGGTATGAAGAAACTAATGTTGTAGATAAGAAAAAAGACTTTTATCTTATTTCTTCCCTCACCACTGCCTCTCCTCCGGATACACTGGATCATTGGTTGATTGATAGTGGTGCCTCAAGGCACTTCACTGGAGATCATACTTAGGGATAATGCCACTTATCTTGTGAAAGGATTTGGGACTGTCACTCTTCACTTAAATCAAGGTCAAACCCTTCATTTACAAGAAGTGTTGTATGTACCTGATTTGAAAAAGAACTTGGTCTCTATTTCTGCAATGGAAGATAAAGGTTTCAAGGTGACATTCATTGATGGGAAGGTACGTGTTTGGCAAAGGAACCCAAAAGATGCATTTACACTTGGATTTAGGGTTGAAGGTCTCTATCAGGGTGGAGGAAGTCTGGTGGGAGCAATGACTTGCGATACTTCTCTTTAATCTGAATTATGGCACTAAAGATTTGCCCAACTTCATTACAAAGCCTTACCTGATGTAAGGAATATGGTCACAGGTATTCCCGAATTCAACATAGATCATGAAGGAGTTTCATTATAACTTCTTTCTGGCCGACCTGTGCTTTGCCTCTAATATTCGTCCCTCTTGAGTATTTATTTCCTCCATCTGGCTCTCCTTTTATCATCTTTCTCTTTACCCTGATGATGGATCCCATTTGGGATTTGAAACGTTGGTGTAAAAACTCTATTACTGTGGATTCTCCGGACAAAAATTCAACATGAAGGAGTTTGTCAGGGTTGTGCAACTGGAAAACATACAAGGGGACCATTCCCCTCAAGTGAAAGTCAAACTACCAATATTCTTCAATTGGTCCATTCTGATCTATCAGGTATGTTGCTCGTAACATCTTTGGGAGGATATTTGTACTATGCAATTTTTGTGGATGATTTCTCTCGCAAAACATGGATCTATTTCTTAAAGAAGAAGGACGAAGTGTTCAAATGGTTCCGCTCTTTCAAAGCCTTGGTCGAGAATCAAATAGGGAAGAAGATCAAAATATTGAGGATCGATAATGGAACCGAATATGAGTCAAATGAATTTAATGACTATTGTAGAGAAGTCGACATTAAGAGGGAGACCACTACTGCATATACTCCTGAGAAAATTGGTGTTGTCGAAAGGAAGAATTGAACTATCATAGAAGCCACTCATTCCATGTTTCATGATGAAGGCCTATTGAAGTTCTTATGGGGAGAAGTTGCCAACACCGTTGTGTATGTTCAAAATAGATGCTCGCATCAAGTTTTGGACTTCAAGACACCCGAAGAGGTTTTCACTGGTAAAAAACCTGATGTTTCTCATTTTAGAATTTTTGGTTGTCCTGTATATTTTCATGTGTCGAAAGAGAAAAGAAACAAGCTAGATGCGTCTGGGAAGAAAGGAATGTTTGTGGGCTATAGTGAAACTTCAAAGGCATATAGAATCTATGTGTCTGGTCAAAGAGAAGTGGAAATAAGTCATGATGTCACTTTCGATGAAGATTCTGCCCTTGGGAAAGTCTGAGACCTTCCTATCCCTAGGAAGGACAATGATGATGATGCAGGAAAGCAGGATGAATCTCCGACAGATGATTCGATGCTCGATGTTGAAGGTTTGATGGATCCCATTGATCCACCTCCTAGTGAGCCCTCTACTTCAAGAAAAGGACCTTTGTAGCTCAAAGACACTCTTGAAGATGCTGAGAGACATGTTGCACCAAGGGGAACATTTCGTGAAAGCAAGAAGCCAAAAAGGTACCCAGGGTACTTAGCTACAATGAGTACCATACTATAGTCTGAGTCATGTACATTCGAAGAGGCTGTGACGCACCAAGTTTGGAAGGATGTGGTTCCTAGACCCAAGGACAAGTCAGTGGTCACTTGGCTTTACAAAATCAAACATGGAGCTGATAGGAGTGCTAAAAAGTTCAAGGCCAGGTTCGTTGCTCGAGGCTTCTCTCAAAAGGAAGGAGTGGACTATGATGAGATATTTGCACTGGTTGCTCGATATACCACTATCCATTCGATCATAGCCCTTGCTGCCTCTCAAGAATGGAGCCTACACCAAATGGATGTCAAAATTGCTTTCTTGCATGGCTCGCGTAAGGAGGAAGTCTACGTAGAAAAACTCGAGGGGTTTGAAGTTGAAGATCGTAAGACACATGTATGTAGGTTGAAGAAAGCCTTATATGGGTTGAAGCAAGCCCCTAGGGCTTGGTATGAGAGGATTGGTAGCCACCTTATGAAGCTAGGTTTTACAAGGAGTGAAGTTGACTTGAACCTATACTTCAAGGTTGAAAAGGACAGGCCTCTCATTCTAGTCCTTTATGTGGATGATCTCTTTTTGACAGGTGATGACTTTCTCATTCATCAATGCAAAAGGGAGTTGGCTTCTGAATTCGAGATGAAGGACCTAGGACTAATGCACTACTTACTAGGGCTGGAGGTCTTGTAAAAGCTAGTTGAGATTTTCCTTTCTCAAGGAAAATACATTGTGAAGTTGCTTGAGAGATGTGGGATGGTGGAATGTAAGTTTGTGTCTACTCCAATGGAACTCAACTTCAAGAAGCTATATGGAAGTGCTGCTGGGCCCGAATTAGCGAACCCTTCGAGTATTGACAACTTGTGGGGGCCCTGATGTTCTTGGTAAACTCTCGTCCTGACATATGCTTCGCTATGAACACTTTGAGTCAATTTATAGTCGAGCCTCGTCACATTCATTAGATTGCTGCTAAGAATCTCTTGAGATATCTCCGAGGCACAATCCACTATGGATTGAGATACAATGCCGGGAATTTGAGGCTACATGGATATACAAATGTTGACTGGGCTGGCAATGTAGTGGATTGTAACAGCACGTCTGGGTGTTGCTTCTCTTTGGGGTCTACTTCAATATCTTGGATGAGAAGGAAGCATAAATCGGTTGCTTTAAGCACCACCGAGGCTGAATACATTGCTACTAGTATGGCCTGTTGTGAAGCTGTTTGGTTGAGGAAGCTCTTTAGAGAGCTATTTGAGCACGTGTTGGATACCACAGTGATCTTCTACGACAACCATAGTGGTTTTCTCCTTTTAGAGAATCTCCTATTCGCTTTTCTGGAGGGGAGACAAATACATGAATCCATAGGGGTTTCCTAGAAAGGTCTCCATAGTGTAAAGCAATTTCGTTTGAAGGGTGCCATTCTTAAAATCAACCTATCCAAAGCCTTCGATCGAGTCAGTTGGCTCTTTATTCGACTCCTCTTCACCCACTTGCTTCAAGCCAGACTTTGTACAATGGATCATGAGTTGTATCTCTTTGACCTCATTTGTTGTTCTCATTATGAAATTTTCACTATTGCAAGAACTGTAAATTATTCATCTAACTGAATATTATTATGTGCAGTTTATTTGCTATTACGACAAACAACGAATAAAATCGCAACTGCAATTTTCACCAAAAATAAAACGCACTGCGGAAACAAAACCAAAATTGAGAAAATAGAGCACACACACAATAATATTGACACCATTATTTTTGGACAAATGTCCCCAAAAAAACCCAATGTGGGAAAACCAGTGCAACGGATGAGGGTTTTATTATTATTATTCAACAACAAAATCTGAGTACAATGTCTGGATGCCAAACTGGCAATCCTCTCCTGAGAAATCACTGGCAAAATATTTGAGAGAATTTTCTCTCTCTCCACAAGCAATCCTGGCTTGATCTGGCCCCACAATCAGCTCCCAATCTGCCTCTGTGTCAACCTCTGCGCAGGCACCACATAGGCTGAAACTGGCATTGCCTAGAATAGTTGTTTTCTGCCTCTACTGACTGTCTTTGCCACTGAGAAGGATTCATTAGCCCTCTGGAAGAATTTTCCCGACACTTTGCTACTGAATTGATCTCTTCTGTGGCTAAATTGAACTGCCTTCTTGAGGCTCCGCACAAGCCCCTGCGCAACCTCTCTGTGGAATACTTGGCCTCTCTCAGCTGGCTCTTCCGACACTAGAAAACTCCACCGAAATCACTCTCATGCTGCCTCTTAAGCTCTACTACTCAATCTCTGGCTCGAATTTTTTCCTGGCTGAATCTTTGCTCTCTGGGAAATTTGATCTGCTTAGATCTTACCCTCACTCGATGTGTCTCTGGCGTATCTATCTCCAATCCATCGTCCTGCTCTTATAATCTCTCATTGGTGAACCAATGACCATGATTAGATCTCCATCAATGGCTAAGATCATCTCAAACTCAATCCGTGTGAGTTTCTAGAGCATTCTCACCTTTCCTTAATTAATTGCTATTAATTAACCAATTTTCCTAAGTTAGACTTAGGAAAAATTTAAATGATGGTTAATTAATTTAATTAAGGCATTTCACAAGATTATCTCGTGAAACTTTTTCTGGGTTTTGAAGATCTCATGTTCTTGGCCTCTCTGATGCAAGTCAAGACTAGAACACCTGTCTGATGCTTCAAAAACTAACACTCATAAATGGATTTGCCTCCCCTTTCTTCAAGGCTAAACGAGTTTTAAGGCAAGGATGCCCTCTTTCACCCCTCCTCTTTCTACGTGTTTCCCCTACCCTCCATGCCACTCATCTTCTCTTCATTGATGATGTCCTTGTATTCAACAATGACTTGTGAAGGGATGCAAGAGCAATCAAAGAAGTTGTTGCACTCTTTGAAGCTACCACAAAAATGATCACAAACCATCTCAAATCCTCCCTAACTCCATTCGGACTCAGCGACGGTGAGATGAGGATCCACCATCACTTTTTTCCTTTCAATCTAGCCAACATGGAGAATGGTTTTAAATACTTGGGCTTCCTCCCCAAATCGAACTCCTACACCAGTGCTGATTGGAAATGGCTCCTGGCTAAAGTAGAAAAAGGGTAAAATCTTGGAGCATGTGTCGGCTATCTAGAGATGTCCACTTTGTTCTCATCAAATCTGTCCTGGAAGCTATACTCGTCTACTAGATGTCTCTTTCTTGGATCCCAAAAGGAACTCTCAAAAAAAATTCAGAAATTTTGCTACAAGTTCTTATGGGTTGGTTCTTCAAAGCAATTTGCGTTTCCCCAAGTAAAATGGGACAAAATTTCCATGCCCAAGACATTGGAGTTGGGGTCTAAAACACCTACACTATTTCTCCCAAGCACTGACAATGAAGGTGGGTTGGCGACTTCTCTCTACTCAAAGCTTATGGAATTTAGTGGTGTATAGAAAATATATCTTCCCCCTGTCCCTTGAAGATTGGATTTGAAGGAATAATAAGAACATGCATAATGCCTCCATCATATGGAGGGTTGTTATTACCTCCTTCCCCCTCGTTGAAAATGGCCTAGCCTGGAAGGTGGGGGAGGGTACACTTCTTTGACTAGGAATGGACCCATAGATTGAATGTAACAATGCTCACTGTCTCCCAGAGGATCTAATAGCCCTTCTACACACCAAAGGCTTCTAGACCCTGAACTAGGTAGCGACCCCTCTTCATAATCCGCTTAGAGAACAAAAGTGGCTCACTGGTGGCCAACTGAACCTTCCATGGGGCTTCAAAGGATAGTGGTATGATTATATTCATGCCCTCAGGGGAGGCCCACATTCACAGTAGAGATGACCTAGACAAACTGGTATGGATCCATTCTCCCTCAGGGAACTACACTCCCAAAGGTCACCTCACCCTCATTACAAATTGGTTACTAGAATTACAAGAGGACTGGTGGGGGCATCTCTGGAAGTTCAAATGCCTAGCCAAATTCAGACTATTTATGTGGTGCGCTGTGGAAAACAAAATCCCCACCTGGGATTTCTTGCGTAGGAGACAAAAAAAGAGGGGCCTGGCTGGTGCAGGCTTTGTAAATCTGCAGAGGAATCAGTCCCCCACTTGCTGATAGACTGCCCATACTCCCATGCCCTCGGTTGCTTCTTCAAAATGAAGCTAGGCCAAGCATGCACTTGGTCTGGACCGAATCTTATGGGGGCCTAGCAATCATGGTACAACAATAGAGAAGTCAAAGATTTCATCATCCTCCCCCTCCTCTCATGCTGGGGCATATGGCTTGCCAGAAACAAAGTTATCTTCAATGATCACCTGATCCCTTTGGAAATCACTGCTGTCCAATCCCTCACCATCCTTGATCTCCTACCAAAGCAAAAGACTGCAACACACCAGAAATACTCCTGCTCCTCAAATCGACAGAACCAAACCTTGGGCTTTTTTTGACGGGGCAGCACAGGGTGACCCGAAAATTTGTGGTGGAGGTGCTGTTCTACACATAGACGACAGCCATTACTTCCATAGGAAAATGGGACCCGGTGAGGGCACAAACAACTATGCTGAACTCATGGCTCTCATATGGACTTTTGCAGATGAACAGAACATACACTCTCTTCAGATCTTTGGGGACTCACAGCTGACCATCAATTGGACAAGAGGTACACACAGATGTCATAACCTAAGGATCCAACCATTGGTGAATGATATAAATCGCCTAAGATCTGTTTTCTTATCTTTCTCTGCTTCTCATATTTACAGGGAGTATAACACCACAACAGACACCCTCTCTAAAAAGGGTATTGTGTTGGCTCGCAGGTCATGGCTGATCACAGAATACCACAATGGCGAGGTGCACGAGTTCTACCATCTCCCCTTTATCAAAGAAGACATCTCTGACTAGGAAGCTATGCTCAGCACACTTGTTTTTTCTAGTTTCTCTACATTATCAGCACAGTTATAATGGGCTGTCCACACAGTCCAGCATATCTATTTTGTGTTTATATCAAATGCATACTATCTGCAGGCGCTATTACAGCCTCCCTTACAGCTGATCTTTTTTAGATGTTTTTGTAGCAGACTTGTATATGGCTGCATTAGCAATAACTTTTTCTATCACGTGAATACATGCTTGACATGTATAAACAAAATGTAATTTTATTTTCTCTCAATAATAAAATTATGCTAAAAAAAAATTCGTAGATCCTCAAGAAACAATTATCAACCAACAATATAGGTGGACGCTGGAATTCGAAAGGCAATGGCTTTTGATGATGAAGAAGTTGCTAATGATAATTTTTGACAGCAAGTTGAAATTGAAACAAAATTGGAAACTCACAAGGATAAAGCTAAAGCAGTAACGGAAGAAAAGAATTTGATTAATGTTAGTGATAAACTGATGGCATCAACTATAGAGTTGGGCAAAGGCAGAGAAAGTGAAGGACAAGAAAAGGCCTTGGAGGGACGAAACACTGAGCAACAGGTTCAAGTCAAAGAGCTATCCCATGATCCAATCGATGTATTTGATAATAAGGATGATAAACCCCGACAAGGTGAGTCCCATGCTAAATTTGTCTGAAAGTAACATTTCAGACCTTATGCTAGGCCCATAACTAGGAGGATGAGATCCACATAGTAATTTCCCAAATATCTCATCTTATAAATATTGATTTTCCTCATAATTCTAGGTTGGGTGAGCTGAACTATTTATGAGAGGGATTATTATTATTATTATTCTTCCTTTAATTCAGCATTTTGGTACTCATCAGTTATTCCTAGGTAGTGTAGGATGGATAATCTAAAATGAATCCCTTTTGCAAAATGCATAACCTTCAACACTACTAATAAATCACAAAGAGATAATAAATTGTTATCCTATTTTAGTTCCTAGGTTTTCTTATAACTTATTGAATGTAGGAACAATATGAAGTTGAATCTAGCCTTTTCAAGGAGGTTAAGAACAGTGTTGTGAAAATAGCGATTAAATCGCGATTTAATGAAAAAATCGTGATTTTTTCAGCTTGCCGATCAAATCGCGATTTTTATACGAAAAAATCGCCTACTTTTTTTTGCCGATTTTTACTGAAAAAATCACGCTTTTTTCAAAAAATCGTGCGGGGTCGGGGCAGCACGATTTTATAATTTTTTTTTTGGTTTTTCAGTTGCTCATTTGGATAGTGGCGCGCGCGGAGGGATCAAGTCTGGGCCCTAGTATGGATATGCTATTCATGGTAATGTTAAATTCTTAAAGTAAAAGTGACATTCTCCTTAATCTTCATTTTCATCCTTTTACTTAAATTTTTAACGTTACCATGAAATGACTCAGGATGTTTGAGAGTGGTTCCAGCCTCATTGGATTTCATATGGAGAAAGCAGAATTTTAGATTTCATTTAAAATCCAGCAGACTTATCAGTTGTTTAGGATTTTAGGATTGGGAGATTGTAATGTTTCCAGGTGACACCACTTGCCCGGGCTACCCCTGCCACCAGTAGAGGACGTGGTCTACCTCCTATAGCTCCTACTTCTAGTTCTTCAGCTTCTAGAGCACATCAGACTCCACTGCCATCTCCACCAGCACAGGCACTAGCGTCTACATCTAGAGGGAAAGGGAAAGTTGTGGCATTTTCTCGCAAGAGGGGTAGAGGAAATCAATAGGATTAGACTTTCATTTTGTTGTATATGACATTATGACATGATGAGATACATTATCATATTTTTTGTTGATATTTTGAGGCTGAGTTGGGACTCAGGAGTCGGGACTTACTATTCAGGACATGATTCAATGTTATGTGTGATTTTAGCGCTAGAAATGATATTAAACATCTTATATATTAGTTTTTTTATCATATTTATGTGTCAATGTATTTATTTTATGTTGTAGATGGTTTAGATATTAAAAAAATTGAAAAAAATGAAAAAAATGAATATTTTTGTACCAAACGATTTTTTCCTGATTTTTTCCCGATTTTTTCAATTTTTTCCGATTCGTTCCCCGCGCCGATTTAATCCCGATCGCGCTTTTCACAACACTGGTTAAGAACAATGGATCGTTTGCTTCTTTGTCCTAGTTTTGTATCATGTTTTAACTTCTTTTTTTACAAATAGAAGCTCTTTCTTTTTAATATAAAATTTATAATGGTGCCAATTAGTTGACATGTCTGTTTCTTATATAGGTTGTGTACACGAAAGGAAAATGAAATAGCAATTGTTTCTCATGGTGGCTTTTTGCGGCACACATTGGCTCTATTTGGGAATGACTGTCACCCCTCTATTAGAGATGCGATCCACAAAGAGTATGTAGATGAGATGCCTTAAACACTTAGTCATTCTTGTTGAAATAGTAGATCTAATTTGTTGAAAATATTTTGTGTTTCACTTGCAGCTCTAGTAGGACTTTGGATAGTTATAAAATACTTCTTAGATTTAAAGTATATTTGTTTTCTTGTGCACAGTTTGAATGTTTATTAGTAAAAAAGAACTCCAACTCTATGCCTTTAAAGATGTAGAAAAACACTTGTATAAATTTTCTTTGCTTAATTTACTAATTATACAAATGTACTCTTGATATTCTATTGTCATATTCCTGTTATTTGGTAAATATATCTATTCCTTGGGCATACTTTATGACAAGCATTGTTACTTATGATTTTAATACCATTAAATGGACCTAGATATGTACTATTATTTATAGATCTTTAAATATGCTGACATTTATTTGAAAGTTTAAATTGGTAGGACAACATGTACATTAACCTTGCAAAAAAAAAGGAGGTAGAATCAAGTTTGTATATGTTTGCATTTATTATGCAATTCTAAATCTTAAGGGAATTAGACATCAAGCAATAGGGTGACTTAGGAGGAGAAGTGAGATGCTCGCATTAGTGGAGGTTGTTTTGTTATTTTTAGGCCATTTCCGATTGGTCTTTCCTATTGTAAGGGAACCTTCCATTTCTCTTGCATTGATGTTATGCATATCTTAATCTTAGACTTTATAGAAGGGTAAGTTGCATATCTTTGTCTTTTAGGGACAATGACCTAGTCAAGGCATGCAATGGCTCACATCAATGACTTGTTTTGGGTCAACAACCTACATATTTGGGGAATTATTGAATTCTAGGGATTTTGTTGCATTTATTTTTTAGATTGTACATAGAATTTGTTCGATCATCCCCAACTATAGGATATTTTCCATATTTAATTGGCAAACTATTATTGATCCGAGATAGAGTTAGGATCAAGACTAGGGGCACAAACTCTTCTTCAATTTGTGGGGATATTGATTAGGCTGTGTTAATACATAATAACAGAATTGTTTGTAGTGAATTAGACATAACATGGTGGAAAATTCTTGTGAACAACTTATCTTAGCAGAAAGTTAATGTGAGTACTGTTACAGCAAAATCTGGCAGGCCTAGTGTAAAGCCCCACTAGGCAAATTTAGACCTTATGGAAACAAGAGATCAGCTGCCATTGTCACCTCAAGGGCCTTTCTCCAGCTTTATAGTGGTGAATTAAATCCCACAAGTGAGGCTTCCCTATAAAGATCACTTAAAGCCTAAAGGTATTAAGTAGGAGGATTTAAGATGATGCAAGGTCTTATGATTGGGGGAAAGGTACTCGCAAAGCCTAGAAGGCTAAACTAAGCTTTACCAAAGTCCAAGAACACTTATTAATACCCTTTAGATATGTTAGTGAGCTGTTATAAGTTAGAGGTTCAGATATATTCAATGATATGGCATGTGATGTCATATAACAACTAGAAGAAATATCCTTTTAAGCATAGATCAATAAAGGAATAAGGCTATCAATTAGGTAAGAAAGTTTTAGGGTAGGCAAGTGAGTTTTTATGGCTGAAACATGTATTAAAAAACAATAAAAGAGATGATGTCTTCCCTAATTATGGTTTTACCATGCAATTAATGCTATATTTTGTCTTTTTCAAAGTTATTAAATGAAATCTCTATTAAGAGGGAAACAACACATCCAAATAAATTGCTATTAAATACAATTTCAAGAAAAAACCTAACCCTAAACCTAGATACCTAGAAATTAGAGAGAAGAGAGAGAAAATATGTATAAAGAAGGGGTTGATCAACATTATGGCTTAGTATGGCCTATTTTGTAAACATTATATGACAGTTTAAGTTTAAGCTTTGATGTTTGAACTTGATTCCAATCCAATTAGTAGGATTGCCAAGGCCCTTGCAACCGAAAGGCCAAAGGGAAGATTACTAATTGATACCTCAAAAAAATCCAAGTAAGACTAATGCCTTAAATGGGGTTAAGAAGAGGTGGAGGAGGTCATTTTTGTGGTTGTCCCACTGTTTTCGTGTATGAATATGCAACGAAAAACTAAAATAGCAAGCAAACTACATCAATTGATGATAAATATAGCGTATAGTTAAAAATGATTTAAATAAAATATCCTGACCATTGATGATGTTCTTTTTCAATTTCAATGACTGGTTAGGGGGTTTATACTTTATATAGCAATTTAGCTCACTATCTTGAAAAATCAGATTGCAGAAAATGCAGTAAACAACAGAGGAAACAACCTATTTCAGTCAATTTGACCACCCAATGAGTGCTAAAGTACTCCTAGATTATGGATCTAGGGGTGAGAAGGTTGGAGGATGAGAAATGAGCATTACGAGACCCATTTCCAACCTATAACAACAAAAAATCCCACCAGGCCAAGTGCCCAAGAAATTTTCAGATATAAAATACAGTTTAAATATGTCTGGAACTTGTATATTTTGGACTCTAAAATCGTAAATCATCAAGGAAAAGATGATAGAGCCACTAAAGCAAGATCTTGGAAAGTTACTTGTTAGATCTTGAAATCTTGGATTTTGGTATAGCTTTTGTAGGGTACAGACAGCAAAATGTTCAGATTTGCATTCAATTCACTAGATACAAAGTGTAAGTTGTGCCCATTATTATCCAAAAATAATGTATCCAACCTTGGCTTCAAATTTAACATTAGTTATCAATTTTGCCAAGGTAAAACTTACTATTAAGATAATACAATGTAATAAAAAGCAAGCCCCAAGGGTTAGCTTAGTTGGTTGAGTTCCCATTGCTAAGTACCTCGCCAGTTGGGAGGTCATGGGGTCAAATCTCCTCGACGCCCTTGGGGTTAGGCCCTGCCTGTTTGGCCAATTGGTAGATCCCTTTGCCTGGATTTTCCCGTCGATGTAGTGGCCACCCAGTGTCCGTGAACCACCCTTAAAAAATGTAATAAAAAGCAAGTATAATTCCTAATATAATGTGAAAAATAAGATCTTTGGACTTTTTAAAAGATAAAATGGTTGTTGAAGATTATACCTTGTACCAAGAAATGCTCACCTCACTCGCTGGGATGTGAAATCGGTTTCTTCCTAAGTTGATCTTGTAATTGGTTAGGAGTGTTGGGTTGGTCTCTTAGTGAATTCGTCCCCACTTGGGACTTAAAAAACTTTCTACTTTTCGGATCTAGCTAAGAGTGGCCCCTTTATGTGGCGTTCTTTAGCCTTCAACTTGAGTGAGAGGTGAAATACGAACTTCATTTCGGTTGAAGTTTCCTCATGGAATGGTCCCACTTGTGATGAAGTGATCCAATTGCAAACAAGAAACCAAAGTTGGGTTTCCCCCTAGTTTCCATTCTCCATATGACTATGTAGACCCTCTGTGGCTCAAATTGTCAGCTTTGGTGCGATCTTTAATTATTAGAAAACTTATTAGATTATAGCTCGGATACAACAACAAATTGAGAAAAAACGAACAAGTAAAATCCACCCCACACCATGAACAAAATAAAAATATCTTAGACAATTGTTTGCAAAATGAGCTCTTTATTTATGGCACTTATCTCATAAGATAACAACAACTATTCTAGAGGAGAGACTAGCCTTTTGTAGCCCGAGGAAAGGAGTAACTCATACCTCCACGATTGCTTCCTTCTCACATCTATACACTCAAGATGTTGGACCCCCATTAGCTGGTCACATGGCTATGGAACCTACCCTGAAGTCTTTCCCACTTGGAAACCATCATTTTCATACACTTTGTTAGTCATGTAGCTCAGATAGGTGTTCTAGTCTCAGATGGTGTCTTTGGGGCTAAGGAACACAATGGATTGATTTTCTCCAATACCTAGAAAATTTTTCTAAGGAAAATTACCTTAATTAGAATTGATTAGCTAGTTTATTAATTTTCCTAAGTCTTGTGAAAATTCTTAGACTCGAAGGAACCCTTACTGCAGCAAATCTAAATCTACTTTACCTAATTGATTTTTAAATTACATTCAGCAAGTTATTCTTCTGAATATTGAAGCAAATTACTTCTGCAGCCTACACTAATTAAATATTTGATCTCATGAAGCAGAAAACAGAGCAAAGAACAAGATACATAGGACACACTTATTTTTGGACACAATAGTCCCTGGAAAAATCCAATGCGGGAAAACCGGTGCAACAGCTTTGAGGGTTTATTATTATGCAGGAGAAATATCTGAATACATATCTAGGATGCTCATCTAGCAATCCTTTACAAAGAAAAATACTGGCGAAAAATCTGAGTGAGTTTTACCTCACTTCACCCAGCAGAATTCTGGTTGCTTCGGCACGAGACTGGCTAACCTCGGCTATTTCTGCGCTGACTTTGCATCAGCTCTGTGTCACCTTCTCTGCCCTTTGCGCCAGCTCTCGGCAGTTTCGACAGTTCCCGGTAGTTCCCGACAGTTTCGGCTGTTCTGATAGTTCGGGATTCTGCGTGACAGACAACTTTTCTGCATCAGCTCTCCTGGCTACTGCGCTACCTCTGCATTAACTCTCCCGGCAGTTCCGAAAGTTCCCGATAGTTTTGGCTGTTCTGACAGTTATGGATTCTGTGTGACAGGTAGCTTTTCTGTGTCATCTCTCTCAGCTACTACGCTGTCTCTCTGTTCTGTATCTTCTGGAAAGTCCTTCTCCCGCATTCTCTTTGCCCCTCAGCTGGAAGATCTCCTCAATCGATTTCCCTCCTGAGAACTTCTCACCTCAGATAATCGATTTCCTCAATCTCTCTGTGTGTATTTCTAAATGAACCCCAAGCCTCCATTTTATACTTTTACTGTTGAGTCTTCAACGACCGAAATTAAGTCTCTAATCAACGACTAAGATTAAAACTTGACTTGATTTGCTTTCTAGATCATTCTCACCCATAGTTTGATTAATACCCATTAATATTTTATTTCCCTAAGTTTAGACTTAGGAACTCCATTAAAAATATTAATTATTTTAATAAAATACAATCCAGGTGGAATTTCACTAAATGATTTTTGGGTTCTTTAGAACTCATGTGCCTTAGCCTCTCCACCAATTTTCAAGGCTAGAGCACTTCTGATGCTACCAATAAATAACACTCCCTCTTAGCGAGGAAAGTGCTCTAGCAACAATGTCCACCTGCATGTTGCTCTGTTTCAGAAGCACCTCCTTTCTGCACTGCTGCTGCCACCAACATTGTGATACACATGACACCGACACTTCCATTGCTGCATCTGTACTACAACTCCCTCTCAAATGTTGCATCTGCTATGCTGCTAGCATTTCCACTGCTAACATTGCATCTGTACTACAACTTAGTTGCTGAGAGAAGCAACTGAAAAACATCCTAAATTAGTTGAACTTAACTGTGTTCAACATAATAGAATGAATGTTGGAATCTGACTGTTGCTGACCCTCTGAATCCTTTGCGTTGCTGCTGACTCTGCACTGTGCCAATTGCACTGCTGCCAACCTTGCTCTGCGCTAATCAGTCTTTGGTCCCCATCTACTGCATCTGTCCTCCAAACTCTCCACTGCATCATTTAACACTAAGTGCATCTCGCTAATGCTAAATCTTGGGCTCCCATAGCAAAGAATTGATCCAAGAGGTGGACTCCTCAAGGATCCTGCCCACATGTAGTCCTCCCGACTACAACTCAATATCGCCCCATCTCCCTCCTGGAGATGCGTGGGCACTCATGGCAAACTCATACTTGTCAATCTTTGCTGAAGCAGCCTTAGGATCATGTTTCTCATCCTTGTCCTTTTTCTTCGAAGGACACTGGGATGCATAGTGGTCCAACTCTGTTAGGCCCCTATACTACTAGTGTAACCCCTTATTGTTATTAGTACAACCCCCTTATTATATTGTTGTGCCCATGTAGTCCCCATATTGTTATTATTGTGCCTCATAGAAGCCCACTATTGTTATTATTGTGCCCTTACGTTATTATTGTTATGTCAGCTCTGATTATATTATGACCCCTTAGACTCCTATATATAGAAAGAAGGTCTTGTCATTTGTATCATCTAAGAATTGTTCATTTGTGTAATGTAAAGGAGGTTGCCCCCTCGAAGAGGCTGAATTCTAAGGCATTTATCTCTCTTTTATATCTTTTTATGAGCTGGTTTCATACCATTTGGTATCAGAGCTGTGGATTCTAGGGTTTTGCTGCTCCAAACAGGTCATCGTGGGATTTTCGCTATAACTATTTCGCTACGAAGTTTCAGAAGCTAAGAAAAAAACCCATTTGAGACGAAATTAGTCTGAACCTTGGCTCCGAATTTCAGATCCTATCTCGCTATATTTTCGGAGATATAGTCTGAGGAAGTTAGGGTTTTTGCAGACCCCCGAATTACATTCCAAACAGGTGACTTGGGGAAAATCGTCATAACTTTCTCTCTGAGCATCAGATTGAAATTTCGTAAGAAGTTACAGAAAGAGGACGGACTGCGGTTTCTTGTATACATTTTCAGATCCAAAGGTCGAAACAGTGACGTGTCACATCGTACAAGTTCGCTCTATTGAACTAGTCTATAATCAGGTCACCGTGGGAGATTTGGCATAGCTTTTCCTTGGAGAATCCAATTTGGATCAGACTGGTGGCATTGGAAAGAGGACGCAAAGGGATACTGCAAGTCGTGATTTTAGAATTGGAAGATCCGAAATTACAGAGTTACAGTCGTTTCAAGATCGAGCTCCTAAAATCAAGAAAAGGCGAGATGAGGAAGTTTGATGGCAAGGATCCGGTAAATTGGATACTACAGATGGAGAAATATTTTGATATACATGGTGTACCACTGTTACAAAAGGTATGTATTGCATCTAATTATTTAGAACCAAATCAATTTTTATGGTATAAAGGGCTTTGTTCTTGTAAACCACTTGTCATGTGGTCAATTTTCACGGAGGAAATGATAGTACATTATGAGGATGCAAAGAGAAACTCCTTCTTTAGCCAATTGATAAATCTCAAACAAAAGGGTTCAATGGAAAAGCACATTGAAGACTTTCAAAAATTGAATAGAAGGGTAAATTATATTCCAGAGAAGCACAGGATTGATGTCTTCATAGGGACTTTAAAGGATAACGTTCATCATGAGGTTCGTTTTTGGGAACCTGATTCATTGGAGGAGGCATTCGAGTTGGCAAGAAAAATTGAAAGCGAAATTATGAAAACAAGCAATCCCACCACTCATGACTATAATTATGGAAGTGTTTCTTCTCCTAGCCTTCCACAACCTACAAGGCTTACACCACAACAATTGGAAGAAAAAAGAGAAAAAGGGCTTTGTTACAATTGTGATAGAAAATGCACTAAAGGTCATAAGTGTGTTAAGAAGAAATTATTTTACATAGAGTATGAAGAGGAGGAAGAAAAGGATCAAGAAACATCAAAAGAAGAGGATATATGCCAGGACCCAACCCCAGAGAAATAAGAAATGAATCCAACCATATCTTGTAAAGCATTGGCAAGAATTACCACTCAAACTCTGAAGATAGAAGGACATATCAAGAAGAAAAAGGTTCAAGAAGTGAAAGATCAAATCGAGAAAGAAGAAATGAATCCAACCATATCTTGTAATGCATTGACTGGAATTACTACTCCTCAAACTATCAAGATAGAAGGACATATCAAGAAGAAAAATGTTCAAGAAGTGAAAGATCACATCGAGCATCAAGAAATGAATCCGACCATATCTTGTAAAGCATTGGAAGAAATTACCACTCCTCAAACTCTCAAGATAGAAGCAAATATCAAGAAGAAAAAGGTTCAAGCAATGAAAGATCACATCGAGCATCAACAAGAAGTTCTCCAACTTTTAAAGGATAACGCCACTTTGGTGCAGAATCGAATGAAAAAACAGGTAGATCAACATCGCAGTGAAAAATGTTTTGATGTAGGTGATTGGGTATTTTTACAGTTACATCTCAAGCAAGCTATTTATGAGAAGGAAATGTTGGCAATATTACATGCACTTAAGAAATGGCAACCTTACCCAATGGGAAGACACTTCAAGGTAAAAATGGATCATGATAGTCTTAAATACATTTTAGAACAAATATTATCATTAGAAGAATATAAAAAATGGGTCACAAATATGTTGGGTTATGACTTTGACATCATCTACAGAAAAGGGAAGAAATTTTTTGTTGCAGATGCACTCTCAAGAAAGGATGAGGATGTGGAAGCATTGTTTTGTGCTATTTCTATTATCCAACCAGATTGGATAAACGAAGCAAGGGATGAATGGAAGAAGGACGAAGAAGTATGGTCACTCATTCAAAAGTTGCAGAAGATCCCAATTCTAACAATATTGCCAGAACTTGAAAAGGAAGGAAAAATCATATTGGAACTTGAAGCAACCATAGAAACAAGAACCCGACAACTACGAAATCGATCAATTTCAAAGTATCTCATCAAGTGGAAGAACTTACCCGCTGAAAATTCCACATGGGAGGAAAAGAATTTTATACAGAAGCATCAAGAACTACTCAAGCGTTGAGGACAACACTTTTTGAAGGAGAGGGGCATGTTAGGCCCCTATACTACTAGTGTAACCCTTTATTGTTATTAGTACAACCCTCTTATTATATTGTTGTGCCCATGTAGTCCCCATATTGTTATTATTGTGCCCTTACATTATTATTGTTATGTCGGCTCTGATTATATTATGACCCCTTAGACTCATCTATATAGAAAGGAGGCCTTGTCATTTGTATCATCTAAGAATTGTTCATTTGTGTATTGTAAAGGAGGTTGCCCCCTCGAAGAGGCTGAATTCTAAGGCGTTTATCTCTCTTTTATATCTTTTTGTGAGCTGGTTTCATAACAAACTCACCAAAACTGAAACATTTCACCTTCGAAATGTCCTTTCGATTCGGCTTCTACTGTTCCTTCGATGCTAGAGCTGCGTTCTCCTCCTCCTCCTTCGTCTTTGTGCCACTCCCACTGTTGCCATTGAGGTTGACCTTCACTAGGTACCTCCTTAACTCCTCCTGTTGAAGAGCTGCCCACATCTCCTCCCATGAAGGTAGTTTTTCTCTGCCCAATATGCTTTGGACAAAAACTTGCCATTCATCCGAGATTCCATTCAGGGCTATCCTCACCATCACGATTGGCTGAGGAGTGGAGCCCACTGCAGCAAGCTGGTCTTTAGTGTCCTGAAGACACTGAAGATAGAGGTTCACCCCTTCTCCTTTCTGCATCGAAGTCCGTTGCAACTTTTGCCCCAAATACATCTTCCGCTGTTCGGAAGAGCCTTCATACAAAGAAGACAAGGCTTCCCACACCTCTCGGGCTATATCCTTGCCCTGCAAGTGTGAGTCCACATGATCTCGAACTTCATCGAGAATGAGCCTCTTTGCCTTCCCTTGCTCGGCTTTGTACTTCTTCTTTTGATCGTTGTTAGCAGGGACAACTGCAACACTATTGACATAGGCCTTGAGATCATATTCCTCCAAAACAGCTAAGATTCTGGTCTTCCATATGATATAGTTGGAAGCACCTTCCAACTTGTCTTGATCTCTGAGCCCATGCCATGCCATCTCACCCAAACTGTCGAACAAACTCCTCTAGTCACTACTTAGCACTGCTCAGCTGCTCAACAAGTGAGAAATTTAAACTTTCTGGCAGAAAGTTCTCTGAGGAGAAAATTCCCCTTCTACGTGTCTTTGTTATTTTCCAGCGGATTTCTGCCTCGGCAGAAATTGCGCCCTTCAAGCACTATGCTGAGGCTCTACATCACTCCCTTTGCCTTTGCAAACTCACGAACTGGAAATCGTACCTCTCTGTCGTCTCACTCGGAGAGAGAATTCCTCGAATCTGCTTTCTGGCAAGGACTACGTAATCCCTTCAAGGGGATTCGAATTGCTACCAAGTGCAGCGTTTGGCCTCATTGCTCAGCACTTGCTCTTCCTGTTTCAAAATCAATCCTTTGATACCATGTGAAAATTCCTAGACTTGAAGGAACCCCTACTGTAGCAAATCTAAATCTACTTCACCACTTGATTTTTAAATTACATTCATCAAAGTTATTCTTCTGGATATTGAATCAAATTACTTCTGCAGCCTACACTAATTGAATATTTGATATCATGAAACAAAAAACAGAGCAAAGAACAAGATACACAGGACACACTTATTTTTGGACACAATAGTCCCCGAAAAAACCCAATGCGGGAAAATCAGTGCAACAGCTTTGAGGGTTTATTATTATGCAGGAGAAATATTTGAATACATATCTAAGATGCTCATCTAGCAATCCTTTACAGTAAAAAATACTAGCGGAAAATCTGAGTGAGTTTTACCTCACTTCACCTGGCAGAATTCTGGCTGATTCGACACAAGACTGGCTAACCTTGGCTATTTCTGCGCTGGCTTTACGTTAGCCCTGTGTTACCTTCTCTACCCTTTGCGTCAACTCTCCTGGCTGTTCCGGCAGTTCCCGACAGTTTCGACAGTTTCAACTGTTCCGACAGTTTTGGATTCTGCGTGACAGGAAACTTTTCTGCGTCAGTTCTCTCGACTATTGCGCTACCCTGCGTTAGCTCTCCGGGCTATTCCAGCAGTTCCCGACAGTTTCGGTTGTTCTGGCAGTTCTGGATTCTGTGTGACAGACAACTCTTTTGCGTCAGCTCTCCCGGCTATTGTGCTGGCTCTCTGCAAGCTCTCTCTACCTCTCTGTTTTGTATTTTCTGGAAAGTCCTCCCGTATTCTCTCTGCCCCTCAGCTGCAAGATCTCCCCAATCGATTTTCCTCTTGAGAACTTCTCACCTTAGAAAATCGATTTCCTCAATCTCTCTTTGTGTATTTCCAAATGAACCCCAAGCCTCCATTTTATATTTTTCCCGTTGAGTCTTCAACGACCGAGATTAAATCTCTAATCAACGGCTAGGATTAAAACATGACTTGATCTTCCTTCTAGATCATTCTCACCCATATTTTGATTAATACCCATTAATATTTTAATTTCCCTAAGTTTAGACTTAGGAACTCCATTAAAAATATTAATTGTTTTAATAAAATACAATCCGGGTGGAATATCACCAAACGGTTTCTGGGTTCATTAGAACTCATGTGCCTTAGCCTCTCCACCAATTTTCAAGGTTAGAACTCTTTCGATGCTACCAAAAACTAACAACTCTAACTTAGGGAAATGGCTTAATTAATCTGAATTAATTGAGGTAAATTGATTTTCCTCTAGTGACTTCTAGAAAACTCATTTGATGGGGTCAAGATGATCTTAGCCATTGATTGAGATTAGATCGTGGTTGCTGATTGCTCAAAGAGAGATTATAAGAAGAAATCGATGGGAATTTGGAGAATATATCAGAGACACATATTTGTAGTGATAGCAAAGGCACAATAATAGCATGAGGGCACCAACAGATTGACATCAACATTGATTGAAGACAGAGTTGTTGGAGATAATTCTTCATAGCGATTTCCAGTTTCTTAGAGCTAGAGGGAGGCCGATTTTATCTGCAGAGAGGACAAGTTTCCCAGCGGTGTGAATTGCTTTAGAGAGGTGGAGTTGCCGGGGTAGGGAGAAATTTTCCAGAGTAATCAATTTGCACAGGAGAAGTTGAGTTTTCCAGGAGAAGTTGAATTCCAGAGGAGGTCGAGTTTATTTCTAGCTAGTGCGAGTTTGCTAGGTCCACACGTGTGGACCAGTTCGATGGTCTAGAGGAGGGCCAAATTGGATTAGAGGGGCCAAGTTGTCTCCAGGAAGCCAAATTGACTTGCAGAAGTGAATGAAATAATATTCCAGAGGTTTGCTAATTTATAACAAACAATTGTAATTTTTCAATCATTGAATTTTGTTGAAGAATAAATAAAATACTCATCTACAGAATTGGTTTTCCTCACATTGGGGTTTTTCCAAGAACATTTGTCCAAAAATATCGTTGTTTAGTATTTGTGTGTGTGTGCAATATTTTCTTAGTTCTTGTGGTTTATTTAATTTTCTATGAAGTTGCAGTAGTGTTTTATTCAATATTTGTCGCAGACATATTGCAGAAGACAAATAATCTTTTCTGTTAGATGAATAATAACTAGTAACTGTAAGAATGTTAGAAATTTCACACACTTATAGATTGATGGCCAAATTTGGGAAATGTTACTCCCCTTAGGTGTTGAAAACACCTATTAGGGTTGTTGACCTAATCATCCCTAATATAATTGAGGTAACTTGTTTACATGTCTTGATCTAGTTAGACATTTGAAGGTGAGTTTTGTGTGAAGTATTCTTGTTCCCCTAACATTAGGTATGGTCTACTATGATGCCTTTATGGTTATTTTCCCTAATGATTAATGATTTTGATTGATCTTGAGAGGGCTTTTTCAAGTGATGCTATCATAGTAGCAAAGACCCCTTGAGAGTTGATCATTATCCCATTCAACAACACTCCAAGAGGTCATTGTACCTAGTCCAAAAAGCAGTTCTAACCTTGATGATGCAATGTTGCCCATCCAAAGATGAGCGCTGGGCTATGGGATGGTTTCAAATGGTGCTTGACTCTCATGAGTACCCATAGGAGCTGGAAGACCGAGCCATTGATGGCTTAGTGTTGGATTTATTGATGATGAGCCTTGACAGACCCAAGATGTCCCCAGGTTGGCCTTGGCAATGTTTGATGGGATTTGCTTTTTTTGGAGCCCCACTGATGATGGTTATCCTTGAGATGACAGGGGAGGGCTTGTACATCAATGGTAGACCCCAAGGCTTGAGCGTGATGGTGTCACATCACCTGTTTTGCCCCTAGAAGGGTGACGTAGGGCACATTGATGATCAAATCTTAGTTTTGGAGTTATTTATGGTGACATAACCATATACCTTGAGCTTTTCCTTGGAGTATGGAGCACTCATGATCCACTTGTCACTTGATTGTGGCATATTGAGCGTTTTTGGAGGATGATGTCATAGTGGAGGACATAATTTGCCCACACATGTAGGCCTTTTTGGCATTTATTGTTATGTTTTTGAGCTAGATTGAGGTTGGCATGTAACCTCACACTTGTTGAGCACTCAAACAAACTTGTTTTAGGGCTTGCCAAAATTAGTGGAAATAAGTAAATTTAGTCCTCATATAAATAGAGGAAGCCTTACTCCACCTTTCGATCATCACACATTCATTCACTCTTCTCTTCAAAAGAGTGCAAATTAGTCTCCTCTGTCTACTTGGGTGGAAATGTGATCTTTCTATAGTGTGAGTTCTCTTGGAGATGAATTTTTGCATGGAGATGTTTCCCTGGGATTGAATGAAGTGTTTCTACTGGATAATTTTGTAAGTTTAATGGAGAATTTCTATATTTTGCATAATATATGTGTAGTGGGGTTTTTATTTTGTGCCATGATTAAATGCTAAATCTATGTTGAAATCTTGCTCCTTTAAGGAAACTCTGAGTGTGCATTCCTCAAAATTATATTCTCCCCTCATAAGGAAAATCACTAGGATTTTAAAAGTCGATGTACTAGTCATCCCCCCTTACTCCAACAAGGCCGTTCTCATTGAACTTTGCCATAGAAGACTCCACCTGACCAAGCCTATTTAGGCCAAGGCACTAGTCATTAAAGTGTTGGTCAACCATCTTAATTATTAAAACTTTCTCCTTTTCTTTCTTTTTCCTAGATACCTAGTGTTAGGGCGAGGCTTTTATGAAGAAAATTGCTGAAAAGTAAATTTGTGTTTGATGTTTATGGTTCTTAAATTAGGAAATGCATTAATAAAAATATAATAGCAAAATTTAGTATTATTGCATCCTAAACCATTCCCTTTAGGGCTGATGTCATCATTTATTTGTTGTTTATGCATGTTTTCGGCCATAAAATGCCATTGAAAACCTTAAATCCTTAGTATTTATTTGAAGGTCTTGCCTCCTTTGTTAATTACTCTTTGAAAGGCCTTTTCCTTTGCTTTTTATATGGTATTGTTTTCCCTATCACTGAAAATCTGCAAAACCTTAACTCATAACAACCCTCTATAGGTCTAGGAATAGAGTACTTGAACCTTGACATAATATACTTCGGCCTTCTGGGCTCTGCCAATACTATATCCCATTTAGTAGACATGATATCAATCACCTTGAGCCATTATCATTGAATATCCTTTAGGTGAGTTTAGGGAAGCCTCTCTTGTGGTCAAATACCACTAAAGAATAGGAGAAAGGTTGTTGAGATGACAATGGAAACCCTTTCTCTTGTTGCCCTAAGGTCTGGTTCTTCCTAGTGGGGCTTTGCACTACTCCTGCTAGATTTTGTAGCAACATTTTTGGTGTGTTTCCAACGAGTAGTTGAGTCCACCTTGTCGAAATCTGAAATCTATGCTTCAAGTCATATTGATAAAAACATCTCAAAGCCTATGTTAGAACTTCTCATTTGGCGACTCCTTAGCCAATTCCCCTTCTTTAATCCTTGGTAGTGGGTCAAGAGGAGTTATTCCTCTTAAAAAGAGAAGAAATCCTTGTAAGACCATTACCTCTTCCTCTTCCCCTATAATTTCCCCTTCCCATGTAGTTAAGAACCTCTTCAGTAGTCCTCCCACCTCAACCACAATGGCCAAGCCAAGGCTTAATACTGCAATCAAGCCCTTGGATGTCAGTTCCTTTCAGGGGGCTTCCCACAAACTTCATGAGAAGTACAAAGAATGGTTGTCCAAGCTCAACAAGATTGATGCAATCACGTTTGAAAAACATATGGATGAATTTTACTAGTGTGTGTGTGGAAGGATCACTGAGGAAGATGTAGTCATGATGTTGTTTGTCATCTCCTTAGAAGGAAATGCTAGAGATTGTTACCCAGATTTGCTCATAGGGGGGCTTAAAAACTAGGACCAACTCCATGAGCCATTTAAGAAGAGATGGGCCACCGTGAAGGAAGCCATGCAACTCTTGGCCAGGTTCTAGGAAGCTAAAAATACTGATAATGTTGTGTCAAGGATTTCACTCAAAGGGTCGAAAAATTATTCAAATAAGTGCCTAAGCTATATAAAGCTACTGAGTAGACTATCCTCGCCTTATATGTTGATGCTTTCTTTAGACACATATCTTATGCTCTAAAATATAACTACCCTCAAAGCCTTGCGCAAGCCAAGGCCTTTGCTATAACCATAGAACTTAATATAACCACATCTAAAATTGATTTTCTTTCATATCCCACATCCAAAGTGGAGGTTAAGTCTAAGCTAGCTGCCCAGGTTGACCCCACCTTGCAAGCCTTTGTGCATAAATTTGACAAAATTGCTAATGAGTTGATGCAGAGGCAAATGGCAATGATGAATAAGTTGACTCTCTTAGGTTGGCAAAGAGGGTCTCGCCAAAATTATCCTTCCAAGCCTCAATTCAATTACGATAGAGTTCCTAAAAGAAACCTTAGTAGTGGCAGTGCCTAATACCTTTTGCCCCATTAACATGATCAATCAAGAGGGATATTCTTGATGTCGAACATGTAATGAATTCTATTGTGAAGAGGAATAACCTTATAATTAGGCTAGAGAGGAGGATAGTCCGAAGCAATGTTGCACGAAACGCCCCCTGGATCTAAAGAGGGATCTGCGTCACGTATGGATTCGTGGGGGATCTGCCGCCAGATCTGCAGTTCGAAAATATGGAACTGCGGATCGTGTCGGCAAACATGGTTCCTGGAATTTCGGAACCTTGTCGACCCAATTCGCAGTTCCAGATTTCCGAACCGCGAATCCACCTCGAACCCATAGTGGATCAGGCACGGATTCGTACAGATCCTGAGCGGATCCGATGCTTGACAGGTGGTTCCGTGGTGACCGACCCAAAAAACTTATTTTTTTTCTCTAACTTGAGTTGGGGGTGGGTTTAGGTTGAGTTAGGGAAATGATAGATGGGGATAAAGCTCATTTCCCCCTCTCATTTCCTCACTCTTGTATTTTTGGAGAGCTTGGAGAAGAGAGGCTTGAGGAGAGCTTGGAGGAGTGAAGGAGGAGGAGCTAGGAGTAGTGAAGGAGGAGGAGCTTGGAGGAGTAAAGAAGGGCTTCCATCTACAAGAGTTAAAGAGGTAAGTGCAAACCCCAAACTCCCTCATTTTTCTGTCATTGTTGTTTGTATTTTTTCTCCTCCCTCTCCTACTCTTTCCCATTCTTTCTTCTTGCTCATTTCATTGCAGGTTGTCCATCTATATTCATATTCCAAAATGGTGTTCTTTTGGCTTCTATGTATCATTCCACTTTTGGTTTTCATGATGGCAAGGGGGAGTAGGAATAGAAGGGAAGAAGAACAAGAGGATAGTGGTCCCCATATGAGTGACCCAATGTATGATGAGGAGGAAGGGTTTGAAGAGGAAGGGGATGAAGAGGACACTGAAATGCTAGAGGGGAAGCTGCATTGACACCCTTGTGGAATTTTGTGACCAAACTTGTGTTGATTTTGGGTAGCATCAGATGTGCTCTAGCCTTGAAAATTGGCGGAGAGGCTAAAGCACATGAGATATCCAAGACCCAGAAATCGTTTGGATAAATTCCACCTGGATGAGGAGTTATCAAAATAATTAATATTTTTAATGGGTTCCTAAGTCTAAACTTAGGAAAATAAAAATATTAATGTGTATTAATAAAATATGGGTGAGAAAGTTCTAAGTGACGAGGATCAAGCTAGTTCTAATCTTAGCCATTGATTAGGGACTTAATCTCGGCCGTTGATTCGTCAACAGGAAAAGTATAAGAGGAGGCTTGAGGGTCAGTTGAAGATACACCAAGTGATCAAAGAATTCGATTTTCTAGGGCGAGGTTTGCTGAGGAAATCAAGTTAGTGATCAGAGTTGCAGTGAGGGGCAATTCAGCAAGGGATTTTCATCCAAGGTTGAAGAATACATAGCAGAGAGGCAGCACAGTGCCGGGAGAGACAGCGCAAGCCCTAGAAGGGCTGACGCAGAGGCCGAAGAGCTGACACAAAGGACATAGAAGGCTGATGCAGGTGACGCAAAAGCCGTAGAGGCTGATGTTGGGCCTCAGAGGTAGCGCTAGGGAGATTCTGTGGGGTAGACTGGGAGCAGATCAACAGATTCTGAGCCGGGAGAGGGTGACACAACTCTTGGAGGAGTGATGCAATTCCAGAACAGTGCTTGGAGTAGCTTTCGCTGTCTAGCATAGGGAACAACCGAAGTCGCTGTGGGGTTTGATCATCGTTTGCTGATTTGTTGGAATATCTGTCTCTGGATAGAGGTACTATTGCCGAGGATATTCTCTGTTGGGCGAGCCATTTCTGGAACCCTAGTTGTATTCACGAAATCTGCTTAATAATACAAACCCTCTATATGCTGCACCGATTTTCCCGAATTGGGATTTTTTCGAGGACGATTGTCCAAAAATAACGGTGTCCCTTGTGTTATTGTCTTTGTTTATTTCAGTGCATGATATGTATATTTGTGAAGGCTGCAATAGTGTTTACTTTGATGTTTATGCAATTAAATAACTTGTTAATGTAAAGAACAAGTAGGAGATTGTAAACTAGTAATTGCAGTAGGGGTTTCTGATGTGTTAGATTCAGGAATTTTTACATGGTATCAGAGTGATTGCAGATCATAGGTGATTGAAGACACCAACCAAGAAATCTGAGAATTTGCAGTAGAGAAGCAGCTTTCCCGAGAGACAATGTTGTTCTAGAGCTAAAGAGGCAAGAGGAGGAATGACGCAGTGCAGAGAGTGTGATGCAGAGGCTCACGCAGTGCCTGCGTTAGCATTCTGAGCCGGGAAAGGAAGACGCAGTAGCTGGGAGGAGCCCATGCAGTAGCTGCGTCAGCCATCAGGGCTAGCGCAGAGGCAGAGGAGGGCAGATCAGGCTCACACAGAGCCACGTCATCCTTCTGAGCCAGGAAGGATTGACGCAGTTGGCTGGGAGGAGCAGATTCAGCCCACGCAAAGATTGCGTAGAGCTTGAAGGGCTCAGATTCTTTGAGTTGCCAGGGCTAAGGGAGTTGTGCAGATTTTGATTTGTGGAGCTGGTGGGACGATGTTTCTGTCGATGCAAAACAATGTCTAAGGAGACTGAACCAAGGTAGAGGGAAGCACTACCTCGACATATTTCTAGCCAAGAAATATAGATCCGGGTTGCAACGGCAAAGGAGGATTGGAGAGGAGTGATTCGATGATTGGACGAAGGATTTTCGAGATGGAAATCAGGACTCAGAGGGAGTCTAAAGAAGAGGAATAGAGATGGCAGTGAATGGATTGAGGATCGGGATAGATTGGATAGGGCTTCCAATTTTGTCATCTGGAAGGCCAGGATCCTGGAAATCCTGGATAAACATCGCATCAAGGACTATGCCTTGAAAACAGTGGTTGTCCCAGTTGACCTTGATGCTAATGAAAAGTATGAGGAGACCTGGGCGAAGGCGAAATGCATGATCCTATACAGGGTCAAGGATCATGTAATACCACATATTGCTGAGAAGACAACAACAAGGGAGATGTGGGAGACCCTGACCACCTTATACCAGGGCTCTTCCGTGCAATGAAAGATGTTATTGGAGAATCAACTGAGGTCATACCAGATGCAGAAAGGGGAGGAGATAGGTCCATTCCTTCTCAGGTTGCAAGGGATTCACGACTAGCTTACTTCCGTGGGGTCTACACCGGATCCAAAGTTCATGGTAAGGACTACCCTAAATGCAATTTTCGAGGAGTGGGAGACATTTTTCCAAAGAATTTTGGGCAGAGCGACTCTCCCCAGTTGGGAGGAGATGTGGGCAGCTCTTCGACAAGAAGAGCTCAAGAGATTGACCAAGGCGGGGAGTAGCGGTAAGGGAGTTCGAATCAAGGAGGAGGAGGAGGATGCAGCTCTCGCATCAATGGGACAACAGGGGGTACAAAAGAGGAAGAAGAAAGACATCTCCAAGGTCAAGTGCTTCAACTATGGGGAGATGGGACATTATGCCTCTCAGTGCCCCAAGAAGAAAGGCAAGGGAGAATCTTCTGACTCAAAGGTTGCTCCAGCAAAGGCGGAGAAGGATGTCAAGACTGATGATGATTGTGCCATGAGTGCTCATGCGCCTCTAGAGAAGAGGTGGGAAGACTTGGAGTTGTAGTCGAGAGGACTATAGAAGGGGGGCAGGATCCTTGAGGTGCCCAAACTCTTGGATCACATACGGCTATGGGAGCCCTTAAAGACAGTAGCATGATGACAGGTGTCGAGTGGAGCAAGGTGTGATGGAGCGACAAGGCAGTGCTAGAGTGCAAAAGTTTGTAGCAGCGTAGTGGAGGTTGTAGCAGTGCGAGAGGAGGTTGTAGCAGTGTGAGAGGCACAGAAGAGGTTGCAGTAGCACAGTGGCAACAGAGGTAGCTTTAGCATCATGAGGCTTCCAGACTGACTAGGATGTCAGTGTTTGGGTGAAGTCAATTACTTACTTCTCGGTAACTGAGTTGTAGTGCAGCAGTTAGCAGTGGCAGTGCTATGGGCAGCATGAGGCAACATTTTGAGAAGGAGCTGCAGTACAGATGTAGCCATGTCATGGGCAGTAGTACAGGAAGCAACAGTGCAGTGGATGTGGGGCAGCAGACCAAGCATTAGCACAGTGGAACGATGCAGAGGATCAATGTGATGCTTCTATGGTGAAGCATTGCTAGAGCACATTCCTCGCTATGAGGGAGTGTTGATTTTGGGTAGCATCAGATGTGCTCTAGCCTTGAAAATTGGTGGAGAGGCTAAAGCACATGAGATCTCCAAGACCTAGAAATCGTTTGGAGAAATTCCACCCGAATGAGGAGTTATTAAAATAATTAATATTTTTAATGGGTTCCTAAGTCTAAACTTAGGAAAATAAAAATATTAATGTGTATTAATAAAATATGGGCGAGAAAGTTCTAAGTGACGAGGATCAAGCTAGTTCTAATCTTAGTCATTGATTAGGGACTTAATCTCGGCCGTTGATTCGTCAATAGGAAAAGTATAAGTTGAGGCTTGAGGATCAGTTGAAGACACACCAAGTGATCAAAGAATTCAATTTTTTGGGGCGAGGTTTACTGAGGAAATCGAGTTAGTGATCAGAGTTGCAGTGAGGGGCAGTTCAACAAGGGATATTCATCCAAAGCTGAAGAATACGTAACAGAGAGGTAGTGCAGGCCCTAGAAGGGCTAAGGCAGAGGTTGAAGAGCTGACGCAGAGGATGCAAAAGGCTGACGCAGAAGCCATAGAGGCTGACGCTGGGCCTCAGAGGCAGCGCTGGGGAGATTTTGTGGGGCAGACTGCGAGCAGATTAGCAGATTTTGAGCCGGGAGAGGGTGACGCAACTCCTCGAGGAGTGACGAAGTTCCAGAGCAGTGCTTGGAGCAGCTGGGAACAACCGGAGTTGCTGTGGGGTTTGATCATCCATTTGCTGATTTGCCGGAATATCTATGTTCGGATAGAGGTACTATTGCCGAGGATATTCTCTGTTGGGTGAGCCATTTCTGGCACCCTAGTTGTATTCACAAAATTTGCTTAATAATACAAACCCTCTATACGCTGCACTGATTTCCCGTTGGGATTTTTCCGAGGATGATTGTCCAAAAATAACGGTGTCCCTTGTGTTATTGTCTTTGTTTATTTCAATGCATGATATGTATATTTGTGAAGGCTGCAATAGTGTTTACTTTGATGTTTATGTAATTAAATAACTTGTTAATGTAAAGAACAAGTAGGAGATTGTAAACTGGTAATTGCAGTAGGGGTTTCTGATGTGTTAGATTCAGGAATTTTCAAAACTGGAAGGGGGAAAAGGTGGTGGAAGCTACAAGTGTTTGTGCCGTCATGGTTATCATGGAGGAAAACCATGTAGTGGTTCATATACCTGTGTGAGGAGTTTGTGGGGTGTTGGACAGTGATGACAAAAAGGGTGCCGTGTGGATAGCAATTTGCCCAAAGGTTTCAGCTGAACAAAGAAGAAAATACATCCAAATAGAGGAGGTTGCACAACAGAAAAACAAGAAACAAAAAACTCATTCTGAATCAAGTGCAACCTCTAGATTTGGTAGCTCATCTCCTCATGGTACTTTTGCAACCTCTGGAAGTAGAAGAACAATAGGGGATTTCCTAAATGTTGTTGGGAGGGATGATGTGGATGGAAAGATAGTTTGGATTCTTTGTGCTTGCTGTGTATCATTCAATATGCTTTTCTCTCCCAATTGGGATGATATGGTTAAGGCCATCAATGAAGCCCCAAAAGGATACAAGAGCCCCAACTATGAGAAAGCTAGAACAATGTTATTAGAAAGAGAAAAAGCAAAGGTTCAAAGAGCTTTGACACGTTTTACAAATGAGTGGGTGGATTGTTGGGTATCTATTGTATCAGAGGGGTGGACAAATGTTAAAAACCAACATTTGATAAATGTTCTTGGTGTTTCTTCTAGTGGTGCAGTGTTTATTACATGTGATGACTCCTCCTCCATCAATGCAACTTCCCAAAACATTGCAAATCTCCTTTTGCAATCAATCAAAGATGTTGGTCCTAATAATGTGGTTCAAGTGATCACTGATAAAGCAACAAATTGTAAGGCAGCATGAAAATTATTGAGCATACTCATCCACAAATCTTTTTCTTTGGGTGCTTGGTGCACACATTCAACCTTTTGATGCATGATATTGTGAAGCATAAAGAATGTGGATGGATTAAAGAGCTTACAAGAGAGGGAAGCAACTCATTAAATTTATCATAGGGCATACAAGGGTAAACTAATTTTATGGCACTTACTCCAAGTTGCAGTTGTTTAAATTTGCAAAAACAAGATTTGGGCAGCTAGTGAAGGTGAGACAAGATTTAACTAACATGGTGATCTCTGAATCACGGGAAGACATTAACACTGATAGAGATGGTGCTAATGTAGCCATGGACACTATTCTTGACAGTTGGTCACAGATTAAATATGTTTTGCAATTCACCAAACCAATTTATTACATGATTAAGTTTGCAGATTGAGATCGGTTTATAATTGGGGAGGTGTATGAGAAAATGGATAGCATGTTGGGGCAGATTAAAGACATTGTTGAGCCTAGAGATATCACGTTGTACAATTATATTCGTGGAGAGGTGGAAAAACTATGGGATATGCTAAACATTCCATTGCAAGCCTTCGTATATGTTCTGACACCTAAATACTATCATCCATCATGACTTTCAACACCAACACCTGGGGGTGGGGGGTGGAGAAGGAGAAAACCACAGCTAGATCTAGAGGTTCTAAATGGTTATATGAAAGCATTTGATAAATTAGTCCTTGATGAGGAGGAGTCTGCCATTCTACGGAAACATTTTAGCAAATATATGCTTATCACTGGTCCATTTGGGAGCATGCATGCAATTAGAGATCGAGATAATTTATCTTCTCTTGAGTGGTGGAACATGCATGGAGTTGCTACTCCACTTCTACAAACTTTGGCATTGCGGGTGCTATCATAGGTGGTAAACACTTCTTCTGCAGAGAGGTGTTGGAGCTCTTATTCTTTCATCCATAGTGTTAAAAGGAACAGGTTAAGTTTAGACCGGGCATAGAGCTTGGTTTATGTTCACTACAACTTGTGATTGTTGTCCCATTATTGTGATGATGCAAAGACTAATAAAGACCTTAAGTTTTGGGACAAAATTCTAAGGATCCCAATTTGGAGGATGGAGTGTTGCGATTAGAGAAAATGGAGGATGCTCTTATCCAAGATGATGATGATCGAGTTGAGATGCCACCATCTAAGGATCCCAATTTGGAGGATGGAGTGTTGCGATTAGAGAAAATGGAGGATGCTCTTATCCAAGACGATGATTATCGAGTTGAGATGCCACCCCCATCCGATCCCTTGGTTCCCAGGTTCCATGCTTCAACAACAACAGTAGGGCCTTCATCTTCATCAGTTCCACTGCCACAACTTCTAGAGTCACCATCTTCACCATCTTCTTCATTGCCGCCATGTGGAGGCTCACGTCATCTTCGTGGTGGAAGGAGAGATTAGTAGACATATTCACAATTTACTACTTTTGTCATAGATTAGACTTGTAGTCTTGTTGTGAATTTGAACTTTTTTGTCTTACTCTTCCTAGTTCATTGTGTGTACTTAAGTCTTGGTGGTGGCCAAGTGGCCTATTTTGTAAACATTATTATTTGAATTTTGGACATGACTCATGTTGACGGTTGCTCACTTGCTAGATAAATTACTTGAATGTTTGATGATTTTATCTTCTAAATGTTTTATGTTTTATGATATGCTTAAAAATTGATGTATGTATGTAATTGCTAGAATCTAGATGGTTGATGCTTGAATAATTAATCATTGATGTACAATGAAATCATGGATGCCATATCTATCTTGATTTATGTAAAAATGTGTATGTTTTCATGTCTTCTACAACTAATTTGGTATTTGAGATGTTTTTTTTAATATAAGTGCAAAAAAATAATATATATATATATATATATATATATATATATATATATATAGTAGACGCTTCCGAGACGCTTCACTTCCTAGATTTTTGGGAAATGACGCTTCTATGTCCCTGCTTTGTGCAACATTGTTCCAGAGCATTTAAATTTAATCAATGACTCCACACCTTTCACTACCTTGCTTGATGTAACTTCATCCCTTTCTTAACAACAACATGAAGGGTCAACGGAAGAACCTAATAAAGAACGTAAAGGGCTTATTAATGTTGTTGAATTGAGAGATAGGTTTAAAGGGTTGCATTATACCAGCAAGAATAATGAGCGAAGCCACCTCAATGCAAGTAGTAGTGTTGCTCCCTTGAAGAGTGTTAATGCACCTTTTCTTTCTAGTAAGAATAATCCCAAGATCAATTCGTCTAGTGCCTATAATGGAGTATCATTATATGTGGAATTGGAGAGTGTCCTCACTAAGGTAAATGTACCTATCCCACTCCTAAAGCTTGCTAAACTTGAACCTCAAAGGGGTCAAGCAAAAAAAATCCTTAACTTAGATAGGGAACTTGAGGAGCTTCCTATAATATTGCAAAACATGTGTTTTGACCGAAAGAATGGAGGGCATGCACCTTTTTTGTTGTCCCTAGTAATTAATAATCTTATATTATACAATTGTATTGTTGATTCTGGAGCTTCTGCTAATCTTATGCCTTTGAGAGTTATGAATCAATTGGAGTTGCAAATTACTAGGTCTTATAGGAATGTGTGTGGCTTTTACTCAAAGTCTTTCTTTGTGCATGGTTTAATTAAGGATGTTGAAGTTCCTTAAGTTGCTTATAAATACATATTTGTGTTAATGGATGTAGTAGTCATAGATGTCCCTGATGTTGGGGCATGCTCTTATCAAGGAAATGGTCAAAATCTATTGGTGGGCATCTACATATGGATTTATCCTATGCTATAATACCCACCATTGATGGACGACCATTCATCTTGTACCGAGAGCCACACATGGCTAAGCATGTTTAAGATATTGATCCTTTTCCTTTCCCTAGACATCTTGGCAAGAAAGAAGGAAACTCCAATCCTTTAAACTTGCAAGTTGAGTGGAAGCATTTTGAGCCTAGGATCCTTGAGAGATAGAAGACAGTTGAGGAAAATGGAGGAGATGTGTGTTAAGTAAACCCAATGGCCGCCTCCAAAACCAAAAGAAAAAAATACAAAAATAATAAAAAGAAACGATGGGTTGAAAAACAAGGAAAAGATTTCCAAGTTGGAGATTTGGTTCTTGTTCATAATGATCCTCATCTTACATAGCCATCTTGGATAGGGAGTCCTTGTCATCACCAGTGTGGCAAGTGCCTCACCTCTTTTAGTGGAACCTGATGCTATCCATTTATAGATAGTTGCATTACACTTGCATGTTTTGCATTCTTGTGTGTGCAACCTTCCTTTGATATTTGATCATGCTGATGTGTTTGTATGGTTGTCAGATATCATGTATATTTTAGCTAGCATTTTATTTTAGCATTTTTCCCCTATATCATAAGGGTGACGATCAACACCTTGCTTAGTTGCTATCAACAAGTTTTGAGTGTACAAGTAATAGGTCTACGAGCCTAGGGGTTGTTGGAGTTCTCATGTGCTCCTCATTTGAGCACATGGATCATGCGCTCTATGATGAGCACACGTGTGATTTCTTTTCACTTAAATTTATTGATTTATAGACGTTTCTCCCCATTTTAGGCGGTCTCTGAGTTGGAGCTAAATGTTACCCACCAAAAATTGGGTAACCCATAGGAGAAGATTTTTCTACTCTTTTGACAACCAACCAACCAACCAACAACCCTATATGATCAACACATAACATGATGCCAATATCCACCACTTCTTGCCCCGGTCAGATTTTTGTCCCATCCATCATTACTTCCTGAAGCAAAGTGGGTCATCCATTTGTAAGTACCTCAAAGTTTAACCATTTTTGCAATCATGTGATTTCACTTAATGTTATGGGCATACTAATATATATCATAGGGCGAAAGCTGCATAATTGGCCGATCTCGACTGTATTCTTGTTACCTTACTTCACCTAGGAGGTTCATCTTTGATCCTAGTCAAGTAGGACATCGTTTGAGACCTCAAGGTATTAGGAAGGGCACTACTAGGGAAGCATAGATTGAAGTAGCACGTCCATGTTAATCCATAATTACTTCCTTTCATGTTTCCCCCTTATTCATCTTCATTCTTCGGGTTGGTGGTCATTATTCATTGGGATTGGTACCCTTCATCAACAACCTTGAGTCTAGGCTCAGAAACTTGGCCCTGAAGGTTGATGCAATGAAAAGAAAGTTAAAAGCAAAAAAAGGCACAATGAAAAAAATGTAAAATGCAAAAGATGGTTGGGACAATTATTTAGCATGTGGGCAAAATCCTAGCACGAGCTCTAGCCCCCTCATTAGGCATCGCTTAGTTCCTCAAGCATTTAATGTTTCATCAAAAGAGAGGAACTCTTGTAAGTACCAACCCTAATGAATGAGGAACTGCTTCATCTTAAAGGGTGATGGAAAATCTCAAAAGAAAGATTGGGATCCTAAGCTATGCACCCAAATAAAGAGAGATTATAAGAAGTAAAAGGCACATTAGAGGGGTGGAAACGTAGGCCGAGGAAAGGGGTATCCCATGCCTCCATGATTGCTCCCTCTTGACATCTATACGCTTAGGAATGTTGGACCCCCATTAGCTGGTCACATGGTTATGGCACCTACCCTGAAGTCTTTTCCATTCTGCAACCATCATTTTCACATGCACCTATGGATTGGTGGGCTAACCTAGGACATGTCACTCCCCTTGAGGGCTGGAAACACCTATTAGGGTTGATAAGTGGTAAGACCACTCGAAATGGAGGACATCATCAAACCTGTACATGACATTTATCCAGAAACTTATCAACATGTTTACGAGCTATGGAATATACATGCTCGATTATTATGGTTGCTGACCTAATCATCCCTAATATAAGTGAGATAACTTGTTTGTCACGTCTTGATCTAGTTAGACATTTGAAGGTGAGTTTTGTGTGAAGTATCCTTGTGCCCCTAACGTTAGGTATGGTTCATTATGATGCCTTGATGGTTATTTCCCCTAATGATTAATGATTTCACTTGATCTTGACAGGGTTTTGTTAGGTTATGTTATCACAACAGAAGAGACTCCTTGAGAGTTGATCTTCATCCCATTAAAAAACACTCCAAAAGGTCATTGTACCTAGTCCAAACAACAATTCTAACCTTGATGATGCATTATTTCCCCTCGAGAGATGAGCATTGCCCCTCTTTTTCCTAGATATCTACGGTTAGGGCTAGGGTTTTGTGAAGAAAATCGATAAAAAGTAAATTTATGTTTGAAGTTTATGGTCCTTAAATTAGGAAATGCATTAATAAGTAATGTAGAGAAAAATATAGCATTATTGCATCGTAAACAATCCCCTTTAGGGCTGATGTCATCACTTATTGGTTGTTTATGCATGTTTTCAGCCATAAAACTCCATTGGAAACCATAAATCCTTGGTATTTATTTGAAGGTCTTGCCTCCTTTGTTGATTATCTTTTGAAAGGATTTTTTCTTTGGCTGTGATATGGTATAGTTTGCCCTATCATTGAAAATATGCAAAACCTTGACTTATAACAACCCTTTAAGTGGTCTAGGAATAGGGTACTTGAACCTTGATATAGAATACTTAGGCATTTTGGGCTCCACTAGCAATATATCCCATTTAGTAGGCCTAATATAAATCACCTTGTGCCATCATCATTGAATATCCATTAGGTGAGTTGAGGGAAGCATCCTTTGTGGTCAAATACTAGTAAAGAGCAGGAGAAAGGTTGCAGAGGTGATAGTGGAAACCCTTTCTCTTTTTTCCCCAAGGTTTGGTTGGCCTAGTGAGGCTTTGCAATAGACCTGCTAGATTTTGTGGCAACAGGGACTAGTAAGATTCACCATGGTTTCGAAGCTTTAAGATAAATTTCCATCCTTAGAATTTTTCCTGTCCTCCAATCCTACCCAAGATGAAAGGAGCCAAAGATGAAGCCAAAGGGACCAACTATTGTCCAACCCAAAACAAGGTCCATGATTCCTAATACAGGGCCTCAACTGGAGTGATTGGTATTCGAGAGGAAGGACTATATAAATTATTAGGACAACCAACCTAGGCATTGGTGCCCAAGGAGAAGAAGTTGAAGGATATTTCAAAGGTCAAGTGCTTCATTTGTCATGATTTTGGACACAATGGCTCCTAGTGTCTTGAGAAGAAAGGAAAAGAAAGTAGCATGCATCAACATTGAATTTTGATGATGATGATGATGAGCATCCACCTTAGAAGAAGTCACAAATTTCAGAGAGGGAGTTGACAATCCTCAACAGTTTCATCCTTATCAAGAGATAAGTACTTCTAATCATATATTTCTCCCTTGATTATTATTATTACTTTTAGTTTTTGGTCAACCTCTTGTCTTGGTATTTTTTGGTTGGTTATAATTTTTCTTCCATGGCCTCGTGAATGAAGTTTGTAGAAAGGAAAAATAGATCCATTGTGGAGATTGCCAAAACTGATGATTCATGCAGCAGATGGTAGCATCGAGAAATACCAAGTGAGGTTTGTGACAAGAGGGTTCTCCCATACAGAGGGAGTGGACTACAAGAAGTTTTTTTCTCTAGTCGCCAAATGGTTAGTATTCAAAGAAGGAAATTGTACAAATTGTTAGGACATCTAGAACCGTGCTAGATGACCAGAAGAGCTTCTAGTTCTGAGGGAGCGAGCAATCAAGTAGAATGGAAGGAGCAACCTTCCAAGAGGATGTCATGAGTATTATCAGATGCTTAGAGACGGGAGGTCTCTAGGAGCAGTATACCTTCTATGAGGGGACCATGCTAGACAACTTGATATACTTCAATGATAGAGGGAGCATTGTTTGGCAAAGGGGGCAGCCAAGATTGCCATGACAGGAGGATCTGCTTCAGTATTAGAGGGAGCACCTAGTCAGGGTGACCAAAAAGCAACTGTGGTGATGGATCTAGTGAAGGAAGCTAGCCAGTTTATGGTTGAGCCAAGGCATGCAACAAAGCATGTGTTGAGGTACTTACATGGTATAGTTGGATATGGTTTGAGATATGTCTCAGGTGGTGAAGTGAGGCTGCAGGGATATACATGTTCAGATTGGGCCAAGAGTGCAAAGGACAAAAAGAGCACTTAAAGGTGGTTCTTTAGCTTGGGATTTGTTATGATATCCTAGTTGAGAAGCTGACTTTTGTTGCACTAAGTAGAGGCGAAGTATATCGCAATGAGTATCACAAGTTGTGAAGCAGTGTGGCTTCAGAAGCTTCTTGCAGGACTATTTGATCAGGTCACTTCATTCAAGACATGGTGCAGAAGGGAGCAGTGAAACTCTAGTACATATTCACAGATGAGTAGATTGCAGACATTGTCACCAAGCCACTATCTAGAGCGAAGTTTGTATGCTTTAAAGACAAGCTTGGCGTGAAGCCGAATGTCTCCCTCATTGACAGGGAGTGTTGATGTCTTTGTAGGATCATGTAGACCATCTCCTAAAAAGCCATGCTAATCTGGTTGGGTCATGTTGATTTGACCAGGGGTGAATGGCCCAGGGAAATTGCAAGATTGGACAGATCTTCTCCTGAAAAGCCATGAAGGACTTTGGTTGGGTCATGTTAATTTGACCAGAGGAGATTGATGTAATTCACCTGAGAAGCCATGAAGGACTTTGGATGGCCATGCTGATTTGGCCAGGGGTGAATGGTCTAGGGGAAGATTCTCTCCTGAGAAGCCATGAAGGATTGGCTGGGTCATGCTAATTTGACCAAAGGAGATTGATACATATACCTGAGGAGCCATGCTGATTTGGCTGGGCCATGTTGATTTGGCTAGGGATAAATGGCCCAGGATAGTTATATTGCCTACTCTACGATGGAGTGATCTATAGACGTGCATGTGAGGAGTCATATTGCAAACTCCTGGATGGAGTGATCTATAGACATGCATGTGAGGAGTCACATTACCTACTCCAAGATGGAGTGATCTATAGATGTGCATGTGAAAAGACACTACATCAACATAGCAAACTCATGAACTTTTCTTGTGGAGGAGAAATTTTAGCTAAGGATATCTATTTGCAGCCAAGGAGAATACCTCCCTTTCTAATTTGGAGTGTTGAATTTTTGTGTAGTGTTGGGAGGTATTCTCGCACGCCTAAGTTGGCCTAGAATAATTATGGAGAATTAAAATAAAAAAATGTTTTTGAGGTCTCCAAGTTGACCCAAAAAGACAAGTTGGCCTAACCAAATGAAAGGGTGTGTCCCTTGGTTATGTCACACCCATTTCAAGTATAAATAGAGGATGTGATGTCTCATTTTCTCCACCAATGAAGAAAAAGGACTCTTCTCTTGTGGAAGAGGGCAGCAAGGAGCTGCAACCAAGCATGAAGGAGACTAAGTTGAGAAGTTAAGGTTCTATGGTAAAAACCAAGGTTTGGAGGCTTGGTTAGAGGACGCAACAAGCTTATTGGAGGGTAGAAGTTCAAAAAAAGAGCTACAACAAGATACAGGGTAGGCCGCAGGGCCTGCCGCATACCTTGAAGATGTTGATTTTCTAGTAACAAGATAGACTCAAACAATTTTCAATCTGATAACTACTTCTAATGACACTGTTTTTCTTCTTAGAGCATTCAAATCATCAAGCAATTATACTTTGAAAATTTCAACCATAAAATTTAGAAGAGTAGCAAAGATCAAAATGAAACAATGATACAAGAGACACCAAAATTTTCTTGGGACAAAATCCCGCAAGGGGGAAAACCCGATAATATTTCATTATGAGAAATTGTTCAATTCATCCAATTTGTACATCTAATTTTCCAGTCAAAATTTCAACCTTTGACCACAATGAATGCGAAGTCGAAACCAACCAAAAGAGCAAGAAAAGTCAATGATATGCTCATTGGTCAAAGTTTGGTCAAGGGGCCGAATTTTGGCCTATAGCTGCTTGTCAAAGGGCTGAAATTCAGTCCTGCAATTCCACAGAGAAAGTTCATTCAAAACACAGAGTTTGACATGTGGTCAAACCTTAGTCAACGCCCAGAAGCATAAGTAGCAACTCGGTCAATGAATAGTCAAAGATCCACAAATTATTCTTCCTCCAATCCATAGTCAGCAACTCGGTCAATGAATAGTCAAAGATCCACAAATTATTCTTCCTCCAATCCATAGTCAGCAACTCGATCAAACAACAGAGAATCAATTCAAGTCAACGCTGGTCAATAAAAGTAAAACTATTTGGTCAACACAGAGAAATCTTCTTCTTCTTCGCACATGTGAGCAGATCTCCCTGCTAGATAGGTCGAATGATGAGTTGATGTGATGCCCAAATGAAGTCCAACAAATGTCAAAATATAGTAGACCAATCAAGTGGGTTTTGAACTTGGGTCAAACTGAAGTGGGGCCAACCTATCAAATTAGGGCCAACTAGGGAAGCAGAAAAATCAATAATTTCTCTTTTGACTTTGATGAAAATATTGACTATAGCTGCAATTTCTTAACACTCCCTCTTAGCCAGGGAGGTACTTTTCATTGACTTCAACAGATGTACAAATTTCATTATAAGGAAAGGTTGATAGCATCAAGTTCATCCCACAAGCCAAAACCAATGGCATCAAGGTCAGAACCCAACTGACCATGGGATCAATCAATATCGTTCATGAGGCCAAACTCTCCAACCATATGAAATGGTTTCTCAGTCAAGCACAATGAGCCAAGAGAGTACTCAAAATCAATCTTCCTGACCAAACCCACTGGTCTCTCAGTCAAACACAATGACTTAAGGAAGAGAATTCAAAATCAGTGTCCCTGACCAAACCCACTAGTCTCTCAGTCAAACACAATGACCTAAGGGATCACTCCAAGCCTCATAACCAAACTGCCCAACCATATTGGTTTCTCAGTCAATCTCAATGACCCAAGGGAGTAACTAGGACAATCTTCCCGACCATAAAGCATGGTCTCTCAGCTAAGCCCAAAGAAGAATGTCTGTCTCATGATGCTGTACAGTCAATGCTCTTTTCCTTCACCAAAGCTTTGATAACATGTTGATTTTCTAGTAACAAGATACACTAGAACAATTTTCTATCTGATAACTACTTCCAATGATACAATTTTTCTTCTTAGAGCATTCAAATCATCAAGCAGTTATACTTAGAAAATTTCAACCATAAAATTCAGTAGAGCAGCAGAGATCACAAAGAAACAATGATACAAGAGACACCAAAATTTTCTTGGGACAAAATCCCACAAGGGGGAAAACCCGGTAATCTTTCCTTATGAGAAATTGTTCAATTCATCGAATTTGTACATCTAATTTTCCTGTCAAAATTTCAACCTTTGATCACAATAAATGCCAAGCCTAAACAAGTCAAAAGAAAGAAAGTTCAATGATCTGCTCATGGGTCAAAGTTTGGTCAAAGGGCTGAATTATGGCTTGTAGCTGCTTGTCAAAGGGCTGAAAGTTGGTCCTGCGATTCCACAGAGAAAGTTCGGTCAAACCAGAGTTTGACCTGTGGTCAAACCTCAGGCAATGCCCAGAAACAGAAGCAGAAACTCAGTTAATAATAGTCAAAGATCCACAGAATATTCAACCTCCAATCCACAGTCAACAACTCGGTCAAACAGCAGAGAATCAAGTCAAGTCAATGCTGGTCAACATAAGTCAAACCAGCTGGTCAATGCAGAGAGAAATCTTCTTCTTCTTCTTCTTCACACATGTGAGCAGATCTCCTTGCTAGATAGGTTGAATTATGAGTTGATGTGATGCCCCAAATGAAGTCCAACGAATGCCAATATATAGTAGACCAATCAAGTGGGTTTTGACCTTGGGTCAAACCCCTTCATGAAGTGGGGCTGACCTATCAAAATAGGGCCGACTAGGGTAGCAGAAAAATCAATAATTTCTCTTTTGACTTTGATGATGAAAATACCGATCGCAGCTACAATTTCTCAACAGAAGAGGACAGGCCAAGGCCTGTTGGATGCTTACCGCACCTCGGAACATGGAGAGAGGGTTGTGGATAGCCTTAAACAGTTTGTTGTTGAATGCTGAAGGTGGCCATGGTCTAAGGGAGAAGACCAAGGGAAGAAAGGAAGTCTGTTAGGGTCTGTCATGGGCAAAGGAAAAGCTGACAGCAAGGTATACAAGGCTGGTTGCAAGGGACAATAGCAGCTGTATAAGATAGTGGGCTAAAGGAGCATGCCCAGGGCTGAAGTTTGACTACGTTTGACTGGTATTGTGACTTGGATATTGGCACATATTTCTAGACAAATTGTTGATTTGTAAACCTTGCTGAAGAATAATTTTCTCCTAAAGAAAAGAAGTTGGGTTTTCTCCCAAGCTTGGGTTTCCCACAGTAAAATTTGTTCTCTATTGTGCATGGATATATTTCTATGATCTTTACCATTTTCTTTGCATTTAATGTTGATAATTTCTGAAGTGTAATTATTCAATGATAATAGTGGCATACAAATACCGTTGGAAATCATCAGGAAGTAATTATATGGAAGAAATTGTATTCTACTCTACATCTTGTAGAAAATTCAACATTGACTTGTGACCTTCTGTTTACAATGGTGGTGAAATTTGCTGCAAAAATCTGTATGTACCCCTGCTGACAAGAGAGGTAACAAACCCTACCTTAAATTTTTGACTGCATCTTACAACTCTTTGGTAATGAATATGATGCTCTGTTTTATTTCGTGGTTGATGTTATTTGTTACAATTTGTTGATGACAGATTTTATGTTTTGAAACTTCAAGATTGATATTGTGGTTGATAATTAATCGTTCGATGACAATGTTATAACTTATAATGACTAGATGATTGATGTTACATGTGTACTAAATGGTTGATGCTTTAGTGATGATCATCATTAACCCAGTAGTTAAATCTATGTTTTCATGTTTTCTATAGCTGATTCGACATTCGACACTGCATGTTTTTTTTCATTTTTTTTATTAATATATATATATATATATATATATATATATATATATATATTACATAAAAACGCTCTGCTCCTAGAATCTTTTTGAATATTGTGGTTCATGCTCCTACTCCCCACTCACAATAGCCTTGGCTTGGACCAATGACTCGTACCAAGCTACCAGAGTTTACCATTTCTTGGTACAGTGCTGCTGAAAAGAATGCCTCCAAAAATGCAATTTGAACTTGCATTTCAGAGGGTAACAGGGGAATTGAAAAACAAAAATATTTCTGCTGTCAATTCAATGAAAGTTGAGACAAAGTATTTGTGGATTGATGGCATGGGTAGTTTGTATACAGTTAACTGATAATTTTACCGTGGATATTATTACTTATACGAGTTCATCTAATTATACTGTTGGTGAATACAAAGAAAGACATATCTTGTCATCCAAGGAAAGATATACCTGTACATAGGTCTGCATGGCTATACTTTGGAGAACTTCATAGCAATTTTGCATGGTTTTGTAAATTTGTTCTAGTAGCATATACAATTTCTGAAACCAAGTAGGCTTGTTAGTGGGAGGTGCATTCACTATTTCTTATTATCTGTTCTCCCTTTTTATTCTTCCTCCAGTTCTTTGTGCAAATTGCATTGGTCAATTAGTAGGGTACGAGGCAAATTTGTCTAATATAGAAAGAAGAAAGAATTTTTTTTAACGTCCACGAGGCTGAAAGATAGCCAATGGGACAGACTGCCTCACCATCTGATTTCTGCATTTGGCCCTTTTCCTATGTAACCCCACAATGAGTGCTCCCAACTTCTCAACAATACCCTCACTGAATAAATTATCCAAAGAGCTAGCTGTCGGAATATTTACGTAACTGTCCCTGCTGTCTCTGAAGGCCTCACATTCTAAAATGAAATGCTTCTCTATTTCCTCTTTTCTGGAAGTGCAAAAAATACATACTCTTTTTTGCCAAACTTCTTTTGGCCTTTTCCAGTGCCCTGTTTCACAACAGAGTTGATGCGAATTAGTTCTTAACTGAGCAATAAGAATTTTGGCTCACCAAATAATATTGGCCCCTATATACACTTTTTGATGATGGTTACGAGTGGGATTAAACTCTTGAATATTGTACTTTCTCTTTCTCCCTAGCTCTCTATCCCAAGTACGCTTGTGGAACTTATTGCGAGTATATGAGCTCAGATGCTGATTTATTGTTTTACTTTTTTTTTTTGCCTTTGACCATGTAAATTAGCTTACCTTTTCAGAATTAGTTTGTTACCACATAATTATTTTATTCTTGAAAGTAATTATATTTGTTATGATTTCACTGCTGACACCTTTTGTCTTTACGCCCATTCTTGCAGCTTTACCAACTGTGAACTTAGATCGATGGTTATTGCAGACAGAAGGTAAAAGTTAATGTTTTGCGGATCCTTTTTGTTGAGCTCTAATAATTCACAACAATAGCACTTCTACAGTTAATTTTTGTTTCACAGCACATAATTTTATGTGTCAACTACTCAAGAACTCAGAAACAGCTTAACTTGGATGTGAAATCATAGAAAGTTACTATAACAAGGTAATGAGTTGCCATGACCTTGTAGTTTGGCTTTCCTGCCAATTCTACAAATATGCCCCGGCTCCCCAGTTATAGGTTTCTTTTATAGCAAAAGGTTATGAGTCTCATGTTGCATTTGTGAGTTCAACTACTTTGTGACACTATATCCATGTTGTTTGCAGTGCAATTGGGACGGATTTACCCACAACAGACTATCCAGGAGGAATCCCTCGCGGTCCTGACATCCCTAGTGATTATGAAGATTTGGAGATATTGGAGAATGAAAAAACATTAGTTTCACTTTAAGACATAAAAATGTGGATTGGTAAATGTTTGCTCTGATTTCATTGGATGTCTTAGACATCAAACCAGAAACCTGGCTTATTTATCACGACTTAACTGAAGGTTGCCAATTCGGTAATTCTGAAACCTTTTTTATGAGTGGTCTGGCACATATCTTGATGCCTTTCCCATTATCGTTTTCTGAATTGACTTCTCAGGGTCATGGTACAAGTTTTCGGATATACAACATGAATAGTGCCTCTAAAATGACATTAAATACCATCAAGAATGACAGACTTCCAGCAAACCCATGTTTATTCCATATATTTGATTTAATTTGAGCAATCTTGATCACTGATCATCTATATTGGGTGTCAAAATTGTTTCTCTTGTCATGCAATAGGTGTTAAGAATTGCTGACATTTAAAATAAATGGTAAGCCAACATGGTTTGCTTAGGTTAGAATGCTTTTTGATTTTCACGATTATAATGGGCGGTGTTGATGATCTTTACTCCGTGAATTAATCTCAATCATAAATACTCAAGTTATTCTACTAACGACGCATGTCTCGGATTTAAATTAATCATAAACATCATGTTTTGCATTCAAATTAATCGTAAACAACCAAGTTATTCTACTGATAGTGCATGTTTTGCATTGAAAAACTTCAGTCCGATACGGATAAATGATTAGGATTCTTAATATATTTTTCCGTGTCATATTTATTTTGTTTTATGATGCATTAGTATAGGATAAAAATAATTGTCTTATTGCCACTTGGGTTTCTATGGTTGTTAATAGTTTAGATCTTGTCAATAACTATCTCCATGGTTAGCTTGTTGAGATTCTCCTCCAACTTTGTTGATATATGTAATATAAACATGTTACTTTCATGTTAGTAGGTTAGTTTTTGTGAATGTAAACTATTTAGGTTTATGTTTGTTTAATAAAAATTTAGTCAAAGATTTGTATTCACACAATTCATGTAGAATTTTGATCATAAGTGGATTTATTTCATGTCATTGCTATTGGAACAACTTTTCTATCTGATCGGGATCTGGGTATTTGCCATTGCTTTTGGCCTTCCTATCTAGAGTATTGTGGGCTTCCTTTGTTTGTAGGTAATGACCCAACAAATAATATTCATGATATTATGTTGAAATGAGATTTGCTCATTCATTCTCATTAATTCACCATCCATTTTGAAGTCTCGTGGCTTGACCTTTGATCCCTATTTAGGTGGAGGAGATTGTTCATGGTTATGTCCTTAGCCTTCGATCCTTGATCAACATGTTGTGGCTCATTCAAATCATGGACTTGTTGTAAATGAGTTAGGGCTTGCAAACAATGATCAGATCTGGGTAGTTGGAGACACTTGATCACCATGTTTGAGCCATTTTTCCTTTGTGTCTTTGTGCTTGCACTCTCTTGTAATACAAAAATACAACCTCATTGCAACCTACATTTTTCCATGGGGACACATCCCCCAGGGTTAGGTGCACACACCCCATGTTTCCCACACATCCAAGATGGGGGGACGCTTGGAGAAACATTTCTTCAAATCCCCCTTTTGGGGAAACTCGAGGAGATGTAGGGGAGGACATTTCCCCAACTTGAGGGATGTTTTCCCAAAATGGGTGCTTGTGGGTGTCCCCCCTTAGAAAGGGTTAGGTGTCACCTCTTACTTTTGGTTGAAAACAATAATCTATGAGTGGGGAAGTCCAATATTCACTCCCAGGGCCCTCCTAATGCTATGTAATTAATGGTAACCTACTAAACCATGTAATTAATGGTAATGTTAAATGCTTAAAGTAAAAGTGACAATCTCCTTTATCTTTGATTTTCATCATTTCACTTAAATTTTTAATATTACCATTAATTGACTCAGGATGTTTGAGAGTGGTTCCGACTTCATTGGATTTCATATGGAAAGTAGAATTTTAGATCCCACTCAAAATCTAGCAGGCTCAACAGTTTTCAAAATTTTAGGATTAGGTGGATTCCAACATTTCCATTGGATTCTATCATGTATGAGGGTTTGGTACTAGCATTTGATCAAGAGCACCAAGTCTTCTATGTGCCTCAATGTTGGTGGCATTGATTATTGAACTCCTCTATTATGACCTTAGTAAATGTGTACCTATCACTTAAACAAAATCTCGACTTGACATGTTAAGTTTTTTCTTCTTATTTTAATGCTTAGAGGGTGATACTTGGCTTTTAAATTTGGGGGTGCTCCACCACGTTCCCTTGTATCGCCCTGAAATTTCCCAAAATTTGGGAGTGCTCCCATACGTCCCCCCTTTCCGTCTCCCCATTCCTGCGCTCCCTTGTCCCAAAAAATTGGTGGAACATTGGCCTACACGTTCAACAATTCTTGGTAGACTCTCCCATGCATGTGCCTTCCGATGAGTATGTGTTTCCTCATAGGTCATAGGTTCAAAAGGTTAGTCCAAAGATCACACTGAGAGGTTGCAGGGCAGGTGGGGGGTGGGGTGAATTAATGTAGTGACAATTTCACATTTCCAAACATTTCATCAATAGTTAACTATGTGGCAGTGCATAAGATAATAATGTGCATCATAATAATGAAATAAATTATGCATCAAGAAGCCATCATCAGATCAACACATGAGAACATAGGGTTTTACATGGAAACCATTTATGGAATTTTTATCTTGAAACTTTATGAGTTTGTTTATATAATAATAATGTTTCCATTCTCCAAGTTGCATATCAATCCAATACACAGGTTGGGAGATATATTTAGATCAGTTTTCTGCATTCTTTATTTGAAAAATAGTCTAAATAAATGAGAAATTACCACCATGTTTTGCAAGCATTTCTTCTCCCCCATGCTTGCACTTTTGCATGTCCTCATGCAAACAAGGTATATTTGTCAACATATGACAAATAACACCCAAGATAACAACATAGTTTGCATTTGAGGTTGCTGTTACATCAATTGTAGCTTGTGGGGATGCCAAAACAAGTCATGAATCAAGTGAGCCTTTAGAAGACACTTGTCAGAAATGCATTTGCAGAGCTGTAGTTAAAATTCCTAGAAAATAAAAATTTGCTGATATTCGAAAGAATTGAATCTCTTGCTGAATAATGTAGACCAATAGGTTGGTAAAAGATGAAAAATAAAGGCAAGATGAGAAATAATGAAGTGTCAAGCCTACAATAGTCTCTTATCATTATCCCTTAAATTTTTAACAAATTAAAAAGTTTCAAGCTGATTTTTACCTCAGGTTTTACCTCAAAATTTTGATGTTTCTAGGCATGTTGATAAAGGAAATATGATTTTGAAATAGAGCACAAATGTATGATGAAGGTTGTTGATAAATACATCTTGTAGCAACACCTACAGAGTAATAACACTTGAGTAACAACACCTACATAGTAACATGCAATCATTGTGACATGGTTGTTGAAGCTTTTGAAGGAGGTGAACTATTATTTTCTTGGCTATCTAGCAGTCCATCTGCTTCTTTTTATTTGTAAAAATGAAAGGCTACAATTGTTGGAAAATAAATGAAATGATGTTGTTGAATTGCTGTAAAATTCATTTTTACTATCCCATAGACTACAACCGTACTTCCTCCAAATTACGCAGTTTCACTTCCATCAAAATTTCTACAAAACATCTCATGAGTAGCCTATGTCACTATTTCATCACCTCAATAACCTCATTATAAATAAAAGTGACATAATCATGTTGAATGCCATGGCATTAAATATGGATAAAAAGAGGATATAAATAGGGAAAAAAGGATGACAAAAAGATACATTCCCAGGATGAACTAATTATCTTTGTCTTTGTCTCTCAAAGTCTTACCATTATTCAAGTGTATAAAATGAGCCCCCTTATATGGGCAAAGTAAATCACCTACATTAAGGGTCCCACATCCACAAAAACATTTTTATTTCAGAAAGATAGAACTCCAAAGCACATTACTAAAAGTATCTTAAAACCATTCTCAGGGAGATATGATAATGAGTTCAGGGAAAGACAAAGACGACCAAGTAAATCATAGTGTAATATTAACTTTAATACCACAAGCATGGTCGTTGTTGCCAACAGGCGTCTATAGCCTCAATAGGTATGCCTTTTAATCTAATGAAATGCTTGTGTCTCATCTATTATATATAGATTCAGATTCATTTAAAATCATTTACATTGCTTTAAAAATTAACTGAAAGCCGTTGTCCTAGCTTGGTAACCATTTAACGATAGTGTCATTCGCAAGAACTAATAAGAATGAGCAATATCTAAATTTTGGCTTTTGTGATCCATAACTATGATTAAAGATTTTTTTTAGTGATAACCCTATTAGAACTAATTTGCCAACGTGTTTTGAACCAACCAGTGTGGTTCATCATCAGGGCAAGATGGAGAATCAGATCTTGGCATTAGATTAAATAACTAGAGATTGATACAGAGAAAATTAATTCTAACGGCTAGTTCTAACAGTTAGGAAAAGACTCTTAATTTTGAAAGAAGAGAAATAATTAATCAATGAAAGATATAATAATAATAATAATAATAATAATAATAATAAAATATAAGAGGGGGCCAACCTATTATAGGTCCAATAAAAGAAGTGAAAATGAAATCAAGGTCAATAATGAATAAATTAGTAATAATAATAATCCTCGATGTAATAAAAAGGAAGATTAATACCAAGGAAATTGACTAAATCAAAATTTTTAAAATTGAAACAAAATATATAAAAATATATAGTAATTCAAGAAAGATTAAAATATTAAAGTGATAAACCATATTTTCTTAAGAATTTTTTATTTTTAATTAATTAATTAATTAATTTTTAAGGAATGATAGGTGGTTAATAAACATTAAATATGAATATCTATATATATAAAAAGATTTTTTTAGAATTACAATTATAATAAAAACCCAAAAATGCGGGAGGGGGAGGGGGAGGGGGAGGGGGGGGGGGCACCCTAATAGAAGTTAATTGAAAAAAGAAGATAAAAATAAAAAATAAAATAAAATAAGAAGAAGTTAATGCGGGAGGGGGGAGGGGGGGGGGGGGGGGGGCGCACCCTAATAGAAGTTAATTGAAAAAAGAAGATAAAAATAAAAAATAAAATAAAATAAATAAATAAGATCATATTTAAAAATAAAGGGGAAAGACATTAAAACTCAAAGTTTATATATAAATCCCCAATGGGGGTGGTGGACAATTGTAAATGATTGACATTTGACGCATTATTTCCAACATTTGGCATGGGTGGAGGAAGGCATGCAATCCGCCTTCCCATTATGCTGCAGTTAATGTCTCTACCTCTATTCATGTGAAATATCATACCTTTCCTGTGCGAGAAGGAATATGGGATTCATGGCACTTGTGTTTAGGTGGTTATATAGTGTCGATCATGCAACACTCAGAAAGGTATTTGGCTCGTAGCAAGATGTGAATTGGTTTGTGCTTCTTTTTCTCCAGATCATGTGGGTATGGTGGTAGACCTCCATCTGTCACTCCTCCTCCTGTGGGATCATTAAGTTAACAACTCCCTCCTTGTCGGTTTGGGTGAAACCTTCTTTTTCATTTTTTGGACAACATGTTTGTTGGTTGGAGAAGTGGCTGGTATTGGGTTTAGTTGTTTTAGACCTGGGTAGTTTTTTGTGTAGGAATTCCAGATGGTGGTGTAGTGGCTTTTTGTGGGTAGCAATTGGCATTGTGGCCAGTGGTACCTAATGTTTTGTTGGTGGTGATTTTGCTCAGCTTGTGGCTTTGGAGCAAGCCATAAGCTGGCTCTTTGTAATTGGCTTTGTTTGGTTTTTATTTCCTCGTGTTGCTGGTCGCAGAATTCTACTTGGGGAAGCTCATTGGCTCTAGCGCTGCTCGAGCTTCTGGGATTCTGAGTGTTTTTCCTCTCTAGTGTGTAGTTGGGTGACTTTCCTTTGGACCCTCCTGGTGAGGGGTCGTTTGGTAGTTTTAGCCAGGGTCTATAGTAGATTAGTGGTGAATTCAGATGGTGGAGCCAGGAGGGGTTCAGCCATTTCACATTTCCTGGCTGTGGCGCGGAGTGTTGGCTTAGTGGTGGCGGTCGACTGGCTAGTAGAGTGTGTAGCTATTGGGGGTGTAGTGCAGGGGTTGACTGGGTGGTCGTTGGTGCCGGTCTGGTTTCGTTTCGAGACTCTGATTGTCGACTGGTATTATAGGATGAAATTGATTTAGTGATCCTCATGTGCGCATGTGGTGATGAAGCCAGATTTGGCCCGTCTGAACGAGGGGACACCTGAGTTGGTTGGTACTCGGGGTGGGAGTTGGTGTTATTTGCAGTAGTCATACTACCGAAATTAAGTGAGGCAAATATCGTGGGGATCGTGGAGTTGGCGACGTGAGAAGATTGGTAGCCAGTCCTGTGGGTGGTAGAGGTTGTAGGGTCCTAACACAGGGTAACCGTAGAGTAGGCAACAAGAGCAGAGGCTCAGGCCATGGATGAGGCTCGCGCACTCAAGGGCAGCGAGTCAGGTCGAGAAATGTGGGGTCAATTGGACGTGCAGTTTCTGGTCGTAACAGGAGAAATTTAGTGCAACTGGAGATGTTCCAATTTATCATGGACACACTTGAATCTCATGACGGGGTCTAGAGGGAAGAACATGAGGTAATTATGGCCAAGTTGGAGCAAATCCATTAATTTCAATGACACGTTTGTGAACGAATTGTGGTGGTTTGGCGTGGACAAAATATTATGACAGAGAAGTTTGAGAAGCTGGAAACCTGGCTTTCTCACTTTGAGCAACATGTCCACTGTCTATACTGCCCACCTCCTCCTCTAGGAACGGGGCTAGACAATCCTGCTTCTATCACTTCTGATGACTGATTATGGTAAATGGTGTCTTGTTAGTTCTTTTTGTTTTTTGGTGTGTAAGACCTGTAAGGCTGTGGATCTCTTAGTTGGGTATTTTCTTTTTACCTGTAGCATGGTAATAACATTGGTCAACAAACCTAGTCGGGGTGAGGCCACATGCATTTTGACATCTTTGTACATACTTTTTGAGTAATGAAAAATATTCGACTTACACAATCTATCTATCTATATATATATATATAAGACAAATAAAATTACATAAAATAAAATACAACTAAATAATTAAATTAAAAATTAAAATTAAAATATAAAAAGAAAATAGACAAATAATAAAGCAAATAAAGTTCATAAGGAGGTAAGGGCAAGGATCCAACCACTACTAAATTTCCGGCCATCGTCTCTCTTTAAATTAATAGGCCTTCTTTTAATCTCTATGGCCTCCCTAAACTTTCAGCGATGAAAATGATCAATCCTTGCAATGAATCGGGCTTCTTCAATGCAAATGTGATGTTTTGTCTTATCCGCATGTTCAACCAAGGCTGAGGAGCGGGTCCTCCCATGTTTGATGTCAGCTACGTGCTCATGAATCCTCTAATTTATTGAGCGGCATGTTTCATTAATGTAGGGGGTCCCGCAAGAACATGGGATAACATAAACACCTTTCATATTCTTGGGGTCAATGTAATGACCCACCTATATCTATAAATAAAATACAAGTATTAGCATATATAGAAGACCTCCATACGATAGCTATGTATGCATGGCCCCATATGTAACACACTATATATATGACAAACCCTCAAACGAACATAAAATGTTAGTTTTAATGTTAAATTTTAATTTGTAAATTAAAATTTATGAAATTAATAAAATTAATTAATTAAAATTATAAATTAAATTAATTCATTAAAATAATAAATAAAATTTATCAAATCAAATTTACATATTTGAATAAAATCACCAAATCAAATAAGATTTTGAATTTTATACCATTAATAATACCTAAGGATTCCACTACAGTGGATTGGTGTGCTGCTTGATTGTTGTTGATTAATGCATGGATTCTATGGTTGCCTTGGGTATTTGGTATTGGTTCCTTTCCTGTCCCATGCAATATACTAGATGAAGTGTCCCATGCAATATACTAGATGAAGCTTCTGGACAATCGCGTTGCAAATGCGATTCTCCACATCCCTAGCAATTAACCTGGGTTGGTGCTCTTGCATCATAATGTGAATTTCTAGATAAAGGGCTTCGCCCTCTCATGTTGCTTCCTCTCGAAATTAAATAAATTAAATTAATTCATTAAAATAATAAATAAACTTTATCAAATCAAATTTACATATTCGAATAAAATGACCAAATCAACTAAGATTTTGAATTTTATACCATTAATAATACCTGAGGATTCCACTACAGTGGATTGGTGTGCTGCTTGATTGTTGTTGACTAATGCATGGATTCTATGATTGCCTTGGGTATTTGTTATTGGTTCCTTTCCTGTCCCATGCAATACACTAGATGAAGCTTCTAGACAATCACGTTGCAAATGCGATTCTCCACATCCCTAGCAATTACTCTGGGTTGGTCCTCTTGCATCATAATGTGAATTTTTAGATAAAGGGCTTCGCCTTCTCATGTTGCTTCCTCTCGAATTTCTTCCTCTATTAGCAGTTCCACAAAATTTCCATGGACTTGTGTTTGATGATTCAGCGGCTAACTTTAAATCGTGAGTAGGGTAGAGTTCTTTATGAGGCTTTAACTTTCTTGATACATATGCTATTACTCCTCTATCCTGCATTAATACTGCACCTAACCCATGTTTGGATGCATCAGTACATACCGTAAAATCTTTGTCCATATCAAGGACTCTTAAGATTGGTGCACTGGTCAGTAGTCTTTTGAGTTCAGAGAATGCTTTGTTACATTCCTCAGTCCATTCATACTTAACACCTTTACTTTGAGAGTTGCAATCGGCTTTGCGATTTTGGAGAATCCTTCCACAAATCCTCGGTAGTAACCGACTAAACCCATAAAGCTTTGTATTTCATGTGCATTTTTTGGTATTGGCCATTCCATGATTGCTTTTACCTTCTCAGGGTCTACTGAGATCCCTTCACCTGATATGATATGACCTAAGTAATGAATCTTTTCCTGAAAGAACGAACACTTGGATAACTTTCCATATAATTGGTGTTTTCTGAGGCAGGATAATACTATCCGTAAATGGTCTTCATGCTCTTTCTCATTCTTGGAGTAGATGCGAATATCATCTAAAAAGACTTGTACAAATTGATCAAGATATTTGCAGAAAACACTATTCATAAGGTTCATGAATACTACTGGTGCATTAGTTAATCCAAATGGTACCACAGTAAATTCATAATGCCCAAAGCTTGTTTGGAATGCAGTCTTAGAAATATCGCTTTCAGAAATCCTTAGCTTGATGATAGCTTGATCAAAGATCAATTTTTGAAAAAACAGCAACTCCTTTCATTTGATCGAAGAGGTCATCAATTCGAGGCATATGATATCGATTCTTTATTGTAGCTCGATTCAAGTCTCGATAATCTATGCATAATTTTAAGGATCCATCTTTCTTCTTGACAAAAATTACAAGAGCACCCCAAGGTGATATACTGGGTCGAATATGTCATATATCCAATAGTTCCTTCAATTGAATTTGTAATTCTTGAAGTTTCGGAGCTGTCATTCTATAAGGTGTTTTAGAGATTGGTTGAGTACCGGGTTTCATTTCTATTGTGACGTCTAGCTTTCTTTTGGGGGGTAATCTTGGTAGTTCCTTTGGAAATACATCTAGAAATTTGGCTACCACCGGGTATTGTTCTAAGGATGGTTATTTTTCTTTACTTCTTGAATTACATATGCTTGACAATCTTTCCTTAAGCAACGCTTCATTTTCACTGCTCATATGTAGTGTAAAGATACTTTTATCTTAATACCTTGAATTTGGATTGCCTCTCCTTCATCATTTATATTGAGAATTCTTTTCCCATAACAGTCTACCCAACTTGATGGGCTTCTAACCAATCCATACTTATGACAAGATCATAAGTTCCTAGGGTTGTGACATATAATTTCAATTTAGTCGAACAGACTTCTAGATCAATTTTGCATTGATTTCACACATAATTCTACGGATTGGAGTTCTCCTGAGGCCATTTATACCTGTCTGAAACCATTTTTCCTACAAGCTACCAACCCAAACCTATTTAATGCATATGACGCAATGAAACTATCTGTAGCACCAGTATCAAATAAGATTTTGAATTTTATACCATTAATAATACCTAAGGATTCCACTACAGTGGACTGGTGTGCTGCTTGATTGTTGTTGACTAATGCATGGATTCTATGATTGCCTTGGGTATTTGGTATTGGTTCCTTTCTTGTCCCATGCAATATACTAGATGAAGCTTCTGGACAATCATGTTGAAAATGCGATCCTCCACATCCCCAGCAATTAACCTGGGTCGGTCCTCTTGAATCATAATGTGAATTTCTAGATAAAGGGCTTTGCCCTCTCATGCTGCTTCCTCTCGAATTTCTTCGAATATGTTAAATTAAAAAAAAAAACTTAACCAGATATTTAGCCTAAATAGAATATGAACTCTTCATGAACTTGCTTTAAAATTTAACCAAAATTCATATATCAAATTAATTGATTTGATGAGAAGTACCTACCTGGATTCCTACGGATGAAGAGGCTTTAGAATTGCTCCAGTTCTCGCTCCCGTTACCAAAAGACCATAACCTCCTAGCCAAACTGAGTACAACCTAGGTACTCAGTCTAGAATGCTTCTCAATTGCTGCAATCTGTTTCCCCTGTGCCCAAAAACTTCAAAACAAACAAGGCTCAGTCCTTACTATCGATAACTTCGTATTACAACTTTTCCTCCTCTCAACTGTACTTCCTCCAACCGCCCCCTAATCATTCTTTTCCCCCTCCTCCTCTCAAGATAACCTTCCTTCTTTTAAGTCTCTGTTCACCACCTCCCTCCATCTCCGTGTCCTAATTTTGATACGTGTTAATTTAAAAAAAAATAAAAAAATAATAATAATAATCTTATTTGATTTGGTGATTTTATTCGAATATGTAGATTTGATTTGATAAAGTTTATTTATTATTTTAATGAATTAATTTACTTAATTTAATTTTTAATTTTAATTATTTAATTTTATTAATTTCATAAATTTTAATTTACAAATTAAAATTTAACATTAAAACTAACATTTTCTGTTCGTTTGAGGGTTTAGCTATCGTATGGACGTCTTGTATGTATGCTAATACTTGTATTTTATTTATAGCTATAGGTGGGTCATTATAATCCATCATTCCAAAAACTTCGTCCCGAAGTTAGGGTTTCTAAAATATATTAATGATTATTGTGAGTATATAAGTCTTTACGTTAGAAAATTGAATTTGTTTTCTTTAATATTTTAAAAATTTACAACTATAATATCCATGTTCTGCCTTGGTTTCCTAGCTATTCTATAATCATCCTATCCTTCCTAATCTCTTCCGCTTTCATCCTATCAGTCCTCTACTAGAGTATGCCATGGCATCAGCTATACTGATACTGACTAACCATTCATAGGCTTTTAAGGGTATCAACGTTGATTATATCAACTTGATTGCCCAGTAGGCATTTGGCAGTCATCATCACACGTCTAGAGAAGTGTGATTCGCACAGTCCTCCCATGACTCCAGGTCTCGGAGGATAAATGGTAGGTAATACCTCCACCCCTCTTAGTGGGACCATGGTTAACACCCTATCATGGAATCTCTTTGAGCCTTAATTGTTTTGAAGTTTTTGTCATCACGTGGTCATCTTGGTAACGACGTTATCTGCAACATAAACACTTGTCCATATATTTATAAAATATGCATCAATATATTCAAAATAAATAGTTTATGTATAATTCATACATGTTAACTATAGTATAACGTACTTGGCCATATCCTACTCATGTTATTAGATTTCATATTAAATGTAATCATTCTTTTATCTCTATCTCATTAATCATATCGATATGCATAAATGAAACAAAATTATAATATCTTAATTCCCATCAGAAGCAAAATTACTCAAATATTTAAACTTTACTTTGATAATTATAATTCAGTAAGATCAATAACATATTCTATCTTCGTATCCACGTACCAGTGGAAATAAACAGATAACATATCATAAAAATTCACGTTTATATTTGATCATTCCAAAATGGTTCTGAGTTTCTGATTTAAAGTAAAGTAAATATATACAAAATATGGTTTAAAGTTCTTCAAAATTGACACAGGTTGGGGTATTTTTGACATATGATTTCTGTATCTTCCCAAGTAGCCGATCCAGGACTATACTTGTCCCACTGGACCTTAACTTGGTCTACCAGATGATTCCTGAGTTGTCGAACCCTACGTTTCAGTATACGTAATGGTTCGACCGATATGATTCCTTCGTCCGATACCTACAGTTCCTTCCATTGAAATTGGTCAGCTATATAATGCATTAATACAGATACATGAAATACATTATGAACTTTATGCAAGTGACGTCGCAGTGCAAGACGATAGGCGACAGGTCCAACTTTTTCCATGACTTTAAATGGTCCAATAAATCGGGGTGAAAACTTTGTCCATTTTCTGAATCGAATAGTGCTTTTATTTGGTTTGATGGAGATGAAAACCTGATCCCCTACTTCATATTTCATATCAGTTCTGTGAGCATCAACATAACTCTTTTGTCTATTCTGTGCTTCTTTTAACCGTTGCCTAATTTGTTTTACCTTCTCCTCCATTTCTTGGATTAATTCTGGCCCTACTATCACCCGATGTGTCCCAACTTAATAGTGTTCTGCAAGGTCTGTCGTATAATGCTTCAAAAGGAGGCATTCTGATTGAACTGTGGTAACAGTTATTGTATGCAAATTCGACTAAGGATAAGTACTTTTCTTAGTGCGATTGTTGATCCATAACATACATCCTCAACATATCTTCAAGTACTTGATTTACCCTTTTTGTTTGCCCATCAGTTTCAGAATGATAAGCTGTACTCAAATTTAGTTGAATTCCTAAGGCTGACTGCATACAAGTCCAGAATCTTGAAGTGAATCGTGAATCTCTATCTGATATGATCTTCTTAGGTACTCCATGAAATCTGATAACTTCATTTATGAATACTCGAGCTACGTCAACAACTTCGTAAGTATCTCTTACGGGAATGAAATGGGCACTTTTAGTTAATTTATCCACTACCACCAGAATATCATTATGTCTTTGAGAAGTAAGAGGTAGTCCAATGATAAAATCCATAGAAATGATCTCCCATTTGGTCATAGGAATGTCGCGAGATTGTAAGAGACCTGCTGGATGACAATGATTAAATTTTACTTGTTGACATTCCAAACATCTTGCAACTAATTGAATGATATCACATTTCATGCCCGACCAAAAGAAGAGTTTCTTGGTATCAGTATACATTTTTTTTTACTTCAGGATGAGCACAGTATATTGCTCTGTGGGCTTCCTTAAGAATGGTGTATCGAATATTCCTATTATCAGGGATATACATCCTTCCATGAAATCGTAAGATTCCATCATCTTCTAGTTCATATTCTTCAAACTTAGATTCTCTTGGCTTTTTACTATCAAGACTAGATCTTACATTTAAATACTAGCTATCTTTTATGAGATGTTTTAGTACTCGTTGTCTTAAGTATACTTTGATAGGTAAGAGGAGAATATTTGGGGTCTTCTGCTTAAAGCATCCGCCACTACATTTTCTTTTCCTTTGATGTATGATATTCCAAAGTCATATTCACTTAGGAATTCACTCCATCATCTTTGTTTAGCATTCAAGTATCTTTGGGTTAACAAATATTGTAGTCTTTGATGGTTGCTTTTAAGCGTAAAATTTTGCCCTACTAGATAGTGTCTCCAAATCTTTAAAGCTAGTACTACGGCAGTTAACTCTAAATTGTGAGTAGCGTAGAGTTCTTCATGAGGCTTTAACTTTCTTGAGACATACGCTATTACTCCTTTATCCTGCATTAATACTGTACCTAACCCATGTTTCGATGCATTAGTACATACCGTAAAATCTTTGTCCATATCAGGGACTCTTAAGATTGGTGCACTGGTCAGTAGTATTTTGAGTTCAGAGAATGCTTTATTACATTCCTCAGTCCATTCATACTTAACACCTTTACGTTGAAGAGTTGTAATTGGCTTTGCAATTTTGGAGAATCCTTTCACAAATATTCGATAGTAACCGGCTAAACCCATAAAGCTTCGTACTTTATGTGCATTTTTCGGTATTGGCCATTCCATGATTGCTTTTACCTTCTCAGGGCCTACTAAGATCCCTTCACCTGATATGATATGACCTAAGTAATGAATATTTTCCTGAAAGAATGAACACTTGGATAACTTTCCATATAACTGGTGTTCTCTGAGGCAAGATAATACTATCCTTAAATGGTCTTCATGCTCTTTCTCATTCTTGGAGTAGATGAGAATATCATCTAAAAAGACTTGTACAAATTGATCAAGATATTTGCGGAAAACATTGTTCATAAGGTTCATGAATACTGCTGGTGCATTAGTTAATCCAAATGGTACCACAGTAAATTCATAATGCCCAAAGCGTGTTCAGAATGCAGTCTTAGAAATATCGCTTTCAGAAATCCTTACTTGATGATAGCCTAATCGAAGATCAATTTTTGAAAAGACAACAACTTCTATCATTTGATCGAAGAGGTCATCAATTCGAGGCATATGATATTAATTCTTTATTGTAGCTCGATTCAAGTATCGATAATTTATGCATAATCTTAAGGATCCATCTTTCTTCTTGACAAAAATTACAGGAGCACCCCAAGGTGATATACTGGGTTGAATATGTTCTATATCCAATAGTTCCTTCAATTGAATTTGTAATTCTTGAAGTTCTGGAGCTGTCATTCTATAAGGTGTTACAGAGATTGGTTGAGTACCAGGTTTCGATTCTATTGTGAGGTCTAGCTCTCTTTCGGGGGGTAATCCTGGTAGTTCCTTTGAAAATACATCTGGAAATTCGGCTAACACCGGGTATTGTTCTAAGGATGGTCTTTTTCTTTACTTAATTCTTGAATTACATATGCCTGACAACCTTTCCTTAAGCAATGCTTCATTTTCATTGCTGATATGTAGCGTAAAGATACTTTTCTCTTAATACCTTGAATTTGGATCGCTTCTCCTTCATCATTTATACTAAGAATTATTTTCCCATAACAGTCTACCTAAGCTTGATGGGCTTCTAAATAATCCATACCTATGACAAGATCATAAGTTCCTAGGGTTGTCACATATACTTTCAATTTAGTCGAACAGACTCCTAGATCAATTTTGCATTGATTCACACATAAGTCTACGGATTGGAGTTCTCCTGAAGCCATTTCTACCTGTCTGAAATCATTTTCACTACGAGCTGCCAGCCCACACTTTTTTAATGCATATGACGAAATGAAACTATCTATAGCACCAGTATCAAATAAGATTTTGAATTTTATATCATTAATAATACCTGAAGATTCCACTACAGTGGAATGGTGTGCTGCTTGATTGTTGTTGACTAATGCATGGATTCTATGATTGCCTTGGGTTTTTGGTATTGGTTCATTTCCTATCCCATGCAATATACTAGATGAAGCTTTTGGACAATCGTGTTGAAAATGTGATCCTCCACATCCCCAATAATTTACCTGGGTCGGTCCTCTTGAATCATAATGTGAATTTCTAGATGAAGGGCTTTGCCCTCTCATGTTGCTTCCTCTCGAATTTCTTCCTCTATTAGCAGTTCCACGAAATTTCCATGGACTTGTCTTTGATGATTCAACGGCTATAGTGTTAACTGCCATGGGAGCTCTTGTTCCTACATTTCTTGGGGTTTATCTATTACCATAAGGTGGTCTTGAGATATTTCCCCTGAAGAAATTTTGGGGAGTCTTTCCTGGAAACCCTGATTGTAGAGGTTTTGCTGGCCCGACATACTTTTTGGTTCCTAAATGATCTTCTGCATAGCGACCACATTCTACCGCTTCGGCTACTGATGATGGTTTCCACATCCTAACCAAGGCCCTGATGCGAGGATTTAACCCAAATATGAAGCATTCAACTTGATGTTCATCAGAATCTAAGTAGTGAATGCATTTCACAAGCTCCATAAACTTTATTTCATATTCTTCCACTGATTTATTACCATGAATTAATGTATGAAAGGCTCTAGCTTGTTGTTCTTGAAAATATGGAGGTAAATACTTAGCACGGAATCTTTCCTTGAACAATTCCCAAGGAACATTATCTGTTGTGAGGTGTAGTTGTTTTTCCAGATTTCCCCACCAAATCAAGGCACTTTCCTTTAATTGAAATACAAAAATTTTTGTTTTTGAAGAAGAAGAGTACTCTCTTAATTTAAAACATTTGTTCATTCCTTCTAACCATGCCTTAGCACATTCTCCAGCTCGTCCTCCTGAAAATTTTGGGAGTTTAATTTTCTGTAGCTCCCTAGAAATATCTTCCTTTGATCTTTTATACTCAAAATTTTTTGGTTCCGCTGAATTGGTTGCTAAGGGTTGAGGTTCTTCTTTGGTCTTAGCCATTGTTGACCCTTTTAATGTTTCCAATAAGGCTTCTAATGAGTGCATTATCACGGTCAACTCCGGTGCTGGAGCGATTGGTGTTGATGATGGTCTCGATGGTGGTGGCGATGGAGATGGTGGTGGCATTAATGACGGTGATGTTGCTCGATCACATCATCGTCATTAATATGTCCTTACCATCATAGTGTTTCCTGTATACATAATAAAATTGTAAGAATTTGAGGTATACTTTCAGATTTAACATATAGTTTTGCAATTTCAAATTTACAAACGGGCATAGCTTTTTTTTTGCTATTTTTACCGGCTATATAGGTCTTACTAGTACCGAGGTCAAGGAGGGTGGTCTCGCGACCTCCTTGTCCTAATGCAGGGAATCCTATCCTAATGCATAATAATACTTATTCTAATGCATGAGTCTTTATGAAGTAGCAGATCAGGTTTTCATCCGCATCAAACCAAATAAAAGCACTATTCGATTTGGAAAATGGACAAAGTTGTCACCCCAATTTATTGGACCATTCAAAGTCATGGAAAAAGTTGGACCTGTCGCCTATTGTTTTGCACTGCCACCTCACTTGCATAAAGTTCATAATGTATTTCATGTATCTGTATTAAAGCATTATATAGCTGACCAATCTCATAACTTTCAATGGAAGGAATTGCAGGTATCGGACGAAGGAATCATATCGGTCGAACCATTATGTATACAGGAACATAGGGTTCGACAACTCAGGAATCATCTAGTAGACCAAGTTAAGGTCCAGTGGGACAAGTATAGTCCTGGATCGGCTACTTGGGAAGATACATAAATCATATGTCAAAAATACCCCAACTTGTGTCAATTTTGAAGAACTTTAAACCATATTTTGTATATATTTACTTTATTTTAAATCAGAAATTCAGAACCATTTTGGAATGATCACATATAAACTTGAATTTTTATGATATGTTATTTGTTTAATTCCATTGGTACATGGATACCAAGATGGAATATGTTATTGATCTTACTGAATTATAGTTATCAAAGTAAAGTTTAAATATTTGAGTAATTTTGCTTCTGATGGGAATTAAGATATTATAATTTTGTTTCATTTATGCATATCGATATGATTAATGAGATAGAAATAAAAGAATGATTACATTTTAATATGAAAGATAATAACATGAGTAGGATATGGCCAAGTATGTTATACTATAGTTAACATGTATGAATTATACATAAACTATTTATTTTGAATATATTGATGCATATTTTATAAATGTATGGACAAGTGTTTATGTTGTAGATAACATCGTTACCAAGATGACCACGTGATGACAAAAACTTCAGAACAATTAAGGCTCAAAGAGATTCCATGATAGGGTGTTAACCCTGGTCCCACTAGGAGGGGTGGAGGTATTACCCATCGTTTATCCTCCGAAACCTGGAGTCATGGGAGGACTGTGCGAATCACGCTCCCCTAGACGTGTGATGATGACTGCCAGATGCCTACTGGGCAATCAGGTTGATATAATCGACGCTGATACCCTTAAAAGCCTATGAATGGTTAGTCAGTATAGCTGATGCCATGGCATACTCTAGTAGAGGATGGATAGGATGGAAGCGGAAGAGATTAGGAAGGATAGGATGATTATAGAATAGGTAGGAAACGAACTAAGGCAGAACATGGATATTATAGTTGTAAAATTTTAAAATATTAAAGAAAACAAATTCAATTTTGTAATGTAAAGACTTATATACTCACAATAATCATTAATATATTTTAGAAACCCTAACTTTGGGATGAAGTTTTTGGAAGGAGGGATGTATGTAATGACCCACCTATAGCTATAAATAAAATACAAGTATTATCATACATACGAGACCTCCATACGATAGCTACGTATGCATGGACCCGTATGTAACACACTATATATATGATAAACCCTCAAACAAACATAAAATGTTAGTTTTAATGTTAAATTTTAATTTGTAAATTAAAATTTATGAAATTAATAAAATTAATTAATTAAAATTATAAATTAAATAAATTCATTAAAATAATAAATAAACTTTATCAAATCAAATTTACATATTCGAATAAAATCACCAAATCAAATAAGATTTTGTTTTTTTTTTTAAATTAACACGTATCAAAATTATGACACAGAGATGGAGGGAGGTGGTGAATGGAGACTTAAAAGAAGGAAGGTTATCTTGAGAGAGGGGGGGGGGAAAGAATGATCAGGGGCCAGTTGGAGGAAGTACAGTTGAGAGGAGGAAAAGTTGTAATACAAAGTTATCGACAGTAAGGAATGAGCCTTGTTTGCTCTGAAGTTTTTGGGCACGAGGGAAATAGATTGCAACAATTGAGAAGCATTCTGGACTGAGTACCTAGGTTGTCCTTAGTTTGGCTGGGAGGTTATGGTCTATTGGTAACGGGAGTGAGAACTGGAGCAATTTTGAAGCCTCTTTATCCGTAGGAATCCAAGTAGGTACTTCTCATCAAATCAATTAGTTTGATATGTGAATTTTGGTTAAGTTTTAAAGTAGGTTCATGAAGAGTTCATATTCTGTTTAGGCTAAATATCTAGTTAAGTTTTTTTTTTTTTTTAAGCATTACAGTTTGGTATCAAAGCTATGTTCAAACTCTTGGATCTATTATGTCTATTAAGATAAGGTTGCTTGATCTAAAAACAAAGAACAAAGAGACAAAAGTCTGTGACAATATATTATGGAAAAGCAGTTCACTCGGAAAACATACAACCTTCCATTACAAACATAATGAACTTTGTCTAAAGAAGAGTGTCACTTTAATCAAGTTATTTAAAATTTGAATAACTATTCCATTGATGGCCTTCCCTCGTTAGTGACGTTCCTTCCTCTTCTTTGAAGATTGTTCAGCTATATTCTTCTTGTTTGATTCAGATAACTTTACCCTCTTTAAGATTTCCTCTGACACTTTAATTCCTTGATCCCTCATTTCTTCCACATACTTCAGTGCTTCTGCTCGCTTGCCACCGTCTCAGAGGGTATTTATAAAGGTGTTGACAGACTCCATGCTAGGTAAAAGACCCTTACTGCTCATGTGTTTCAAAACCATTGAGGCTATATTTAGATCTTTCACGACTAAGGCCATTGTAAAACTATCACTATCTAGATCATGCTCATTTCTAGCCATCTTGTGAAATATGCTGGCAGCTTCCTCCATTTGTCGTGCCTTCATAAGGGTTTGGAAAATAGTATTGTCAGTTGCAGAATCAGGAAGCACACCATTAAACACCATTCCATCGAAAAGACGGTAGCAATCGTCCATTCTACCAGCATAGCAGTATGCAATTATCATTGAATTGTAAGTGGTGGTGTTGGGAATATGCCCACACTGCATCATTGTTTCAAAAACCATGCCCGCTTCATCTGCTCTATTCTGGAGACAAAGGGCATGAACGACAGTGCTAAAAAAAAAAAAACTCTTATCTGGAAAGCAATTTCTGCTCCTCATGACATGCAGAAACTTCAATGCCTCATCGACTTGGCCTAACTTGCAGAGGGTGCCCAAGAAGGCATTATATGCAGCCGTATTGAGGGGATCCCACCCGAGCCGCGCGATCATCTCGCCAAAAGTCTTCTTAGCTTTGGCCACATTGCCTTCCTTCTCCCTAATCGTTTGAAGATCATAAAAGCGACCCATATCAAAGTATCCAGTTAACAAGCCAAGCGATGAGCCATGATGAAATATAATAAAATAACCAAACATCAATAGAAGAAATGATCGGCGTGTAATCCGAATCTCTATCCACAAGGTCATAGGCTCTGGCCTTCTGTTGACACACCAATCACCTCCGCGAAGTATGCAGGCGTGTTAGTGTGGAGACGCGCGTACTAAACTTGATTATCGTGGAGTCCTGGCAAGGAAATAATTTTATTTTAAAGAGTTCTGACCTATTCTAAATGGTTTGGTTTCCAACTTATTTTAAAATGAAAAAAATCACATATATTTTAAAAATTAATAACGCAAAAAAAACAGAGGTTACGTGACCTTCCTCACTTGTTACGCCAAATGGCTCAGAATGGACATTATTGAGTGGGTCAAGGGCGTAATGATCTCAGACCACCGGTCCCTTAGCATCAAATGTTATTATGTAAACCGTCGGAGTCGAAACAAATGTCACGTGGTAAGATTATATACCATCTACGATATATTATATCGTGAATATATATCACATGATATATTAACCATATCCAAACTTTAATACCGTATCAATATCATCTATATGATATATGTTATATGCGATGTGAAATGTGGAAGTGTCGGGTGGGGGTTTCGACCCGCCGACCATCCCATTACAAATAACGATGTCTTCACATTATTCTGCTAATGCCTAGGGATAAAAGCACATGTATATTAAAATATTTTATCAACAGCTATGGAAATAATTTGTGAGTTAGTGGAGAATGTTTACTAAGAGAATGAGTGTTATGAAAGAAACTTAGTAAAATTTGAGTTATATATCAGATTATATTATGTTTTTATTTTATATATAGTTAGGCATAAATATTTTAGACTATTATTTATGCTATGTTACAATGATTATAATAATAATCTAAAAAAGAAAAAACAGATATTTAGCCTAAACAGAATATGAACTCTTCATGGATCTGCTTTAAAATTTAACTAAAATTCATATATCAAATTAATTGATTTGATGAGAAGTACCTACCTAGATTCCTGTGGATGAATAGGCTTCAGAATTGCTCCAGTTCTTGCTCCCGTTACCAAAAGACCATAACCTCCCAGCGAAACTGAGTACAACCTAGGTACTCAGTCCAGAATGCTTCTCAATTGTTGCAATCTGTTTCCGCCGTGCCAAAAAACTTCAGAACAAATAAGGCTCAGTCTTTACTGTCGATAACTTCATATTACAACTTTTCCTCCTCTCAACTGTACTTCCTCCAACCGCCCCCTGATCATTCTTTCCCCCCTTCTCTCAAGATAACCTTCCTTCTTTTAAGTCTCTGTTCACCGCCTCCCTCCATCTCCATGTTCTAATTTTGATACGTGTTAATTAAGAAAAAAAAACAAAATCTTATTTGATTTGGTGATTTTATTCGAATATGTAATTTTTTTTTTTATTACAGTGGAATCGACAATAGGGGTAACCTCGTGACTTGCGTTACATGGGGTCGATTCTGACCGCTACCTCCACTGGGAGCTACGCCCGCCCCTCCATACAGCTCCAGGGTTAGTTTGGGGGATTTGAACTCGTGACCTTCAGTACGAAGCCCGTCTTTCTAACGAACTTCATCGCAGTGCGATTACCAACTCGCCTACCCCCGTGGGGCTTTGAATATGTAAATTTTATTTGATAAAGTTTATTTATTATTTTAATGAATTAATTTAATTTATAATTTTAATTAATTAATTTTATTAATTTCATAAATTTTAATTTACAAATTAAAACTTAACATTAAAACTAACATTTTTTGTTCGTTTGAGGTTTTATCATATATATAGTGCATTACATATGGGTCCATGCATACGTAGCTATCGTATGGAGGTCTCGTATGTATGCTAATACTTGTATTTTATTTATAGCTATAGGTGGGTCATTACATACATCCCTCCTTCCAAAAACTTCGTCCCGAAGTTAGGGTTTCTAAAATATATTAATGATTATTGTGAGTATATAAGTCTTTACATTACAAAATTGAATTTGTTTTCTTTAATATTTTAAAATTTTACAACTATAATATCCATGTTCTACCCCAGTTGGTTTCCTAGCTATTCTATAATCATCTTATCCTTCCTAATCTCTTCCACTTCCGTCCTATCCGTCCTCTACTAGAGTATGCCATGGAATCATCTATACTGACTAACCATTCATAGGCTTTTAAGGGTATCAGCGTTGATTATATCAACCTGATTTCCTAGTAGGCATCTGACAATCCTCATCACATGCCTAGGGGAGCGTGATTCGCACAGTGCTCCCATGACATCAGGTTTCAGAGGATAAACAGTGGATAATACCTCCACCCCTTCTAGTGGGACCAGGGTTAACACCCTATCATGGAATTTCTTTGAGCCTTAATTATTCTGAAGTTTTTGTCATCACGTGGTCATCTTGGTAACGATATTATCTGCAACATAAACACTTGTCCATACATTTATAAAATATGCATCAATATATCCAAAATAAATAGTTTATGTATAATTCATACATGTTAACTACAGTATAACATACTTGGCCATATCCTACTCATGTTATTAGCTTTCATATTAAGATGTAATCATTATTTTATTTCTATCTCATTAATCATATCGATATCCATAAATGAAACAAAATTATAATATCTTAATTACCATCAGAAGCAAAATTACTCAAATATTTAAACTTTACTTTGATAACTGTAATTCAGTAAGATCAATAACATATTCCGTCTTGGTATCCACGTACCAGTGGAATTAAACAGATAACATATCATAAAAATTCACGTTTATGTGTGATCATTCCAAAATGGTTATGAGTTTTTGATTTAAAGTAAAGTAAATATATACAAAATATGGTTTAAAGTTCTTCAAAATTTACACAAGTTGGGGTATTTTTGACATATGATTTCTGTATCTTCCCAAGTAGCCGATCCAGGACTATACTTCTCCCACTGGACCTTAACTTGGTCTACCAGACGATTCCTGAGCTGTCAAACCCTACGTTCTAGTATACATAACGGTTCAATCGATATGATTCCTTCGTCTGATACCTGTAGTTCCTTCCATTGAAGGTTATGAGATTGGTCAGCTATATAATGCCTTAATACAGATAAATGAAATACATTATGAACTTTATGCAAGTGAGGTGACATTGCAAGACGATGGGCGACAGGTCCAACTTTTTCCATGACTTTAAATGGTCCAATAAATCAGGATGACAACTTTTTCCATGACATTAAATGGTCGAATAAATCGGGGTTAATTGCTTAGCCGCTGTAGTACTAGCTTTAAAGATTTGGAGACACTATTTAGTGGGGCGAAGTTTTACGCTTAAAAGAGACCATTAAAGTCTACAATATTTGTTCACCCAAAGAGACTTGAATGCTAGACAAAGACGATGGAGTGAATTCCTAGGTGAATATGACTTTGGAATATCATATATTAAAGGAAAAGAAAATGTACTGGCAGATGCTTTAAGCAGAAGACCTTGAATATTCGCCCTCATACCTATCAAAGTAGACTTAAGACAACGAGTACTAAAACATCTCATAAAAGATAGCTGGTATTTAAAGGTAAGATCTAGTCTTGATAGTAAAAAGCCAAAAGAATCCAAGTTTGAAGGATATGAACTAGAAGATGATGGAATCTTACGATTTCATGGAAGGATGTATATCCCTGAAAATAGGGATCTTCGAGACACCATCCTTAAGGAAGCCCACAGAGCAGTATACTGTGCTCATCCTGGAGTAAAAAAAATGTATACTGATACCAAGAAACTCTTCTTTTGGTCGGGCATGAAACATGATATCGTTCAATTCGTTGCAATATGTTTGCAATGTCAACAATTAAAAGCTGATCATCGTCATCCAGCAGGTCTCTTACAACCTCACGTTCCTATGACCAAATGGGAGATCATTTCTATGGATTTTATAATTGGGCTACCTCTTACTTCTCAAAGACATAATGCTATTCTGGTGGTAGTGGATAAATTAACGAAAAGTGCCCATTTCATTCCTGTAAGAGATACTTACAAAGTCGCTGACGTAGCTAGAGTATTCATAAATGAAATTATCAGATTTCATGGAGTACCTAAGAAGATCATATGAGATAGAGATTCACGATTCACTTCAAGATTCTGGACTTGCATGCAGTCACCCTTAGGAACTCAACTAAAATTGAGTACAGCTTATCATCCTGAAACTGATGGGAAAACAGAAAGGGTAAATCAAGTATTTGAAGATATGTTGAGGATGTATGTCATGGATTAGCAATCACACTGGGAAAAGTACTTATCCTTAGTCGAATTTGCATACAATAACAGTTACCACAGTTCAATCGGAATGCCTCCTTTTTAAGCATTATACGTCAGACCTTGCAAAACACCGTTAAGTTGGGATAGGTTAGAAGATCGGGTGATAGCAGGGCCAAAATTAATCCAAGAAATGGAGGAGCAAGTAAAACAAATTAGAAAACGGTTAAAATAAGCACAGGATAGACAAAAGAGTTATGCTGATGCTCACAGAACTAATAAGAAATATGAAGTAGGGGATCAGGTTTTCATCCGCATCAAACCAAATAAAAGCACTATTCAATTCGGAAAAGGGACAAAGTTGTCACCTCGATTTATTGGACCATTTAAAGTCATGGAAAAAGTTGGACCTGTCGCCTATCGTCTTGCACTGCCACTTCACTTGCATAAAGTTCATAATGTATTTCATGTATCTATATTAAGACATTATATAGCTGACCAATCTCATAACCTTCAATGGAAGGAACTGCAGGTATCGGACGAAGGAATCATATCGGTTGAACCATTACGTATACTGGAACATAGGGTTCGACAGCTCAGGAATCGTCTGGTAGACCAAGTTAAGGTCCAGTGGGACAAATATAGTTTTGGATTCGCTACTTGTGAAGATACATAAATCATATGTCAAAAATACCCCAACTTGTGTTAATTTTGAAGAAATTTAAACCATATTTTGTATATATTTACTTTACTTTAAATTAGAAAATCATAAACATTTTGGAATGATCACATATAAACGTGAATTTTTATGATATGTTATCTGTTTAATTCCACTGGTACGTGGATACCAAGACAAAATATATTATTGATCTTACTAAATTATACTTATCAAAGTAAAGTTTAAATATTTGAGTAATTTTGCTTCTGATGGGAATTAAGATATTATAATTTTGTTTCATTTATGCATATCAATATGATTAATGAGATAGAAATAAAAGAATGATTACATTTTAATATGAAAGCTAATAGCACGAGTAGGATATGGCCAAGTATGTTATACTGTAGTTAACATGTATAAATTATACATAAACTATTTATTTTGAATATATTGATGCATATTTTATAAATGTATGGACAAGTTTTTATGTTGCAAATAACATCATTACCAAGATGACCACGTGATGACAAAAACTTCAGAACAATTGTAATGCTTAAACAAAAAAAAAACTTAACCAGATATTTAGTCTAAACAAAATATGAACTCCTCATGAACCTACTTTAAAATTTAACCAAAATTCACATATCAAATTAATTGATTTGATGAAATGTACCTACCCGGATTTCTGCAGATGAAGAGGCTTCAAAATTGCTCCAGTTCTCGCTCCCATTACCAAAATACCATAACCTCCCAGCCAAACTGAGTACAACCTAGGTACTCAGTCTATAATGCTTCTCAATTGCTATAATCTATTTCCCTCGTGCCCAAAAACTTTAGAACAAACAAGGCTCAGTCCTTACTGTCGATAACTTCGTATTACAACTTTTCCTCCTCTCAACTGTACTTCCTCCAACCGCCCCCTGATCATTCTTCCCCCGCACTCGCCCTCAAGATAACCTTCCTTCTTTTAAGTATCCATTCACCGCCTCCCTCCATCTTCGTGTCCTAATTTTGATATGTGTTAATTTTTTTTTAAAACAAAATCTTATTTGATTTGGTGATTTTATTCGAATATGTAAATTTGATTTGATAAAGTTTATTTATTTTTTTAATGAATTAATTCAATTTATTTAATTTATAATTTTAATTAGTTAATTTTATTAATTTCATAAATTTTAATTTACAAATTAAAATTTAACATTAAAACTAACATTTTCTGTTCGTTTGAGGGTTTATCATATATATAGTGCGTTACAAACTGGTCCATGCATATGTAGCTATCGTATGAAGGTCTCGTATGTATGCTAATACTTGTATTTTATTTATAGCTATAGGTGGGTCATTACAGTCAAATGTGTCTTTTATAGATATTAAGGAGTTTCGAATTCTATTTAGGGCCCTAAAGGTTGAAGGAACCTTATGTTTCCTCAGGATCCTAGCGATTCTATCAGTGGTCCCTTGGATAAAAGGAACATGCACTGCTAAAATCTGATCTTTGGGGTCTTTTTTAATTACAAAACCCTTGCTAGCTTTAAGGAAAGATTTAAGACCTTGGTGTTTACTATATCCATTATTATTGAAGACATAAAGGAGATGAGCTTTGTCATCAACCAAGTGGTTTTCATCGGAAATTCTTAGTGCACGAGTAGCTAAAGTGTTGAGAACACCTAAAATTTTGAGCAGAGAAATGATGGGACTTAACATTAAGATACTGCTCTATATGTGTTTTCTTCCAAAATACCTGGTGGGAGAAAGAACCATCATCCTTCTTGGAAATAAGAACGCCAAGGAAAGACGAACTACCATTGACTTCACATTCCATAGTCAACTTTATGGATCTAGATTGATTGTTAAGGTGTTGGAGGAAGATATCCAACTATTCACAACCACGAGGCCAGATTATGGACGTGTCATCCACAAACCTCTTCCATAGCTTAGGTTTGAATCACTAAGTTGGTTGAAATTTGTCTCACTTCTACCTTCCTCAGCTTTGAAGGGGAGTTTTATGAACAAACATGTGGTGTTGCCATGGGTTCCCCCCTATCCCCTATAGTTGCCAACTTGTTTATGGAGGACTTTGAATCTAAGGCTTTGGCCTCAATTTTGTTCAAAACTAAGCTATGGAAGAGGTTTGTGGATGACACCTAAGTGATTTGGCCTCATGACCATGAAAAGTTTGATCTCTTCCTCCAATACCTTAGCAATCAATCTAAATCCATAAAGTTTACTATGGAATGTGAAATTGATGGTAGCTTGTCTTTCCTTAACATTCTTATTTCCAATAAAGATGATGGTTCTTTCTCCCACCTGGTATTTCGGAAGAAAAATCATACAGAGAAATATCTTAATGTTAAGTCCCATCATTTCCCTGCTCAAAATTTGGGTGTTCTCAACACTTTAGCAACTAGTGCGCTAAGAATTTTTGATGAAAACCACCTGACTGATGAGAAATCTCATCTCCTTAATGTCTTCAATAATAATGGATATAGTAGGCACCGGGGTCTTAAATCTTTCCTTAAAGCTAGCAAAGGTCTTGTAATTAAAAAAGACCCCAAGATCGGATTTCAGCAGTGCATCTTCCTTTTATCCAAGGGACCACTGACAGGATTGCTAGGATCTTGAGGAAACATAAGGTTCCTTCAACCTTTAGGCCCCTAAACACAATTCAAAGCTCCTTAATATCTGTAAAAGGCCTAATTGACCCCAAGAATATGAAAGGTGTTTATGTTATCCCATGTTCTTATGGGACCCCTACATTGGTGAAACATGTCGCAAAATAAATTAGAGGATTCGTGAGCATGCAACCGACATCAAACATGGGAGGACCTGCTTCTCAGCCTTGGCTGAACTTGCCGATAAGACAAAATATCACATCTGTATTGAAGAAGCTCGGGTCATTGCAAGGATTGATCATTTTCATCATCGAAAGTTTAAGGAGGTCATAGAGATTGAAAGAAGGCCTAGTAATTTAAATAGAGACGATGTCAAGAAAATTAGTAATGAGTTTTATTTACTTTATTATTTGTCTACTTTATTTTTATATTTTAATTCTAATTTTTAATTTAATTATTTAGTTTTATTGTATTTAATTTTATTTGTCTTTTAATTATTTTATATATAAACTTTGAGTTTTAATACCTTTTCGCTTTATTTTTGAATATGATCTTATTTATTTTATTTTTATTTATATCTTATTTTATTTTTTCAATTAACTTCTATTAGCCCCCCAATATTGCATTTTTGGGTTTTTATTATAATTTTAATTCTAAAAAATTCTTTCTTTATATATAGATATTCATAATTACCATTTATTAACCTCCTATCATTCCTTAAAAAAAAATTAATTAATTAATAAAATAAAAATAAAAAGTTCTTAAGAAAATATTGTTTATCACTTTAATATTTTAATCTTCCTTGAATATCTATATATTTTTATATATTTTGTTTCAATTTTAAAAATTTTGATTTAATGAATTACCTTGTACTAATATTCCTTTTTGATTATATGGAGAATTATTATTATTACTAATTTATTCATTACTGACCTTGATTTAGTTTTAACCGTTTTTTATTGTAACTATAATAGGTTGGCCCCCTCTTCTATTTTATTTATTTATTATTATTATTATTATTAAAATGTCCTTCATTAATTAATTATTTCTCTTCTTTCAAAATTAAGGATATTTTCCTAACTGTTAGAACTAGTCATTACTTTCTAGCCATTAGAATTAATTTTCTTTGCATCATTCTCTAGCTATTTAATCTAATGCCAAGATCTGATTCTCCATCTTGCCCTGATGATGGACCATACTGGTTGGTTCATAATGCGTTGACAAATTAGTTATGATGTGATTATCATAAAAAAAATTCTTTAATCAAGAATGAACAAACCGACTCATGATGAGACCTCTTGTCTTCTAGCTTTCCAATTGAAATCCACTACCCTGACTTGGTGACCAGTAGCGGTAATTTCATTCTTGTTAGGACCCATGATCATGGTAGGTTGACTCGTAATGAGACCTCTTATCCCTCAATTAATCCTTTTAAAATAAACTCTGATTATGATTAACCTTAAATAGGTTGCTTAATTGGTGGGGGGCAAATATGCTCCTTAAGAGCACAGGATGGTGTGAAAAGTTTTTAATGACTAATCTTTACTAGTTGGTCTTGCTACGCTAAAAAATCATTTTGAAGAAAGCATCTCACATAATGATTGAAAATTTCCTCGAGTTAATCATGAAAGGGTTCTCATGAGAGCTCATTAAGGTTTTATAGGAGTGGTCCACCATAGGAGGTTTTTCAACAATACCCCTTAGAGGAACTTGGAAAGATTTCTTGGATAACGACTTTTAGAGCAACTAGACTTATATGATTTATTCACCTAGTAGTACCATTGTTTTTTGTTACACCCCTAAATTACCCACATTATTTTAATCTTTTGGACATGAAGTATCAAACATAACTATGACAACCCCCACCCCCACCCCCCACCGACCCCCCCCAACCCACCCATCCCCCCCCCCCCCCCACCACCACCCAAACTGACCCATTGAGTGATCTCCCCCACCACCCAAACTAACCCATTGAGTGATCTTGTCATGGTAACATAGAATAGGATTAGCCAATCAACATAGTCATTTTACAAAATAATGTGAAATTAAGAGTGAATTATCCCTGCCAAAACTTACTATAAGAGTTTTTTGTTTTTTGTTTTTTTTTTTGTTTTTTGTTTTTCTATATTGGATTTAAGGCAACTGTAAACTTGATAAAACCAGGGAGAAAGTGGACATATATGGAGAAACAACATAAACCTCAAGAACTTCCTTCTCTTATTTTGATGAACACCGACAGTGACTTTGAGGGAATAACACCTTAAACACAAACTTTTATAAGAAGAAGATAAATAAAAAAAACATGTTGATAACAATGGCATGGGTGAATGGGTGGTGAACAATATTGGGTCTTCAAATTGAAATCAATTTTTCATTTCTCTTGTTATGGATCTATCTAGTAACAAAAAAATGTTGATGTTGTTTTCTTCTTATAATGAAAAAGCCTTGAAGTAGCAGGGTTTTTTTAGAAAGCTCTTAATATGATATATCATGACACCAATCATCATTAAATTTCTTAATAGATGCTTGGATGAGATACCCTTATTTCATTAACATTGCCTTTAAGAATCGCCACCTTTATTTTTTTGGGATCTACAAAAGAAATGAGCATCTACCTGCAATAGAACATGAAATCACAGAGGAAGAAAGGTGATTGAGCTCTCCTAATCCAAAACATATGCAAAAAAATAAAAAGTATTTACTTTGTAAAACAAATCCACAGAAAGATAAACAAAACAAAACAAATTTGTTAACTGTGGGAAAGTAATGGCTGACCATACTAACCAACAACATTTTAATGATAACTTCTTTATTTTTCATTCGAATTGAGTGATTCCAAAGCCAAATGAAATTTCATTTAGAGGTATATCTGTTGGAAAATGTAACTAGGTTCACTTTTTATTAAATATATTTGAGTCATCTTGTAATGTACTTGTCAAAATAATAAAGAAAATTATATTATTATTATTATGACTTATTAAAGAAATGGTTTCATGCTCGGGTCATCATGTTTTAGTTCAAATTCCCCATTGAGGACTTCTAGGATTTATTCTGAGTCAATAGAGTCATTGTACTTTTAAAGAGACCCTTCTTGGGCTTTTGAATAATGTAAAAAGGTTTAGTGTTGATTCAAATATAATCTATGTGTCCTCCACATCAAGTCGGTCTAGAAGAGAACAAGTCGGCATAAGGTCATCAATTCAACCTCCCTTGATGCCTATAACTATGTTAAACACACATGGACAGCAAGAGAGATATGAAAGATAAAACATGCAAGTACAATTTTTATTGACAAATGATATACATTTATAGTACATTGTTTGACCGTTGGGTTTCACATCCCAAGGTCTCTTTGACTACTTAGTCTATTCAGCTTCCACACTAACCCATTTAGGATTAGGTGTCCAACATTGCCCCCCTTAATCCGAAGGGTTATGTATGAGTCCAAGAAGAGAGCTGTAATACAAAATGTGCAAAAAAATGCATAGCAGCACTAGGCTGAATGTGCTCTCTGAAATGTTGGTATAAAGGGCGGTGGTTTAAGGATGACCACCAACACTGGAACGCTTAGTGCAGTTCCCGGAACTCTTCCAAAACTGGCAAGAAACTGAAGTCTTCTGCTAGAGGAAGTGATCCTATTGTTTTAAAGAGGGAAACCTTCAACCATGAAAGGGAGGCCTCACCTCGCATAAAAGGGAGAACTTCAACCTGAAAAGGGAAGTCTCAACCTGTGATGGTTTAAGGATGACTAACAACTCTGGAATGCTTAATGCAATTCCTGGAACTCTTCCAAAACTGGCAAGAAGCTGGTGTCTTCTGCTAGAGGAAGTGTTCTCAATTGTGTTCCTAGAATGCTTCCAAAACTGGCAAGAAGCTGAAGTCTTCTGCTAGAGGAAGTGTCCCAGATTGCCAACTGAAGGCATGTTCAGGGGCATCTTTGTCTCTGGCTACAACTCTGAAACTGGTGTGGCAGGTTGTGGCTCAGGCTCGCTTGATGTGACTTTGAAGCTTGTAGATGACCATCATTTCCCCCCCTGTCAGATACAAGGTGAGATGATGGAGAAAACTCAACTGCAAGACTGTTCAATACTCTAGAACAAGTTTTGAGATGTGTTTGGAATATCTTCTTGGCTGTTGATGCCCATTGCCAAGAAGCGATCCATCCAAGATGAATCTTTGTTCTTGCAGGACGTTTGTTGCTGAAGCATCTGTGTGAAGAATGGGTGGTTTTATGACAATGCTTACATGGATGAAGATCAAAATAGTGATCTTTCAAATGGGCAACTCGATCACAGTGTTGGAATTTCACGATCTATTGTTGTTGTTGCTGTGGAAGAGGGGCAGAATCTGGAACAGCTGGAGGTGAACTGTCATGAGGAGTAGGTGAACTGTCATGAGGAGCAGGTGAACTGTCATGAATGAATCCAGCACTCTAAAACTGAATGGGCTTGGCATAGTCTGGAATATGAAAGGACAAGTCCTTGTCATATCCAAGACCAGTTCTGTGCTTGTTGTGGACAAGCTGTTCCCAAGGTCTGATGATGGGCTTGGGAAGTGCAAGCTGAATTTCTGCATCTGCATGTACAATTGCTGCTTTATTTGAATGAACAGTAACATTATTGACTTGCTGTTGATGGGTTGCAGTCTCAATGTTCTAAACAAAAACAGGTTCAGAATGATGTCTATTTTGATGTAGCTCTTCTTGCTGTAGCTGTGATTCAATCTGCAAAAAATCAATCTTTTCCTGTGCATTTTGTAGACATGTCTGAATTTCTGAGAGAAAATACTTACTGATTTTGACTGTCCCATCAACAGTGGAAAAGATTAGACTATTTAATAACTGTAATGTTATCATCAATTTGCTCCATTTAATGATAATGTTGCACAAATATCTCACACAATGCCAAATAACCGCAACTTTAAAGAATATAGACAGCCCCCAATGCTTATGAACATTGAACTCTGTCGTTCCAATTAATCCTCCAATTGATGAGGGTGCCCTTTTAACAGCTCAGACCACATTAATAGAAATGTCTCAGTTCTTTGATGGAATGGATGAGGATGGAAATCTTTGAAATACCAATGGACATGACAAAGATGGAGATGCTGGTTATTTTGAAAAATAATGCAAAGTGGCACCTTCTAGTAATGGCAAGCAGCAATGCTATAAGGGAAGGTGCAATCAGTGGTAAACAAGGAACCCAACCGGAATAACTGAGAGAAAACCACAAGGAGTCCTGAGTTTGTATGGTTTGGTCCACTGTTCAACAGAGCATTGCTATAAGGGAAGGTGCAATCAGTGCTAAGAGAAGAATGGTTGAACGAATGCTGGGATTTCAGTCGTTTAACAAACAACTCAGTGCGGTACGAGAGATCAACAAACTTCTAGAAAATGCTCGTTCTATTGCTTCCAGGGATAATGGTAAATCTGTTTGTACAACTATAGAGTGGCTGGAGAGAAATAACATTCTCCATCACACGTTGCAATCCCAGGTCCAAAATATTATGAGGCTTCTGCGAGACATTATATGGCTCGATAATGAGAAACCCTTTTACAAGGGTCAGGTTTCTCGACAAATGCGCTTGCAGCAGCTAATTAATGATCATAACTTGATTGATCTGGTTGTAAGCAGTCTTGTGCAGTATATTGCTATGCCGCATAAATTTACTCTTTCAAAACCTCTAAGCACACTCCTCTTAACTATAGATCTCTTACGTTTGCCATTGTATGGAACTGGAAAGCATCAAATGCGCAGGACATTAGCTTCACTTGTCAACTTTTTAAATCTTTCAATCAAGCTTGAAAACAGCGGCATTATGGAATCGGGAGCTTCGAACCCCCGGAGCCCTGCCCATTAACCCTGTCAAGCACTCAAAGCACAAATAAAACAGAGACTTGGCTCTGGAGCCTAAAAGATACTCTCCTTTTCTCTTCTCGAAGCTTTTCAACGTGAAAATATGCAATTTACCCACTGGACAACCTGAAAATAACAGTCTCTCGAGTCTTTCCACCTCTAGACCACCAAAGATATAAGCACTCCGAACATCAAACTCTAAAAACCCTTGCGTTGTACTACAAACATCGTACGATACACAATGTCCCTCTCGCTCCAATCTTTAAGCATCGCAATATTGGAAATTTAAACTTCAGGAATTCAAAGTCCCCTTACTGACTAATTCTCTCAGCATCAAAATGAACTCAGACCTCAAAATAATCGTAGTCCAACTCGAAGAAATCCAAATACACTCGGCAGAAGCTTCAAATCATCAAAATAAAAGCACTCCCAGCAGCAAAACTCCGTGATTTGTTCAATTACAAGACTAGAAACAGGAATACTTCAATTTCCTTATTTTTGAGATTCGAAATTGCTTAGACTCTGCCCTTTGTCATGAAATTTCACTTTTAATGAAATCTTGGAAAGTCTTGCTCAGAACGTCCATAAACTTACTAGCAATGATGCACCCCGAGGCCGATTTAACCGCCGAAAAACCACAGTCTTGTTTCTCGAGCAATAACCACAACTGTAGTTGCTCATTCAGCATTCGCAGACCATAACGACTCCATACCATCAACTCCTGAAAGTTTTACTATCTTTTTTTTCAGAAAAATGAAATGGCTCCTTCCACCATTCACGCAGCCTCAGTTTGAAGAATCTCAAACGTTCACCATGTCAGGCGTTAACCAACAGATGCACAATGCGTTATGGCAGAGTATGGGATAGAGGAGTTACAAGTCACGCCAAAAAAGGAGCCTGGGACCTATGCTCCGATATAGCGTGCGAGAGCGTTCATGTTTAATGGCTATTCAAACACATTCAGTCACGCAGGTGAGAATAATCAGGTGAATTGTCAGGCAGTAGAGGCGCAGGTGTAATGACGCTCTTTTTTAAATGTTTATGACAGTCAGAGAGCGATTATTGTATTCAGAAGAACAGGCAGGCAGAATTAATGGAGCGTTACAGGTAATGAAGACTAGGCCAGCACTATTCAAGGCAGCTCAGACCGGTTGCTCAGGGAATAACAACATCTCATTTTTTAACTAAAGGATAAACCCTGAGGAAGAAAACTACATAGGCCACACATCATGGCTCCGATACCATGTTAAACACACATGGACAGCAAGAGAGATATGAAAGATAAAACATGCAAGTACAATTTTTATTGACAAATGATATACATTTATAGTACATTGTTTGACCGTTGGGTTTCACATCCCAAGGTCTCTTGGACTACTTAGTCTATTCAACTTCCACACTAACCCATTTAGGATTAGGTGTCCAACAAAATAGAAGCAGTCAAATTCATTTGGAGCATTTCATCTCAAGTTATTTCAATATCTCTAAGGAAATCGAAGAAGTGTAGAGTGCGCCTAAGGAAGCCAAAAGGAAGTGAGAGTTGGGTGGACTCTAAGGAAAATAAAGAAAAAATAAATTTTGGTGCCTCTCTCTTTGTTTCATGCCCTAGTTTGGGGCATCGAAGTCTTCTAAGTTTCGCTGATGCCGGAAGTCGCTACATAGTCGAAGTTGCTAGAAAAGAGGTCGAATATTTGGGAGGCTAACTTGGTGTGGAGGGAAGGTTTGGTCTCTGTCTTGGGTGAATATTCTCAAAGAAAACTATTTAAAGGAAGAGAATTTTGACTGGGTTTTCCCCTTGAGGGGGCTTTTCCCTTGCATAGTGCCTATATCTGATATCCATTGTTTTATGTGCTTTCGATTTTGTATAAAGAAAACTTAATAATAAGTCAAGAAAATCACAAGTAATTATCAAGTATAATAAAATCCTACTGCCTTTCTGATTTTCTAACATGGTACCAAATCTTTGGTGAAGAAAGAAGGAAAAGGAAATCTCAAGCACTTGATCAAGGAACCATTCAAAAGGATTATCTTAAGAAAGGAGTCTAATATAGTCAAGGAAAATTTCTAACATAATCAAGGGAGAGAACAAACTTTAAGGAACCTCAAATTATAGATCTTGGAAGAAGAGGATCAACCTCATCCTTGAAAAGACCAAAGTACTTGACTTGGTCAAAGGAAAAGTTAAGAAGCCTACACATGCCTTCAGTGATGATGACAAAGTAAATTTTAGAGAATTAGAATTGGTGGCCATGACTCTAATGGTAGAAGGAATAAATGACAACCTTGTCCCATTTACAGCCAACATCAATCATGCTCAGTAAATGTATGAAGCCTTGTCAAAGTTATTCACTATTACAAACATTGGTCAAGTGGCAAGCTTGAATAATGAACTAAGGACCAAAAATATGACTAAAGAAGATATAATGGCCTCCTTCTTTGTGAAGATAGAAAGAATCAAAGATGATCTTGTGGTAATTGATGAAATTTTTCCAGACAAAGAACTCATGATAACCTCTCTATTAGGATTGCCACCTACTTTGGGTGCATTTTCTGCAGGACTTAGCAGTTGGAAGGAAGCTCCCACTTTTGAAGAACTATGGATTGTTTGTAGTCAAGAATAATTAAGGATCTCATTAGGTTCCAACCTTGAAGAAGTTTCAAATAGATACACTGTTCATCAAAAAGGAAACTTCAAGAAATTGAAAGGACCGAAAATGAAGGTAGACATGTCTAAGGAAGAATGCTACTAATGTCATAAGAAGGGTCACTACAGGAGTGAGTGTCCTGACAATCCAAGGAATAAGAAGAGAGAAAGAGGTCAAGTTAATATTGTTGAATAAGAAGACCTAAAGAAAGCCAAACTCGAAGAATCTGATATGAGGGACTTACACTACTAAGTCCTTCGCTTTTAGTCTTAGATATTCTATTTTGCATTTTTAGAATTTATAGGTTTTAACATGTTTCTGGAAAATACTTTTTCTTTTGTTTTATAAGTTTGTAGGTAACCCTCAAGCTTTGGAGGGAGCCCCCAAAAAATCCCAAAGATAAGTATTTCATTTCCTTTCAGTTTTTGGTTTCTACTCATTTAGTTTCGATTATATTAAATACTAATCATCATTCTCCCTCTATTGTCTTGACTAGGAAAACATCTGCTATATTCTCAAGGAGTATGAAATAGGACCTCTTAAGACAAGGTTTGTCAAGGAACAAAGGTATTATTTAAAACATTGATTTCTTTATAATAAATGTTTATTCATTTGAAAATCTATTAATAACATTGTTGTGACTAGCTATAGTGAATCATATTGATTCTTATTTTGGGTGATTCATCACTTGATAAATCTACCCCACTCCTATTCTTAACTGATTTTATAGAACCCTAGACAGGTTCTCTGGAAAACCCTAACCTAGTATGCGGATGTGAATGTCTGAAACCCTAAACTACTTAGGGATATTAAGAAATTATATTGGGAGTTTTTATTGATGATGTCATGTTTAGGATTTTGGTGTGATCAGTTAAACCTAACTTGTTAGGGTTGAATGATAAAGTCTAAAATAATGAACCTTTGGAATATTTGTAATCTTGGTTTTGCTATGTTGAAACCCTAACTCATTAGGGTTTGGTGGAATGTGTAAGAAATACCCTTATAATGTCTTAGAAATTATTTCCTTGGTATGTGTGTGTTTGTCTGATCAAACCCTAGTCTGATCAAGTTTGTTGTATGTCTTACTCTTATTGATATTTGTGAGGTTGGGTTTGACTATCACATGATATGAAATGCCTATGCATGATGATGAATTCCTAGATGTATGAGTTGACCTATTTATCGGTGGTCATGAATTGTATGGTTTGGAACTAAGCCCTAGTCAACATTTGTCTTTCTAGGATGATAGTATTTGTAAAATGATAGGGTTTTGGAGTTGAGCCTTAGTAGAAGTGAAAATCTATGATGAATGTTGACAATATGATAATTTGAGTTTTGTGTAAGAATGTTGAAATCTGATTTTTAGTTGGTATTGATATTTGATTGAAAATTTAGAGTTTGAAACTAACCTAGTGGAAGATGGTCATGTTAACGACTAAGTTGTGATTGGATTTGATTGTTTCTTTTGTATTAAATCTAGGATTTGTATGAATCCCCAGTGGAAAGTATAACATATGAATTATGAAAGTTGTTAGATTCCTTGTAGATCTGTATTTGTTTGAATTGTTTCTAGGGTTTTCTATATGTAGGGTACGTCACACCTTTGAAAGAAACATTGAAACTCTAGATGGAATGAAAGTTGTTATGAAGTAGTCTATAGTTTATGACAAAGTCCCTAGCAAGATTTTGAAGAGTATGTGTCTCTTGTTTTGGTATCTGATATATGTAAGGTTGAAATGCTTATGTAATTCTAATATGGCTAACTTCATGCCTCTATATATTTGGTTGTACTTGCTATATAAGTTGTGCAGGTACACAATTTTAATATGGTGAAGATGTTCATTGATGTGATAACCATGATGATGATGATGATGATGATAACTCCGATGAAATAGTTGGAAACCACGAAAGATTCTCCGATGACGAAAAGAAGAAGCTGATCTCCCCAAGGAAGCCTGAATAGAATAGATCTCCTTAATATTAAGAGGGAGTCTGGATAAAGAGATGCTCCTTGGTTGAGAGGGAGGGCATAACTTGGTTTTGACTGAAGAATGAATTTAAGAGGATATGTTGTTGCATGAGAAGTAGGAAAGGAAAGTGTATGATTGAGGAATATTCTATCAAAGTTTCGGTTGACAGTCCTACTATGAAAAGTTGAGAAGAAACATCAAGTGTCTATAAGACCCCATAGGTTTGCATTTAATTATGAACATATGAAAGTATATTATTTATTGGGGTTGTGTTTGTACAAGTGAATATATTGAAGGTTTTCGATATCATGTTGGTTACCTATCAGTTTGATTGGGAGGGATTGGTTATCCTTGATCTACTGGATTAAGGAGTGTTGAGGCTTTATGAGTGAAGCATTGCCTGGGAGGACATCTAACGGACACTTTGTGTTGATGTCTAGGTCCCAACTTGGAAAAGGTGGTGTTGACTATAGAGCTTTGTTTTTGGATACACACCTGGGTTTTTGGGTTGATGGTTAGCAAGTAAACTTGATGGTACCTAGAGAGGCTGAAAGCTTGAGTCCATCTTAGTCCCACCCGGATAGATTTCTTTGGTTAGGAGTCTAGTTTGTGGCATTGCGGTGCCTAAATTTTTGAGAGACCAATGGACATATTTCCCTAGTCAGGAATCTAGTCCATGCCATTGCGGTGCCTAAAGTTCTTGATTGTTCATATAGTTGAGATCTTTCGTGTACTAGTACATGATGAATACCTCCCTAGTTAAGAGGGAGTGTTGGAAAATGTAACTAGGTTCAGTCTTCATTAAATGTATTTGAGTAATCTTGTAATGTACTTGTCAAAAGAATAAAGAAAATAATAATAATAATTATTATTATTATGACTTATTAAAGCATGAGTTTCATGCTTGGGTCATCATGTTTTAGGTCAAAGTCCCCATTGAGGAATTCTAGGATTTATTCTGAGTCAATAGCGTCATTGTATTTTTAAAGAGACCCTTCTTGGGCTTTTGAATCATGTAAAAAAGGTTTAGTATTGAGTCAAATATAATTTATGTATCCTCCACATCAAGTCAACCTAGAAGAGATCAAGTTGGCCTAAGGACATCAATTTGACCTCCCTTGAAGCCTATAAATAGAAGTAAGTCGAATTAATTTGGAGCATCTCATCTCAAGCTAGTTTGATATCTCTAAGAAAGTCAAAGAAGTGTGAAGTGGGTCTAAGGAAGCCAAAAGGAAGTGCGAGTTGGGTGGACTCAGTCTAAGGAAAAGAAAGAAAAACAAAATTTTTGTGCCTCTCTCTCTATGTTTCATGCCCTAGTTTGGGAGATCAAAGTCTTCCGAGTTTCACTGATGCTAGAAGCTGCCTGATGCCAAAATTTGCTTGATGCCAAAAGTTGCCAGATGCCGGAAGCTGCTACATAGTCAAAGTTGCTGGAAAAGAGGTCAAAGATTTGGGAGGCTGACTTGGTGTGGAGGGAAGGTTTGGTCTTTTGTCTAGGGTGAAGAGTCTCAAAGAATACTATTGAAGGGAAGAGAATTTTGACTGGGTTTTCTCCCCAAGGGAGATTTTTACCTGGCATTGTGCCTATATCTGGTGTCCATTTTTTTATGTGCTTTCGCTTTGGTAATTGCTTGATGAACTAAAGAAAGAAGATATAAAGAAAACTTAATAAGAAGTCAAAAACCTCACAAGTAATTATCAAGTATAAGAAAATCTTTCTGGCTTTCTTATTTTCTGACAATATCTCCTGTGGAAGCAAGTTTTAAAAATTCCATAAGATGATATGTCAAATATGTTCAAAATACCCTGCATAATAGAGTTGTTTTTTATTTTCTAGCTTAAACCTATAATCAATATTTTAAGCTTAAATTTTTCATTTGATAATGAATTCAACTGATTAAAATTAGAGATTAAAATATATTCATGTAGTTATCCCCACTAGAAATAGGTTTTAAATACAACAAGAATTAATGGGTCAAATAGGCCAATGAACATAACAAAAAATAGAGTTTTAAGAGTGTCAGTTTATGATAGTTAGTCAATATTTTCGTCATAACTTTCTCGTATGATATGGAAATTGAGTGATTCGAATTTCCATGTAAACTAGATTCATGGAATAACATTCCATAGAAATAGGATTTCAAGATCTATCCATTTAGGCATCCAGAAATTAATTGTCCTAACTTTGTCCATGAGCTACCTACTATACACCCTATCAATGTTTTGGTCATAAATTTTTCATTTGATATCCAAATTGAGTGATTCAAATTGAGTTAGAAAGTAGACATCAAGGGATATCTAGGATAGAAATAGGTATTTAAATTATTCCCATTTTGTGTCTTAAAACATGATTGTCCCAACTATGTTTTTAGTGATGCCATCAAGTCAATATGCCATAAAATCTAATAAACAGGCGATTTCTCCCAAATGGTTATCCGAATGGATGTGAATGTTTGTATGAATATGATTTTCAATATAATACATCTAAATACACAAAAATTCAAGTATTTATCACCCATTTCTATTTACACATCGTGTTGCAACACACACACACATATATTTATCTACTTATTTATTTTAATTTCTATAATATCCTACTCTACTTTACTTAAAGAAAGGAACATCTCCTTCAAATGTAGGAGTATTTCCACTGCAAAAAAGTGCATAAAAAATATAGAAATGCATTCATACTCAGTTTTGAAATATAAACTTTAATACATACCAGAGCATGAAAAACTCGCTGCTTTAACTGATATGGTGCCAAGAGCTGTTGACTGATGGGAGAATATTATATACTAATGATTGTTCGGAACTAGGATTCAATGTGATCCTGATATTCTTGGTCCCTTGACTCACTGAAGAATGTTGGCATATCTCCCTTTGTCGGGCTATTAGATCTTCCACGACTTGTTCATTGTTCTCTTGTTGTTCTCCTCTTCCCTGAGATGCAGAGATATTTATGATAGACATTTTTCCCATTCAAATGGTCACAACTTCAACACATTCAACATTAACAATTTTTATGAAATATTTTATTACAACATCAGTTGTTACAATATCCGTTGTTATAGCACCCATTTTTATAATAGTTTTAACATTTTCAATAGGAGCAGTTTTAGTAGTTTCAACAGTAACAACTGTTACAACATCCACTGTCACAATAGTTTTAGCATTTTCAATAGGAGAAGTTTTAGTAGTTTCAATAGTAACAATTGTTACAACAATTTTAGTATTTTCAACATTTTCAACAAGTTTAACAGTGACAATTTCAGTAGTTTCAACTGTTACAGTTTCAACTATCTGAACATCAATTGTTACAACATTTTCAATAGTTTCATAAGCAACTGTGACAATAGTTTCAATAGCAGTTGTTACAACATTTTTAGCAGTAACAGTGTCAACACTAATTGGTGTTACAACATCAGTTGTTACAACAATTTGAACATCAACAACAATATTAGTTGTTACAAGAGTTTCAAGAGTTTTAACAGTAGTATGAGTTGTAACAACAATTTTAACAGTTTTAACAGTACTATCAACTGTAACAACAATTTTAGGATAATTTCCAATCATGTTTTGTTCCTCTAATGATCTCTAGATTGCGGTCTCTTCCTGGGGTGAATTGTCTCCTTCATGCTTTGTGATAACATAGGAATTTCTTTGGATTCACTCATCTCCTTGATATGAAATATATATCATTACATTCAATGAGGGAGTAAGTGGGAAAAATAGGTGCTTCGACTTGTTGTGAAACCTTATTGTTTGGATTTGGGTTAGGTAGCACATGTAATTGGGACCATAGAGTAGGATTACTTGGTGGTGCATTGGATGGGATTTGTAATTGTTTTTGTTGAATGGGTAGCTGAGTTTGCATGGGAAACTTCCCTAGAAAAGAGGCTTTAAACCATCCTTGAGGCCACAAGGATATTTGACTGATGAGAGAGGGCTATTGTGAGCATAGTGTGGGGTATTGAATTAGAGGAGGACTAGGAGTTTTCCATAGAACTATAGGATTCTGAATTTGCTGAGGATTCTGCTAAGAATCATACATGTTAGTCCAGGTATTGAAGAATGATGAAGGGTTTTGAGCTATACTTGGTGGTGGAACTTGTCATGGCTTCTTAGAGCCACTAAAATATGTCTACTTTGTCTCCTCACTTGATTCCTTGAATACTTCTTTTAATCCTGGCAGCGATGGGTAATGATTTATTGAGTGATCCTCCTCGCAAATACTACAAACTTTCAAACTATTGAGTGGAAATTATATAAAAGGAGTGCCTTAGAATATTATAAGTGGTTTTTTCAACTTCAGCCTGCTTTTGTTTTGCCTACAAAACATCCACTTGTGAAGACAAAGAGCTAATGATATCTTTCTAAAAAATTTCAAACAAAATCCCAATTTCCTCCCTTGTGGCCTAACCATTCACTTTGAATTTCTCATTGAAAGATTCCTTGAAGCACCATTTCTTCATTGCTCAACAAGCTTCTTCAACCAACTGATATATTTTTTCAGCACATGGATTAACACATAGGAAAAAAAATTCCTACTTTGAATGAGATTTTTTGGAACAAAACCTAATTACAGTAAATGCAACCTATGTGTCGTAACTCTTTACAAGGTCGAGTCTGCTTCAGTCTGTTGAAGCGATGTGCATGATCTGAAAATGAGATCTAAGATAATTAAGAAGGTATTACAGACTTATGTGCATGGATTAGTCTATGTCATTATATGCAATGGATCGATAATATTGCAAATTGCACAGACAATAAAGCAGTAAACAAACATAATAGATAACACATGACATAACAGATTTAATAAGGAGTTCACCCAATAATCTTGGGCTACATCTCCTCATCCAACCTTCAGTGGTGGCCTCTCTATTATGTCTTCAAGCAGAGTTTCATTTACAACAGTGAGCTCAATTTGAGCCTCACACATAAACAGATTACAATAACAAGAACTTCACTTGAATCCCTCAAGCTTCCTTTGAGTACACAGACTCCCACACAGCTCTCAATCTGCTCTAAACTCTGTCTCACATTTGCTTTTGAACACTGCCTTCCTGTTTGCGCTCTGTCTGTGGCTTTTAAAGCCATTCTGGGCTACCTATTCATTTCATCTCCTTGTCCTTCAGTCTCTTGGGCCTCTATCCGTTCGAATCCCTCTTCCAGTGTTTCCCAGGTATGGCATAACGCCTGTAGGGGAGGTGGCCACCGATTCCGTAATGTAAGAATGCCTGCATCCCTTTAAATCCATCGGATTACTAAACGCCGCTGTTTTTCATCAACACAGAGAAATATGCTGAAAACAGGAAAAGTCTGCCAAAACATGATATGTCGGACTTCAAAGTCCTTTAAATATGGCTCAATCCCTTATCGGATCTGCCCACTAGTCGCATATCACATATCGGGATGACTCTATTTCTGTGTATTTCGTTTAATACGAAAATACACTAAAATGCTGTAAATCCCCACATTCCGGACTTGAAATTCTGTCTAATATTGTTAATGAACCCTCTCGGGTCCGCAACATCGCATCGGTGCCTTTCCCTTTGGTTTTTTGTTTGTTTGCGAAAATGCAATTTATAAAGGAAAACATAGTTTTCTAGACTTCAATATATATGCAATTCTGCCTATCAGATTATCGGGTCCATAATATCGCTGCCCTTATCGGTATCGGCCCCACTCCACTGCATAGTTCCGATGCAATGTGGCGATGCGATATATCGCAATCGCTCATTGCAATAACCCTCAGGCCATTATAAAGCGCTCCTCTTCATACTATGACAACGATTCATTGATTTAATATGGGCTATCAATCTGCGTGCTTGATCGATGGTCCAGATTCACTCTGCCATTTGCTCATCGTAATTTATATATATAAAGCACTGATCCCTGCCGATAGTCTCCACCAATTGTGATTTCTCGATCCGATCCGGACCGATGATCGGCCAGGTCGGACGACTACTGTGCATCACTTATTCCACCTGTCTTTTTACTGATTTCACGGGTTTTGGGCCTCTCGATAGTGTTTCTCCACCCTGCTAAGGGTGTCCCTCTTTCACCGTTTTCAATCCTTTAAGGGATTTTTGGCTTTGGCATGATTTTTAATAGATTCATGAAGACTTAGAGGGCATTCTTGGATCCATTTGGATCATGCCTTCCCACTGAAAAAGGCTTTTGGACCACCAAAAGTTGGTTTTCAAGCATCAATCAAGTGAGGATATTGCTGCCTCACTTGTCCAATCTCTATCCATTTTTCACTGCTGGGTTTTGAACCTTTGAGTCCAATCCTTAGGTACTCAATATCTCCTCTGTGCATTGTCCTCACCTTCCTGTCCAGAACTGTATCTTCCTGCAACTCATTGAGGTATTCAGGCAACAGATCATCAATGGAAGGAAATTGACTTTGCTCTTCAAGATCTTCAATTAATGAAGGTTCAAACAATCTTAAATTTTCTACATTTACCACTGAATAGATGTGCATGTATGCTGGCAGATCAAGGCGGAAAGCATTCTCACCAATTTTCTCAAGTACCTTAAAAGGCCCATACCTTATTGGCTTCAGCTTCTTTCCTTCACCTTGCATTCTGTCCTTGCTGATATACAACCATACTTGATCACCAACTTGGAAGCTGTGCTCCACCCGGTGTTTATCATGCCTTGCCTTGTATTTGGCTTGGCTCTTTTCCAGCTGTTCCTGCACTGCCTGGTGAATCTCTTGGATCTGTTCAATGAATCTGGTTGCTTTATCCACATCACTGTGTCCAGCAACTGCTATATCTTTTTCAAAGACAAAATCCAAGGGAGACCTTGGTATAAAACCAAAACAGGTCTCAAAAGGAGATCTCTGTGTAGAAGAATGTTTAGCACAGTTGTAAGCATGTTGCACATAACATAAATGTTCATCCCAAAGCTTGGGATGCTTGCTGCAATAACCCCTGAGCAACTGGATCATTGTTCGGTTGACTACCTATATTTGGCCATCTGCTGTGGATGAAAGGTTGTGCTTTTCTTCATTCTGATGTCCATTAATTCCCATAGACTTGACCAAAACTTCCCAACAAATCGGGAGTCTCGATCAGATACTATGGAAGTGGGTAACCCAAAATGCACCCAGACATGCTGAAAGAACAATTTCGCTATTTGTTCAGCTGTAATCTGCTTATTACAAGGTATTAAAATACACATTTTGCTGAACCTATCCACAATAACATATAAATAGTCATGTCCCTTTCTAGATTTTGGCAATCCCCCAACAAAGTCCATGGAAACACTTTCCCAAGGACGGGAAGGGACTGGCAGTGGAGTGTACAAGCCTAGTTTTCTATTGCTGGGCTTGCTTTTAGCACACATGGTACACCCTCTTACATATCTAGAAACTGTTTCATGCATTTTTGGCCAATAGCAGTATCTTTGTAGTTGTGCAATTGTTTTGCTTACACCAAAATGACCTGATATCAGAGAATTATGTGATTCACTAATTATATTAATTCTCTCTGTTTGTGGAATGCGTAGCTTTCCCAAATGATACAAGAGTTGGTCCTTAATATAGTAATCGACTTCTTCTACCTTTTTGCCATTACTTAAAGTTGCATATACATCTTTAAAGTCTATATCTTGAGAATATTGTTCAATGTAGCTTTCATGCATTACTGAATTATGCTTAAGTATAGTAGATGCATTTATGATTGGTCTAGACCACATATCTGCAAATTTATTGTGTATGCCCTTTTTATATCTGATGACTAAATGAAACTGCTGCAGCAAACCCATCCACCTATAGTGTCTTGATTGTTGCAACTTAGTTTGTGAGTGCAAGTACTGAAGTGGCTAATGATCAATATGTATTATTGTTTCTTTGCCCATTAAGTAATGTTTCCACTTATTCACACTGAACTAATGCATATAGTTCTTTATCATACGTAGGATAATTAACTACTACATAATTAAAAGTCTCAGAATGGTAGCATATGGGTTTACCATGTTGTGTCAACATTGCTCCCATGGCATAATTGTTGAGTTTAGGTATGTTCTATGCTAGAGAAATTTATTTCAATTTTCCAATATCTTTTCTAGATTAGCAATCACATCAGCATTAAAGTAAACTATAGATAGAACATAAATATAAATCGCAGAAGACAAGGCAAGACAAGAGGACACAAGATGTGGTGCTAGCCAGGGACAAACCCCAATGTGGGGAAACCCTTGATCAATTCTTCTTTTATTTTCTTCAAAGTTCAGCAGAGAAAGAGAGAGAGATAGTACATTTACAATAGAAGTCAACATTTTGACTTTTGGTATCAGCATGAGATCAGTTGAAGGCATATTGCTTCAACTGATTCTCTAGGATGACTACTTCACCTATCGTAGTGTTGCATTTCGTCCATTTGCGGCACTTTACCATGTAGCACCAAGCTGTACCATCACAGTGCTGGACCTTGATGACTAAGCTTCTCTCATCTGCTCTCATCATCATGCTGCACATTATGCTGCATCTTCCATCATCATGCTGTCCATTATACTGAGATTATTTAACATGAGATTAGGACCATATCTCTGCTTTCATTGAGATAGTAACTGAGTTTATTATTACACTGAGAGCTGATGTGGTTATGTATAGCATCGAGACACATAAGCATATGCCGAGACTATTAGATAACAGGTTCAAATATCCTTCACTGTAATACCGAGATCATCTTTATGGCATGACTGTCTTACTGTTCCATCTCCATGCGAAGTTCTGTAGCTACAGGAGTACGATGTCAAGACTGCACTTATTCATGTGAAATTAGCCCAACACTGGAATGCTGAGATTGTCCAAACCTCATGTCACTGTTGTGTCTATACTGCTCCAGTTATCTGAGGTCTTGACTGTGACTGCACCTAATACCCAATCGAGGTGCAGTCAAGCCCTAGATTTGGACCTGCTCCTTCATGTGAGTTTAGAGAGAGGAATGTGAGATTGTTACCTCAATTGTTGATGCCCTTAGACAAGTTATGTTGCTCCTTCATTCCGGATACCCTCATATCTTGACTACAGCTTCAAGCTTTGACTGTGGCTCCATGTCTAGACTGCGGCCTCATGACAGTGACTCCTCTTCCATGTGAAATCTCAGAATCATCCGAATATTTCCATGCGTGAGTTCTGTGCTTCTATGGTTGCGTGAACAGGTCTCCTTGCTGCATATTAGGTGCTTCTATTTAATGCGTTTAGGGCTGTTTGTACTGCGACCTTCATTAACTACGTATGGATGTCCCATGACCTGCATATATGTGACCCCATGAACTGCGTATGAATGTCTTCATGAAAAACATGTAAGGAGTCTCTATGCCCTGCGTATAACTGTGGTAGGGCTCCTTCCAACTGCAGATTCACCATGAACATCATATAAGATTTCCATAAGTGCACAAGAGTCTTTATTGACTGCATGTAAATGACTGCGTTGGATTAGGGCATCATCTGTGGTTAGGGCATCATCTTTGGGCTAGCGTATCTTCATTGTGTCTCTCCTTCACCAAAACCCAAAGATGTGGAGAGGAGGAGACCACACATGAAGAGGATGTGTGTTCCAAATGATTTCAAGTCCTCTATATTTATACTAAAACGTAGATGATGAATAGACACGACTATTGGGCTTCTGAGCCTACATAGGATGCTGGGTGACTTGACAATATGTCTTATAATACAAATAAATTCATAACTCCATGAATACTTATCGTAATTGGATGATCTTTAGATCAATCCTACACCTCTCGATGAGAGGGATCCAATAAAAATATCAGCTGCCATAAATAAGATGACCCACATGGAGTTTGGCTCTAGTTGCCAATTTAACACTCCCTCTCAACTAGGGAGAACTCCATATGTTGATCCATATGTCCAACTGTACTATCTCTGCCATCAGTTCCCTGCACTACTATGCTTTTCTCTGCTCATCTTTGCTCTGTTCAGCTCAGCTCAGCTCTGCTCAGATCTTCTCTACTCAGCTTTGCTTAGCTCTGCTCTACTCTGCTAAATCATGAAGAAGAAGAATTGATCGAGAATGTCTCATACCATTCTCTACTGACCCAAAGTCAGTCTCAGAGTGGGTACCACTGGTCCCAGACCAGTCCTCTACTGACTCGAAGTCAGTGTCATAGTATGTACCACTCTCACTAGTCTCAGACTGGTCTTCTACTAACCAGAAGTCAGTTTTAGAGTGTGTACCACTAGTCCCAGACCAGTCTCAACTGACCCGAAGTTAGCTTCATAGTGGGTACCACTCTCACTGGTCTTAGACCAGTATCATTGATCCCAGATCAATGAAGGTCATCCTAGCATAGGGAGTATAGTAGATACAACGATGCGTCCATCAGTACTACTATGGTCCCTATCCTCATTTCCCTGCTCATTGATTAGATGAGAGGTACTTCCCATGAGTCCCAGACTGCATGGGTAGGATGCCTTGACGGGAGAATTAATCATCCTATCCAAAAGAGAGTGAATCATCCTGTCCCACAAGATAGCGAGTCATCTTGTCCACAGGAGAGTGAATCATCCTGTCCACAGGAGAGCGAAATATCCTGTCCCACAAGAGAGCGAATCATCTTGTCCACAATTGCCATGGAGAACAAATCATCCAGGTCCACAAGAGAACTAATCATCTTGTTCCATAGTCACCACGTGCTACCAGGTTAGGGTGAGTCACCCTGTGGTCATATGTTGCTCCAGTAAGAAACCCAAGCCCTCAGAGCTCAATGTATGCAACATGCAAGACCCTTTTACAAGGGTCTCTTGACGACTCAAAGTTGTTTGGGAAGAACACAAATTTGATCTTTTCCCCGGGGCTTTGACAAAATTACGACGACCTATACATCAGTCTCAATGCGATGGAGCCTCCTTGCTCATCGACTCACCATATCCCAGATAAGGTAGTATCTGATGTCTATTTGCTGGAGCAATCATGAAATACGAGATTCCTCAATAATCGAATCTTGCCTCTGGTTGTCACAGAGAATCACAGTGGTATTCATCATGTGTAAAAATAGCTCACTGAAGAGCTTCCTCAGCTAGACAGCTTCATACGAGCTCATACTCGTGTTTATGTATCTGGTCTCAGCGGTGCTTATAACAAACGACTTCTGCTTCCTACTTATCCATGATATTGAAGCAGAATCCAAAGAGAACCAGCACTAAGAAGTGCTCTATTGATCCTCCACATTGCCTGCCCAGTCAACATTTGAATAACCATGTAGTTTCATATTCCGACAGTGTATCTCAATCCATGAGAGATTGTGCCCCGTAGATATCTCAGAAGATTCTTGGCACCAATCCAGTGAGGTTCAACCAAATATGAGCTCACCGTGCTAACTGCAAAACATATGTTCGGATGGAAGTTCACCAAGAACATCAACGCAAATGAGTTTATGAAACTCAGAGGCATTTCCCAAATCTGGTTCGACATCATCACCATATAACTTCTAAAAGTTAATATCCTCGAGGTAGTCACGAGCTTGCAGGTCACCATTCCACATCCAGAATCCGACTCCCTCTTACTTCTGCAAGTGAGAGGTCTACACCTGTCAGAAATAGTTCGTCTGCATAAGGTGCCGATATGAGAGGTCTATCATCCACAACCTTTGGGTAATGGTTTGGATTAGTTTCACTCCTAGTGAATCTCAGCTTCATCAAACAACTATCAATCATCTCATACTACTCCCGGGGAGTTTTGCTTCAAGCCATAGAGGGATTTCTTCCACCTGCATACATGAGATTCCTGATCATCAATCTCAAACCCCTCGGGTTGTTCCAAACCTAAGGACCTGCTAAATGAGGGCAATGGTCCCCTTGTAAGATTTTCCTTCGGTACATCTCAAACATGTACTTTCATGCTCTTTTTGAATTCAGGCATCCCTGTCACCATCTGACTCACAAGCCTTCAGCGCTACGTGTTAATGGACATGGTCCCCAGTGGACTTCCTACAACTTGATACAACCCTGAACTCAAAAACATCTTTGAAAAATCTATTTTCAAACACATACCTTTCCATCGATGAGTGCCACCCTATAACCTTTGACTTCCATTGCTGAAATGGACACCAGATTCTTCTTGCGATCAGGTACATAAAAGAGATTCTATAAATGAATCAAGTTACCCTCATTCAATTTAGGGGTAACATTCCCTACACCCTTTCCGGGATAGGTGGCATCGGCTCCAAGTATAATCCCACGATTGTTTCCATCTCTACCAAATTATAGAGTTCACCCTTCTATTCGATGAAGTGCCTTGAATCACTACAATCAATAAGCCAGATTCCCAAAGAATCTGAAGGAGAGGGCCAATACAAGATAATGCTTCTTTATCTTATCAGAAACAACATTTGATTCTTCATACATGGGGTTCCTTGCTTTCTGTGAAGAGTCGACCATTTCCTTGATGACCTGCATTACCAGTCATTCCTTTGATCATTGAAGATGTCCCTGGAATGATTGTTATCTTCATCAGGAGATGTGTTTCTGCCATTTGGACACTCCTTTGCATAATGGCCGAACTTATTGCAACCAAGGCATCCGCCTTTTCTTCCACCCTTAGATCCGAACTTCCCAATGAAGTGATCTTTAAGTAGGCCATCAGAAATTTCTGCTGTGTCATTCTGATAATATTCTCTGCTTCCACTTTACCCTCGGTGAATTTGAAGAGGGATGAGGAACCCATTGATCCTTTTTTCCTCTCCCAACTGTCTTAGGTGATTGCTCTTTCACTCTTGCTTGGGCATTGTCTTCACCTCTACTCTGATACCATGTTGAGTTTAGGTATCTTCTATGCTAGAGCAATTTATTTTAATTTTCCAATATCTTTTCCAGATTAGCAATCACATCAACATTAAAGTAAACTACAGATATAACATAAATATAAATCACAGAATACAAGCCAAGACAAGAGGACACAAGATGTGGTGCTAGCCAAGGACAAACCCCAATGTGGGGAAACCCTTGATCAATTCTTCTTTTATGTTCTTCAAAGTTCAGCAAAGAAAGAGAGAGAGATAGTACATTTACAATAGAAGTCAACATTTTGACTTTTGATATCATCATGAGATCAGTTGAAGGCATATTGCTTCAACTGATTCTCCAAGGTGATTGCTTCACCTATCGTAGTGTTGCATTTCGTCCATTTGTGGCACTTTACCATGTAGCACCAAGCTGTACCATCACAGTGCTGGACCTTGATGACTAAGCTGCTCTCATCTGCTCTCATCATCATGCTTCCCATTATGCTGCATCTTCCATCATCATGCTGTCTATTATACTGAGATTATTTAACATGAGATTAGGACCATATCTCTGCTTTCATTGAGATAGTAACCGAGTTTATTATTACACTGAGAGTTGATGTGGTTATGTATAGCATCAAGACACATAAACATATGCCGAGACTATTAGATAACAGGTACGAATATCCTTCACTGTAATACCGAGATCATATTTATGGCATGACTATCTTATTGTTCCATCTCCATCCGAAGTTCTGTACCTATAGGAGTATGATGTCAAGACTGCTCTTATTCATGTGAAATTAGCCCAACACTTGAATGCCGAGATTGTCCAAACCTCATGTCACTGTTGTGTCTATACTTCTCCAGTTATCCGAGGTCTTGACTGTGACTGCACCTAATACCCAATCGAGGTGCAGTCAAGCCCTAGATTTGGACCTGCTCCTTCATGCAAGTTTAGAGAGAGGAATGTGAGATTGTTACCTCAATTGTTGATGCCCTTAGACAAGTTCTGTTGCTCCTTCATTTTGGATACCCTCTTATCTTGACTGCAGCTTCAAGCTTTGACTGTAGATCCATGTCTAGACTGTGGCCTCATGACAATGACTCCTCTTCCATGTGAAATCTTAGAATCATTCAAATATTTCCATGCGTGAGTTCTGTGCTTCTATGACTGCGTGAATAGGTCTCCTTGCTGCATATTAGGTGCCTATATTTACTGCATTTCGGGCTGTTTGGACTGTGGCCTTCATTAACTGTGTATGGATGCCTCCATGACCTACATATATGTGATTCCATGAACTACGTATGGATGTCTTCATGAACAGCGTGTAAGGAGTCTCTATGCCCTGCATATAACTGTGGTAGGGCTCCTTCCAACTGCGGCTTCACCATGAATAGCGTATAAGGTTTCCATAACTGCACAAGTGTCTTTATGGACTACGTGTAAATGACTGCGTTGGATTAGGGCATCATCTGTGGTTAGGGCATAATCTTTGGGCCATCGTATCTTCATTGTGTCTCTCCTTCACCAAACCCAAAGACGTGGAGAGGAGGAGACCACACATGAAGAGGATGTGTGTTCCAAATGATTTCAAGTCCTCTATATTTATACTAAAATGTAGATGATGAATAGACACGACTATTGGGCTTCTGAGCCTACATAGGATGTTGGGCGACTTGACAATATGTCTTATAATACAAATTAATTCATAACTCCATGAATACTTATCGGAATCGGATAATCTTTAGATCAATCCTACACCTCTCGATGACAGGAATCCAATAAAAATATTCGCTGCCATAAATACGATGACCCATATGGAGTTTGGTGGATAACCTGTACATTCTGATGTTAGGCAATGGAGCATCTTGCTGCAAATTAATATCATGTACAATTTCCCTTTTTGGTGGCAGACCTTTAGGTTCTTGAAATAATATATCATATTCTGAAACAACCTTTTCTAAATCAGCTTGCTGTTTAGCATCACAACCCTCAAATATATTGGTTTTTTTAGGTTTCTTTTCCTTTACAACCATCAGTAAAATTTTCTTGTATGAGTTTACAATCCTTTTCATTTGCCCTGAGTTTATGAGAGTATAATTATTTTTGAGTTTGTGAGCTCTTACAATATATTCTATTCCATCTTTAACAAGTTGATACTTATTTTCTGCTCTATAGAAAATTTCTTTTCTATCATACAAGTAAGGACTTCCTAAAACAATTCCACATATATCCAAGGGAATTACATCTAACTCAACCTCATCTACAAATGCTGAACCAATGCAAACCTAAGTTTACATTGTCTACTCACTTGTAGCTTTGCTTTATCACATAACCAACCCAATGGATATGGCTTCTTGTGAGGTGTGGTTAGTAATCCTAGTTTCTTTACAATTTCTTTGGAAATTAAGTTTACTTGTGAACCACTATCAAACAAAGTATCAATCTTTTGATGCTTGGAAATAACTCTAATATGAAAAAGCTCATGTCTTCTCCTCTCATTTTCTTCACTATCAATAGTTTGGGCAGAATTACTAGAAGATGCTTCAAAATTTTTACCTTGTATATTTATGGCTGTGATGGTTGTTTCATCACCTGAGTTTGACCCCAAATCTTTCTGGATTGCAACAGCTACTTTCTTCTTCTTGCCATCGAACTTCTTGGGTTTCATCTCCAGATGCAAAGACCAGCAATGTTCATCATCATGTCCATCCTTCTTGCAGTGAGTGCATGAAGGCTTGGCCTTTTGTACAACATTGGCCTTCCTCTCTTTCCATTTCTGCTTCCTCTTTTCTTTGTTCTTGCTTGTAGTGGGTTTGGATGGTCCCCCAATCTCTGGGTTCACATTCTTGCCTCTTGCTTCTAAATGGGTAGCTTGAACAGATACCTCATCTATGCTAGTAGGGTTAAACATGAGAATGGTATGTCTCAAATAACTATGTAGACCACCTATATACTTCAGCGAAGTTTCAGGTGAGTCTAAAGAAATGCTTAGAATCAAAGCTCTTTTTCTAAACACTTGGGTGTAACTTTGTACACTTTTCCCTTTTAATTGGCGAAGAGTTTGCCAACTCATCATAGCTTGCTGCATATAAGCTAGTGGATAGAATCGTTTTTTAATTGCAGAAACAAATTCACTCCAGACAGAATGAATTTTACCATGCTTCTTCAAGGCAGCTTGTGTTCTGCCTTCACACCATACCAAGGCAGTTCCTCCAAGGTGTAGGCTGGCTAGCTGAATGTTACTTCTCTCTGAGTCAATGCTCTGCACCCTGCAATACACATCGATCTGCCTAATCTAGTTATCTAGCTTCTCTGCATTTAACTCTCCACCATATATTGGAAAATCAAATTTAACATATAATTTAATCAAAGATGCTTTCTTATTTTTATTTTTAGGACTATCAGGAGGTGTGGGAAGCTTTTCTTCTTTCCCTTTGCCTTTAGAATGGTAATTTAGGAGAGATTCTTATGCTCCTTTGTCATGCTCCGAAGTTGAAGAATCTTCACTTCGACCTTTCTTGAATTCTCTATACATTTATTCAACCATGTCTCTTATAGTCATGAAATTGTCCATGAACTGAGAGTCTGATTCCAATGGAATTTCTTCTGACATTTTCCTCCTAGTATAGACTCTACCGATTTCTGGGTTAGATTCGACCAATTCTCCTTTTCCTAATTTAAGCTTTGATCTAGTTATCATTCAAAAACAGTCCAACACAAGCTTGTCTAACTTTAGCAACCTAAAGCTCTGATACCACTTGATCTAAAAATGAGATCTAAGATAATTAATAAGGTATTATAGACTTATGTGCATGGATTAGTCTATGTCATTATATGCAATGGATTGATAAGATTGCGAAATGCACAGACAATGAAGCAGTAAACAAACATAATAGATAACACATGACACAACAAATTTAATAAGGAGTTCACCCAATACTCTTGGGCTACATCTCCTGGTCCAACCTTCAGTGGTGGCCTCTCTATTATGTCTTCAAGCAGAGTTTTGTTTACAACAATGAGCTCAATTTGAGCCTCACACACAAACATATTACAATAACAAGAGCTTCACTTGAATCCCTCAAGCTTCCTCTAAGTACACAGATTCCCACACATCTCTCAATCTGCTCTAAACTTTGTCTCGCATTTGATTTTCAACACTGCTTGCTTGTTTGCGCTCTGTCTGTGGCTTTTAAAGCCATTCTGGGCTGCCTGTTCGTTTCATCTCCTTGTCCTTCAGTCTCTTGGGCCTCTGTCCATTCGAATCCCTCTTCCAGCGTTTCCCAGGTATGGCATAACGCCTGAAGGGGAGGTGGCCACCGATTCCGTAATGTAAGAATGCTTGGGTCCCTTAAACTCCATCAAATTCCCAAATGCGACCGTTTTTCATCAACACAGAGAAATATGCTGAAAACAGGAAAAATCTGCCAAAACATGATATTTCGGACTTCAAAGTCCTTTAAATATGGTTCAATCCCCTATCGGGTCCGCCCACCGGTCGCATATCGCATATCGGGATGGCTCTGTCTCTGTGTATTTCGTTTAATACGAAAATACACTAAAATGTTGTAAATCCCCGCATTCCAAACTTGAAATTCTGTCTAATATTGTTAATGAACCCTCTCGGGTCCGCAACATCGCATCGACGCCTTTCCCTTTGGTTTTTCGTTTGTTCGTGAAAATGTGATTTACAAAGGAAAACATAGTTTTCCAGACTTCAATATATATGCAATTCCACCTATCGGATTATCAGGTCCGTAATATCGCTGCCCTTATGGGTATTGGCCCCGCTCCACTGCATAGTTCCGATGTGATGTGGTGATGCGATATATCGCAATCGCTCATTGCAATAACCCTCGGGCCATTATAAAGTGCTCCTCTACATACTCCGATAGTGATCTGCCGATTTAATATGGGCCATCGATCTGCATGCTTGATCGACGGTCCAGATTCACTCCACAATTCACTCATAGCAATTTATATATATAAAGCGCCGATCCCCACCGATAATCTCTGCCGATTGCGATTTCTCGATTCGATCTGGACCGTTGATCGGCCAAATCGGACGACTACTATGCATCACTTATTCCACTTGTCTTTTTATTGATTTCACGGGTTTTGGGCCTCCCGATAGTGTTTCTCCGCCCTGCTAAGGGTGTCCCTCTTTCACTATTTTTGATCCTTTAAGGAAATTTTGGCTTTGGCACGATTTTTAATAGATTCATGAAGACTTAGAGGGCATTCTTAGATTCATTTGGATCAATGCAGGTTCTTACCTCTTGTCTTACCACCCAATATCCTCTAGAGCCAAGAACACTTAATCACACTCATGAATAATGCATCTATAAAAAGAAAGCAATGCCAATTTTCCTCTTTTCCCTTAATAACCTTCCCGACAATGACGCCAAAATATTGGACAAACGAATTGTCTTAATAAAACAAATCAATTCTCTCAAACATAAATTATCAATATGGGTAGGTCTTTTTATTTCAAGGTTATCGTGCAAAATATATGCAGACAACAATAGTTAACTAACATTGGCTAATTCCTAATGCTAAGATTTCTCCTACAAGAACAAAGTTGTCACTCTTCACACTTGTAGGAATGAAAATCAATGTCACTGTCAAATCCTCACTTGCATAAAAATAACTCACTGCACAAAATGCTAGAAATGAAATTACATTTGCAGAAATGAAATAGCACTCCTTAAAATCAATCCTTACAAAACCATTCGATCACAACCACACAATCATCAAGCTAATTGAATTAACTCATTCATTAATTGCATAGAAAAAAATAGCTAACATTATGTTTCAGCAACAAATTATAAATCTGTAGTAGTGATTGAACATTAGCACACAATTAGTAAGGATCGATCCAAGAGTCCTATGTTGACATACAAGAAATATGTATTAAATATTCTACAAGCTAAATTAACCAACAATAACAACATCATATTAGCAAGAATCTGTAACAGTGATATAATAATAAATTAATTAACATGACCTACAAATAAATTAATGTGTAACAACTATCTACCTCTACTGACACAGCAACCCCTGCTAAAGAGGAGGGCCCTTCCTCCTCAATAGGGGGCTGGTGATTCAAAGCTCACAAATCAACAATTTAGAGATAAGCCACAAACTTGCAGAGATTGCATTAGCTTTAGAAATGAAATTACAAGATGTGTTGTTACATGGATGATGGTGCCTCCCCTTCCTAAGATAAACTATTCATTTTCTTACTTACTCTCCCTTGCTCTCCTACTCTCTGCCCATACATTTATACAAGAAAAGAGAAGGGGGCAAATTGGAACAAATCCCCCAAATTTGGGTTATCACAATTATGGACAGATTACAAAATATTGACTCTATTTGCTTTTGGGAGATCTTAGTTGGAAAACAACTCAAGATCTGATTACAATAAATTTATTTGTTATAGAATCAACTCATAATAGGATAGAGTTGTTTCAATTGGAAATTGATTTCTTTGTTTAGGACACAATATGTTAATGGTCGCAATAGGAAATATGTGTCTAAAAGAACTTCACGTATCTCTGAATACATGAATTTTCTGGAGAAACCATTTTTTATTCATCTAATTGGGGATGTTTTGAGAAAAAACGATGTCGCGGATTTCGCAGATTCATCCTCATTTGCCCGAAAATCGCGTCTAAATTAAGTCAGTTGCTTATGTCTACAGGAGTTGTCTGAGTTGTAGATCATGAGTTGGAGCCTAATAGATTTGACTTGGAATGAGTTAGGTAACAAAAATCCATGTCAAAGTCCATAGGAATAAAGTCCATGTTTCAGAATTCCTTTTGGAGCTATGTAAATATCCCAACCATGGTGATTATTATTGTTACTACACAGGACCCACTGCAACGACACTAGGAAAACCATCATCGACAAAATCAATAGTAACCCTTTCTAATTCGCAAAAAATAAAGGAAAATAATGATAATTAACTATAATATTCGACACATTCACAAAGAAACACAACATGATGGGTAATAGACGAGAAAATGAGTGTAGTAAAGTGATGAAAATGGGTGTTTAGAATGGTGAAAAATGAGACAATTCGGTGGCCCAACAACCATGTCCTTGGCCTCATATACTTGTCTTGACTCTGACACCCCATTTTTAAGTATGTATTATATTTTTTGCATGACTACCTCCACACTTTATACATTGTGCTAAGTGCAACAGGTTGAAGCCCCTACTTTGAGAGTTTGACTTTTTTTGGGGTGGTTTTTTGTGTCCATTTTTAGTAGTTTTATACACACAATCTTTGTTTTTAGTTGTTTTGTGGCTTATGGTGGTTTAGCCCATGGTTTTGTAGTTTCATTTAACTACAGTTGCAATCTAATATAGGGTAATGGGATTGATAGTTTATGAATGTCATGGATATATATACACACACGCACACACTATAAAAAATAATATCTACTAAAAATTATTTCTAGTTTACCAATTTAGGTTTCTAGGGTAAAATATCTATGTTAATTTTTTTCCGGGGAAAAAATCACAACTTTTTATTAAGGCAATAAAAAGTTTTACAAGCTATTGAAACATATTCCACCATCTTTGGCTCATAAGACTGCTGCTCTGCTCAACATTTAAGGAGCTGTTCTGCTGTTCTGCTCAACAATTAAGGAGCTGTTCTGTTGTTCTGTAGGACACAGAACCTTTACAATCAACCTCCCAAAAACGAAGGTGCTATATCAACTATGTATCGTTAATGTGAAACCAAAAAATACTGGGGCCTCCTTTTATAAGCAGGAAAACAGCCCCCCATAACAAAAAACAAAAATGTCTCAAAGCCCGAGGGCAGTTCCAAAACGGATATCAAGGACATAAACTGTTTGCTGTGTACATATAAAACTGCTACTGAAAATCATGGTCTCTAAGAAAAAAACAGAGCTGGAAAATACAAGGAAAAAACATATATATTATATAGTGCCGCTGCAAAAACTGTTTTCAAAAAGAAGCTGGACGGCCAAATCATAGAGACTGTGCATAGGGAGGCATATTTGATCTGACTGTATGCCCCTGTCTGAACTCTTCTATGACCCAGTTGCCCATATCCTGTTGTACACCAGCTTTAGATAGCTGGTCTGCTTCTTCATTCTTGTCCCTGTAAATGTGGCAAATAGAAAAAGTGTTAAAAGATGCCTTTAATAATAAAATTTCTTCCACAAGAGTTTTCAATATCTGATTATGACAAGATGCTTTTCCATTGACCCAATTAATGACATTGAGGGAGTCCCCAAAGATCTGTATCTTGTTTATGTTTCTGTGAAGAAGCCAACATAGAAGGTAACGAAGAGCTGATAATTCCGCAAAGTTATTAGTGCCATAGCCCAGCCCAACAGAAGCTTTTAATGAATGATCAGGATCGATATGAAAGTACAAGCCAGCTCCTGCCCTGTTATTTTGTGAGGCTCCATCAAAAAAACCCCAAGGAATGCCTTCTTGTATGGTGATTGGTTTTTGCTTTTGTTTTTTTTCTTTTTGTTCAGGAGGTGGTAATGCAGAATAAATGGCCGCAATGTTAGTGGCAGTGACGAAAGAAGGAGTATCCTTGTCTTGAAAAGTGCTTTTATTCCTGGCAAGCCATATTCCCCAGCAGTATATGAGTGGCAAGTTTCTCAGGTTTCCATCAGGGAATTCTTGCCACCAATTTCTCCAAGCTGACTCCAAAGAATCGAGGCCCCATCTAGCATTTACCTTAAGCAGCGCAGTAGCTTCCTCCCAAATCTGTCTAGAGATAGCACAAGATATGAAGAGGTGGTTTATGGATTCTTCATCCGACTTGCACAGTGGGCATCTACCAGGCCCAACAAAGAATCTTGACTGTAGAATTTCCCAAGTTGGGATCTTCCTTTTTAAGATACACCAAAGAAACAGTCTGGCCTTGGCTGGGCTTTTGAGTTTCCACAAATTTTTGGCCCACCACTCCGGGATGCCCCAGCCTTTTTTTCCCATCAAGAAAAGGTATCCATCTTTAGGCGAGTAATCCCCATTTTTGCTCTGGGCCCACAACAGGCAATCAGGTTCTTCTTTTATCCTGACATTAGAACGTTGAAGTTCTTTTATAAAGACCTCCCATTCAGCCTTCCACCTGATATTGATTCCCATCTCGACATCATCCTTCCAGGCCTGACCCCAGATTGTAGCTTGTCCCACCTTCTCCACTTGATTTAGAGATGTAATACCTTTGTTATCCAGATGTCTGAGGAGTCCAGGTGAGAGGGCATAATCTTCATTGCATCCTACCCAAGGGTCTCTGCCAATCCTGATTTGTCTACCGTCACCGACTTTCCAAGCTAAACCTTGTTCGATCACGAAGAAAGCTTCCACCGTGGCCTTCCAAATGGCAGAAACGTTTTTTTTCTTCTTGTTTTGACTCCGGATCCAATCTTCCAGGGGAATAGGGTCGATGTATTTCCTTTTCACCACTTTTGTCCATAAATTTTCCATGGTTATTAGCCTCCATCCCGATTTTGCAGCTAAAGAGAGACTGAATTCTGGGAGTCTTTTAATGCCCCATCCACCCCATTCTTTTGGTCTGGCCACTTTGTCCCAGGATACCCAAGGCAGAACAGAAGATTCCTTAGTGCCGGCCCAAAGAAATCTGCTACAAATTTTCCTGATTTTCTCCATCACTCCTTTGGGGATCCAAGTCAGGGCTGCCCAATATACCGGAATAGCTAGGAGAACAAATTTTATAAGAGTCAGCCTCCCAGCTCTGGAAAGCCACCTGAAGCTCCAATGTGATATTCTAGCTTCAATTTTGGCTATGAGCCAGTTCCAATCCTCATTTTTGTAGCCTACAGGCTTTAGCCAAAAGCCCAAGTATTTGAAAGGAGTATCCAAAGGCTGTATAGGGAAGGGGAATAAATTAGCCAGACTGTTCCTTTCCCTTCTTTCAAATGCTGCAACACAAGCTTGAGACTTCCCTGAATTAATCTGCATTCCAGTGGCTTTAAGGAAGAGATCAAATATACATTTTAATTCCTTCAGTTCATCAGCGGAGCCATTAGTGAAAATCAAAATATCATCAACAAAAAGGAGGTGTGTGATGAAGAGATTGATTGCTACCTCTATACCTTTTACCTTACCCGTCCTTCTGGCTTTATGGATTAGTCTACTTAGTCCTTCTGCCACAAGAAGGAACAGAAGGGGAGATAATGGGCACCCCTGCCTTAATCCCCTCTGACTGTTGAAAAAAGAGGAGGCCGCACCGTTAACCAGAACAGCAAAACTGACATTTGTGATGCACCCCATAACCCAACTAACAAAGGAATAGTTGAAGCCGAGATGTGTAAGCAACATCCGCAAATAGAGCCAGCTGATCCGGTCATATGCTTTAGATAAATCAATTTTGAGCACAGCACCCTTCTTATTCTTCATCCGTATACTATGAATAACCTCCTGGGCAACCCCGATGGCTTCATGAATTTGTCTTCCATCCAGAAAACCAAATTGTTCCATCGAAATGTTTTGTGATAGAATTGGTGCAATTCTGAGAGCAATAACCTTTGCAATAATCTTATAGATGCAATTACACAAGGATATTGGCCTGAAGTCTTCGAAACTATCCAGATCATCCTTTTTTGGAATAAGAGCTATGAAAGTTGAATTGAAGGGTCTATAGATTTCTCCTTTCTGTCTTGACTCTTCAACTACTTCAGTTATTTCTGTTCCCAATTGTTCAAAAAAATGAAGGAACAACTCTATAGTCCAGCCATCAGGGCCTGGGCTCTTGTCTTTGCCCATGAGTTTCATAGCTGCTTCCACCTCCTCCTTTGAGACCGGGGAGGACAGTTCTTCTGACTCATCTTCCTCTATGAACCTAGGAAAGCTTTGGGCCGTTTGGATGACTTCTGCAATCGTAGCCTCCCCAGAATCAGAGAAAATGTTCTGAAAGTGTCTTTTCCCTAGCCCAGAAAGCTCTGGGAAGGAATTGACCATCCTCCCTTCTTCATTTTTAAGGCGCCATATAGTATTTGCAGCTTTCCTACCTTTAGCAAAGTTATGAAAAAACTTAGTATTCTCATCCCCCGACTTTATCCAGACAGCCCTGCTTTTTATCCTCCATTCTTCTTCCTTATCCAGTAGGATTTTATTTTGTTGTTTCTCCAAATGGAGGATTCTGTCTTTGGTTGACTGGGAGGAGTAACCATCAACCTCCATACTTTCCAACTGCTTCAGTTCCTCCCTAATATTTCCCAGCTCCTCGCTTTGTTTCAGCTTTTTTTCCTTTGCCCAAGAGATAGTGGCTTTCTTCAAATTTTTCAGGTTCTCCATGAACAGGAAACTCCTATCCCCATCAGAGTTTGGTACAGGGTGTCTCCATGTATTATTGAACAAAGTGCAGAAAGAGGGGTCTTGGAGCCAAGCAGGATTGAACTTGAAGGGAGCTGGGGGCTTGGGGGGAGGGAGGGAGAGGTCAAGAAAAACAGGGAAATGGTCCGAATTTCCTCTTTCCTCAATCCACTGTTTGATCACAGGAATTTTTGATAACAGGGGCTCAGCAATCAGGAAACGGTCAAGTCTTTTGGCTATTCGATCCTCACCTATTCTTCGATTTCTCCAAGTAGGTTTCAATTTGATCGGAGATGGATCAGAGAGATTGTTATCCGATATTAGATTGAGGAAGAAATCAGAAAGAGGATCTTCTCTGGCTGATGGCCCCCACGCTTCAGCTCTGCCAATGGAGAAATTTAAGTCACCACCCATGAGTAAATAAGGAGTCTTCATCACCGATTTCATCATCAGATTTTCCCAAAAGGATTCCCTGCCCTGACAGGGCCCATACACATTTACCAAGGTGATAGGGAAAGGGAAATCCGGAGAAAGAGCCTCCAATCCCAGAACAGATTTCATTGCCCATTGGTTTATAATTTTAATCCGTCCTTCTTTAATTCCAATGGAGATGCCCCCCGAATGACCAGAAGAGTCAACAGCTGTAAAGGACCATCCAGGTAAAATAGTTTTTAGTAAGGCCTCTACCTCAACAGCCTTACCCAAAGTTTCTTGCAGAAAGATTACATCCAGATTAGAGTTGTTTATCCATTCTTTTAAAGCCAGTTTTTTAGGTTTACTGGCCAAACCTCTACAATTCCATGATGTCAAAATCATTTAATAACATTCTCAGGGGGATGGGCTGCTCTAAGGACCCCCGGAATAGAATATTGTTTGCCGTCTGCAACGTCAAGTTTTGCTTTAATCTTTGCTTTGGACATATCTGACTTCCTACCTCGCTTATTTTTGAGGCAGCTATGTACATCGTTTTGTCCCAAACCACCTACAGTCCCAGTATCACTAAGTTTCCCTCCCAAGGATCTCAGGTTATATGGACAGGGAGATCTGTCAACCGGAAGGGAAAGAGGGGGCCAATGGTCTTCACGATTAATATCTAGAGCTGGTAGAGCATCGGCAATGAGGTCTATGGAAGGAGGAATAGTGGAATTTTCCATAGACTTATCTTCTTCAAAATCATGTACATTTCCATATTGAATCACATCGGGATTAAGTTCCATGGATTCAATAGTAATATATTCATGTTCATTACAGTATTGAGAAGTAACATGTGGGGAAACATGTACATGCTCAGGCATAATAAGTGTAGAAGTAAAGGTTTTTGACATACCCTTTTCTTCGTCTTCACAATGAGTTTGTAAGGCCGGGACCGTCTTGGCATGCTCCTCCGCGATCGCCGAGTCTTTGACCTGTACCACCTCATGCTCTTTTGAAAAATTTGCAGTTTCCTGTTCTCCTTCTTGGTTCAGGGCCGTTTCCTCCACTGGAACTTTCTCAGATTCCTCTGCCTCCATATTCTCTCCTCCGAGCGTCTCCGGGATTTCGTTCTCCGTAGACAGCTGATCAGGATCTTGTGCATTCCTTCTATTCGCTGAGACCCGCCGAAAGTGTCGCCTCCTTCGCATCAGTGGACAATCGTTGGCCAAATGTCCATACTCATGACATAGATGGCATCGGAACGGAAGATATTCATAGTCTAACATCTGTTCGAAAACGTACTCCTTATATTGAAGATTAATTGACTTTGCTAAGCCTCCGCTCGGCCTAAGGGTGGCCAGGATACGCGCCATCGATCGATCCTTTGTGTGCAAAAAGGACATGTCCGCCTCCAGATATTTCCCCAGATGGTTTCCAATGGATTTAAACACTTCTTCAGTCCATAGGAAGGAAGGCAAACCCGGGACACGAATCCACACCGGAAACTCATCTGCTCTCTCCTTGTATGCATCGAACAAGGGTGTCCATTTCTTTAACAGAATGGGAATGTTCCCAATATGCCAATTGCGCTGGAAAACCCATTCTGCCGAAGCTTTATCTACAAAAGCGAGCTTAAACCAGCCCTTCCCTAGGACTTGTGCTTCAAACTGTAGAGGTCTGTCTGAAACAAAACAAGATTCTCCCCATTCTTGTAGGAATTCGGAGGAATACTTCTTACCTCGAACTCTTCCTACCAGCGTGCATTCTGCAACAGCTAGGGAATCTTCGATAGCGACCTCCATTCCTAGGACCAGATTACCCTCTATCGCCTGAGCTCCAATGGGTCTTAGAGACTTCCTCTTCGCCCCTTTGAATCCTAAGTCCTCCACCTGGATACCTTTGCCCTTACGGCTGTCGTTCTTTTCTGTATGTGCCTGCTGAAAGCCCCGGTAGATGTTAGCTCCGGCTGAGTCGGATTTTGGTTTGCCAAAACTGCTTCCCCATTTCTATATGATGGCATTCCCTTAGCCGGTCCATCAGTAACTGCCCGCACCTCACCATGTAGCTCTCCGGAACCCTGTGCGATCTGCCCTACAGGGGTATGGTATACCCTTGGCAACGAAACCCTATTTATCGGGGTAGTCCCCTCAAGGACCCTTGGGGGACTGTTACTTGCAGCAAGCCCTAAGATTGGCAAATCTTCAAACCCCTTTGTCAACTGAAAACTCGAGAGAGCATTTTTACCTTTTGGGTCCAAGGGTAAACCCTCTTCGGTTGTTTCTCTGGGAGTCGAAACGCCGTCCCTCTGCTTATAACCTTCTGAGGTGCTTGAATGAAGCTCCTCGATTTCCGCCGCCTTGTCCACTAGTGGGAACAGAGGGGTATCATTCGGATTTATTCCTCCAAGCCGCGACAGGTCGAAAGCCCCGAAATAATGCTCCACAGCCTGAGCGGTAGTGTCTTTCCCCCACATGGACAAAATGTCTTCTAATGCTGGGTCCAAATCGACTAAATCTGCGGGGTTAACCATGGTTATCTAGGAGCTGTTGCTGGTCAATGGCGGAAACCTTCACGGTTCTTGTTGGGGGAAACGAGATAAGGGCGGTGGATCAAACAGTGTAAAAAACAAATGAGAAAAGATCGCATGGGGATTATCTCAGGCCTATACCGTCGCAGTTTATTGACCTCCAACTGCCAGTCAACCCTGAACCCGCGCCGGCAGCTGTTCTGCTTCCCTCTGACCTTGCAGGCTAACCGTGTCCCTTCCGAGGTTCCAAGCAGCTTCCAGGTTTCGGAACCCTAGCCGCCTCCATGATCGCCTCAGAGCAAACCTCCAATATTACTAATATAATAAAATATCTATGTTAATGTGTGTGTTTGTTATTACATTTTTTTTGTTTTATTAAGAATTTGTTTGTAGCAATTAATTTTATAAGGTTAAAACCTACATTTTGTATCAAAGGAGTTTTGGGTTCAAGAGGATGCTTTTGTGGCTAAGGGTTTTTGCTTGGACTCGTGGTATAAATTTTTACAGTAGGAGCTATAAGGAATCGATTCTTGTGGTGAAATAAAATGGTGAGTAGTTCAAATATAGAGATTAAGAAATTCAATGGGTAGAGTTTTGAGTTGTGGAAGCTTAAAATGGAAGATATTTTGGTGGAAAAAGATCTGTGGATCATTGTGGATCCGAGAACTGCATTAACAGGGATGTTGATAGAGGACTAGAGAAAGTTATATTGAGAGGAAAAGAGCACAATATGTCTATCTCTCAGACTCAATATTAATATATGTTTCAAGAGAAGCTATAGCGAAGTAATTTTGGAACAAGTTAGGGAGAAAAAGTTGTATAACCTAAGGATGAAAGATGGGGACTCAGTAACAGAGCATCTAAATGCCTTCAATACTATGGTAATTCATCTATTATACATCGATATTAATATTTTAGATGGATATAGATATTAATATTTTAGATGAATATTAGTGTATCAGTGTGTTGTGTTTTTTACTAGACTCATAGGATAGTTTGGTTGTCTCCATAGGTAGTAATATAATTAATTTAAATTTTTTATGATATAGTCTCATCCTTGTTATTAGAGGAGGTGACAAGGAAAAATATGGAAAGTTAGAGAAAATATTATTTTTTAGTAAGAGGATTCTCCCAGAATAAAAATAAAAATAAATCCTCAAGTGGGAGATCTAAATCTAGAAGAAGATCTAAATTTCCAGGAAAATTTGTAAAGGTTTGTTGGAGATGTAGAAAATAAGGTGACATTACAAGAAAGATTGTAAATCCAATATTGATGAGAAAGGGAAGGGATCTGATTATTCTCCTACAAAAATATACCTCCTTAGTTGATGGAAGTGATTTGTATTTGGCTTCTTTAACTATAAATGTAGATTGTGAGGCATGTCTAGTCAATTTGGGGGCATCCTTTCATATGACTCCTCACAGGTAATGGTTTTTCTAGTATGAAAGATATTATGGTGGTGATTTTTTCCTAGGAGATGAATTGACAACCAAAATCATAGGAAAAGGAAAAGTCAAGTTGAATCTTACAGGTGGAAGGATTTGAGCACTCCATAGTGTTTTGCACTTCCGAGGATTGTCTAGAAATTTTATTTTTGCAAGAAAGATGATTGATGCAAGTGTAAACGTAGTGCTTAAAAAGGATACATATAGGATGGTTCGAGGAGAAATAATGTTGTTAAGAGGAGTTTGGATTAGGAATTTGTATAAATTTTTACGAAACATTATTAGTGATGGGTACAACAATTCTATTGTTCCTAAGAGTGTAGTATAAGAAGGAAAAAATCCTACCATCTCTGGAGAAAAGACTATGTCATGGCATTAAAGACTAGGACATATCATAGGGAAGGGCCTTCGAGTACGACATGGTAATGGCATGGTAGAAGGTATTTCTAATTCCTCTTTGGATTTTGATTTTTGAACACTGTTTATAAGGGAAGTAGAATAAGGTAATATTATCCTATGGTGCTACGAAGTTAGAGGGAATATTAAAGTTGGTACACAGTGATGTGTTTGGACTTGTGTTAGTTCCATCATTGGGTAAATATTTGTACTATGTATTATTTATAACTTATTTAGGAATAAATGAATTTATTTCCTTAGGAAGAAATCAAAATTATTTGAGAAATTCAAAGAGTTGAAGGCCCTTGTGGAAACTCAAATAGAGAAGAAAATTAAGGTGTCAAGAATATATAATGGTGGAGAATTATGCTAAAATGTATTTGAATAATTTTGTAAGAAGTTTGGTATAGCAAGGCATACGAACACTTTGTGGATATATATATCTATATCTATATATATATATATATATATATATATATATATATATATATATATATATATATATATAGATAATAGAATGGTGTTGTAAAAAGGATGAATAGGACATTGATGGAGAAAGTAGGAACATGCTTAGTGGTGCCAGGTTAGGAGATGAATTATGGGTAGAGGTAGTGGATAATTCATCTTACCTAGGAAATAGATCACCCTCATCATCATTGGATAATAATACTCCACATAAGGTATGGACTGGTAAGGAACATTCTCTTAAACATCTCAGGGTATTTGGCTATGATGTTTATTTATACGTTCTAAAGGAGAATAGAAGTAAGCTATATAAGAAAGTTGAAAAGTGTGTTTTTATTGGATATAAACATGGTCTAAAAGGTTATAAGCCTTGACAACCCATAAAATAAGAAGGTAGTGTATATTCAAGATGTAGTGTTTAGAGAAGTCAAATATGATATCAAACAAGCAATCCTACCAAGGGAGAAAAAATGAAGAAAGATACAATTTGAATTGAAGGATGAAGAATTAGAATCTACAAAAGAATAGGAATAAGACGAAGAAAAAAAACATACTCTGATATTGAGGAGATCGGTTTGAGAAATAATGCAACCAAATTAGTATACTCAACGTAATTTTTTTTCAAATTTTTCTTTGTTTAATTACTAATGATGATCCTAAAACTATTAGGGAGGCAATGGATTTAGTCAAACTCTGCAAAAAGGCCATGGTGGAAGAAATGGAAATAGAAAAAAAATGAGGCTTGGGATCTAGTGGAGTTTCCAAATAGAATAAAGCTCATTGGACACAAATGGGTATTTGAGAAGGAGTTAAATACAGAAGGCTAAGTGGAAAAATACAAAATTCGATTAGTAGCAAAAGGCTATTCCTAGGTAGAGGGAATTGACTTTGGTGAGATTTTTCTCCTATTGCCAAGTTAACTTCTATTATATTTATTTTATAAGTTGTTGCTACTTTTGATTTTGAAGTAGAGTAGATGGATGTGAAGACAATATTCCTACATGGGGATTCAGAAGGAAAAATATGAATAAAGAGACCTGAGGTTTTGTTATTAAAGCAAAGAGAGAGTTGGCATGCAAGTTGAAAAATCCCTATATGGGTAAAATAAATCACCAAGGATGTGATATAAAAAAATGTTGATACTTATATATTGGTACTTAGCTTTGTAAGGAGCAAAGTGGGTCATTGTGTGTATTTGAAATGTGTTGGTGATCATCCTTTTTTTTGGTATTGTAGGTGGATGATATGTTGCTTATTGAAAATAATAGAGGAATCATCGAGGATGTAAAAATTTAGTTGTCCTCTAAATTTGACATGAAGGATCTTTGTGTTGCGAATTTAATTTTGGGCATCGAAATTGGCAAAGATGAAACTCTGGTTGAATAAGAGGAAATATGTGAATACAATTTTGCAAAGGTTTAATATGTAGGAATATAAACCAGTAAAGTTCCCTATTCATGTAGGTGTAAAGTTATCTATAAAACAATGTCCCAATACACATGTAGAGAAAGATGACATGTGTTGTGTTTCATATAGTAGTGCATTTCAAAGTTTGACGTATGAAATCGTATGTACTAGACCAAAAATTGCAAATGCAGTGAAAGTTGAGTAGGTATTTGTCAAACATCCAAGGAAGAGCATCGATTTGTAGTAAAGAGGGTTTTCAAGTATTTGTGTGACACTATTAGTTATGGATTGTGCTACCAAGGAAGGCCAAGGTTGGAAAGAGTGTTGGACATGCATGGCTTTGTTAATGTAGACTAGGATGGATATCTGGATCATAGAAGATCTACAGGTGGGTATGTGTTTAACCTATTTGGGGGAGAAATCAGTTAGATGAGAAAGAGATAGCTTGTAACAACACTCTCAACTACAAAATTTGAATACAAGGTAACCAATCATGTAATCAAGGAAGCATGATGGTTGTAAAGATTGTGTTAAGGTATTGGGTTGGTATAGAAGCTGTGATGATAGATTGTGACAATTAGAGTGCCATGTTCCTATCGAAGAATGGAATATATCATTCTAAGGCAAAGTATATTGATGTTCAATAACACTTTATGAGAGATATGGTTAAAGAAAAGAAGGTGTTGCTGGTGAAGGTGGACAATTTGAAGAATATTACATATTCGTTAACAAAATATGTGCACATTGATAAGTTCTCTTGGTGTAGAGAAACAATGACATTATTGCCTTGGTTTGTTGATCATGTACTACTCAGACCTGTTGTGTCAAAGAAAATAACAAGTGAGAGAATGTTGGGCATGCATTATATTATTTACATGACTACTTCCACGTGATGTATGTTATGTTGGGCACAACAGGGGTGAAGCCCCCCTTGCTTGGGGGTTAGGGGCAATGCCCCTGAAAAAAAAATTGGGTTGTCTTTTGCATCTATTTTTTGCAGTTTTTGACACATTGTTTTTGTATTTAGTGGTTTTGTGGTACATAGTGGTTTAGTCCATGGTTTTGTAGTTTCAATTAAGGAACTACAATGGTATTCTAATCCAAGGTAAATTGATAAGTGATTTATGGATGTCATGGGATATATATATATATAAAGAAAAATATATATTAATTATTTTTCTAATTTTTCTAATTTCAATTTCTAAAATAAAATAATTATGTTAATGTGTATGTTTATCATTATATTTTTTTATTTTATTATCTATTTGCAACAATTAATTGTACTAGGTTAAAATATACACAGATCTGATAATATTATTTTATAATATTTATTATGAAATACAATAGTAATTAATTAATAAAATAAATATTTTAATTCAAACATAATATTTATATATTTTATAAATGTTAAAATTATATGTTTCAATTATATTTTCATTTTAATTATTTTCATATATTAAGAAAATAATTTATTCATCTAATAAATTTTTTAAAACTAAGATTCGGCAATCAATTTTGTCCATTTTTATATATTATTTAATTTAAAAATACTCTCTAATAAACATAATTATACATAACTCAAAACTACCATTTAATAAACATAATTCAATATTGTTTTTGTTAAAAGATTAAAATATTTTTTTTTTTAAAAGATTAAAATATTTATTTTTAATCTTTAGTTAATATAATATTAAATTTAAAATAAAACAATAATTCAATAAAATTTTGTATAAATTAAAAATCAAAATATTTAATTTTTTAGTTATTTATTCTTATTATAAAATATTGTAATTATAATTTTTTTAATAAAATAATTTGATTATAATATTTTTTTGTAATATTTTAAATTTTTATGGAATATTGTTTTATTTTAAATTTAATATTATATTAACTAAAGAAACATCGAAATAAATAAAATTTGAATGGAAAAATAAGTAAATAACACATGTTTTTTCGGGAAAATCCAATCAAGAAAAAATTCAACTAGAGAATAAGGTTTGCTTTTTACTTTTTAAAGTGATGAAATACAAATATAAAAAACACACTCACTAAGGAATTGTTATAAATACTATTGGCTATATGGTTGTTATAAGATCTTGTACTTCCTCTATTTTACAACAATATCTCACTCCCATATGCTTTGTTCAACTATGGAACAATAAGCAATACAATAATAATGAAACTCCTTCTATTTAGAAGGATGAGTGTTTAACAATATCTTAATTGTGGTGTTAGGGTTAGGATTTTGGAACTTCTAGAATCTTCTTAAAATATACACATGAATAGTTCCACATGTGCCAACAATAGAAGTTGATGTGGCATTTTCTCTAGCCAATGAGTTAGGTCAACTTGTGAGAGACATACATTCCTCATAAGAACTTTGATTGAGGTGAACTTCACACTATTGGCAAGATCATGATCTGTTTAGTAGTGTTGAGAGCCTATGAATTTCATTTACAAAGTTTTGATCCAAAAAATATTATTATTACATCAAACATGTTCCAAATATTTATGAACCCCAAACCACCAAAGTGAGACTTGTCTTTAAAATGGGCTCTACAAATCAATAACTCTAATTTTGATTTTTTAGAACTTAAGAAAATAGATCGTTAGCATTTTATTGACTTTTCATTACCACCAAGCAATTTTCGCTGAAGTTCTCATTTTAAGTTTACAAGATTATTGTTTTTAATCCAAAATTAAATTCAACACCTGATCCGGATTTAGACAGGAACGCAACAAATTACAGAGATAAACATAAACACAGATATGCAGCGAAAATAATACTTCATTTCATTACTGTAAAATACTGAAATATGCTTACAACCAGAAATGGAAATAAACCAGCTAGGGCGATGGTAGCTTATCTCTGAGAAGAGATGTGGTGAGGCTCGAAGGCCTATTTATTGTTGAGAAACAATGGAAAACCCTTAACATTCCAAAACCTAACCCTAGAAGATGAAACGCCAAACTATGGGCCCCGTTTGGGTAAATTGGTACATCAACTTCCCGGGGTTGTAACTTTGGCATACGATCTCCGTTTGACGCGTACAATAGCTCGTTAGAAAGATCTATCCGAGCACTACCACTTTGGGAGGCAACATGGGTCCATGGACCCATGTTGCCCTAGATTTCCCAAAAAACGTCGTTTAGGGCCTCAAAATGGCTCCGGAAGTTCAAGACCCGAAAAACTGCTAAAAATAGTAAGTTGTGCTATAATTAAGGAAACTGAAAATGCTGAGAGAAACAATGGTGGGGGTCCAGGTGGACTTGGCAGGTGGCCACCAAGATCCACCTGGATCATTCCTCCCCCCTTAGGAAGCAATGGTCCCCATTGCGTTGAGTTCCTCCATGAGATGAGGAAACTTTTGCTGAACTTGGTCCTTGGTGAGCCACTTGCCCTAGTGAAGGAGTTGACCTGCTTTGACAACTCGATATAGTTGGATATTCTATTGGCGAGTGTTCTTGATCTGTGTGTCCATGATCCGATCAGTTGCAGCTTGTTCCATGCAATCTGCATTTAATTCTGTGGGTGTGAGCTGTTCTGCAATGTCAGATGTGTCTAGCAATGGTGGAAAGTATGGCCGAAGGCGGTCCACATTGAACACTGGGTGTAGGCCAAGGAATGGGGGAATGCTGAGCTCAAATGCATTGTCTCCCACGGCCTTAGTAATGGTGTAAGGACCATATCAGAGTGGTCTCAATTTCCGATAGGCTCCAGTAAGGCGTTCCTTTTGCAAATGCAACCAGACTTTGTCGCCCACCTGAAACTTGTGTGGCACCCGATGTTGATCATGCCGCTGCTTGTACTTGGCATTTGATTTCTCCAGAATGTCATGGACCTGCTGGTGAATATGTTGGATGTGCTCAATGAAGCTGGTTGCCTTATCTGTTTCAGACTGGACATGAGTTGAATCTGTGTGAGTAGCTGCAAGTGGCATGGAATCCCAGGCCCACCTGAAAAGGACTGTGGCCCGTCGAGCTATGAAGAGCTCGGTTGTAGTTGTGTTGAACATAGGGGAGGCTCTCGTCCCATGTGCGTGGATGCTTTGAGTTGTACATGCGCAGAATGTGTACAATCATCCGATTGACAACCTCTGTCTGGCCATCAGTTTGAGGATGGAAGGCTGTGGACTTAGTGAGTTTGGTGTCCAACATTGACCATAGACTGGACCAAAATGTACTGAGGAACCGACTCCCGATCTGAGATGATAGACTGTGGGATCCCGAAGTGCACCCAAACTCATTCAAAGAAGAGTTTAGCAGTGGCTTCTGCTGTGATATTCTTCTTGCAGGCCACCATAATGGCCATCTTTGAGAACCTGTCGACGACCACAAAAACACAATCATTTCCATGCTTAGTGGAAGGAAGGCCTGACATGTAATCCATGGAGATGGATTCCCAAGGTCGACTAGGGGTATGCAGCGGGGTATAGAAGCCTTCATTCTTGATGGTTGGTTTGGCAGTGGCACAAGCAGTACATGATCTGATGTATTTCCCGACATCTTGTCGAAGATTTGGCCAATAGAAATACTTTTACAGTACTGCCATCGTTTTCTCGACCCCGAAATGCCTAGCAGCCCGACTGTAGTGTGCTTCCCAAATCATCTTGGCACGCTCGCTTGAAGGAACACAAAGGTGACCCAGGTGGCATAACAGGGCATCTTGGAGATGAAAATCTGGAACATGCCGACCCCCCAAGAGTGTCTATTATGTGTGGCCAAATTCTCGGTCGCTTTTGTAGAGAAGTGGCCAATCAGAAGTCTTGTGCCCACAAGAGTTGAGCACGGTGGTTAACGCCATGATTGGTGGTCAACTGAGGCAATCTGCAACATTATCGGTGCTGCCCTTCTTATACTTGATATTCAAATGGAATTGTTGCAGATATGTAGACCACTTCTGATGGCGATCATTCTGCAATTTCCCTTGGGTCTGTATGAACTGCAGGGGTCAGTGGTCTGTGTGGATGACCATTTCCTTCCCCAAAATGTAATGCTTCCATTGTTGGCAGGCCTGCACAATGGAATACATCTCTTTATCATAAGTGGGATACTTCCGGACTGTGTCTGAAAGTGTTTCACTGTGATATGCCACTGGATGCCCATGTTGAGTAAGGACTACCCCAATAGCATAGTCAGAGGCATCTGTCTCAACCTCAAATGGTTGTTGTAAATCTGGTAACGCGAGCACTGGTGCCGTACAGAGGCGATCTTTCAACTCTATGAATGCCTTCTGTTGAGATGTAGACCAAAAGAATTTCGCTTTCGCTCCTCCCTTGGTGACTTGACTCAAGGGCCAAGTGATATGAGAAAACCCCAACACAAACCTGTGGTAGAAGTTGGCAAGACCTAGAAAGCTGCGGAGCTCTGTTAGAGTGGTTGGAGATGGCCAATCCCGAATGACTTGGATCTTGGCGGGATCCACATGCACCCCCTGTTCATCAATAATGTATCCCAGATACTGAACTTGGGTCATGCCAAAAGTGCATTTCTCCAAATTGGCACATAGCTTGTGTTGCCGCAGTGTTTGAAGAACCTGTCGGATGTGGTGGAGGTGCTATTCCCAACTCTGGTTGAAGATCAGAATGTCATCCAAGTATACTACTACAAATGAGTTGGTGAATGGCCGCAAGATGTCATCCATTAGCCTCATGAAGGTTGCAAGAGCATTCGTTAATCCGAAAGGCATAACCAACCATTCGAAGAGGCCCTCCTTGGCTTTGAAGGCAATCTTTCACACATCAGAGGGTTCGATTGGTACCTGGTGATATCCTGACTTCAGATCAATCTTGCTGAAATATTTTGCCCCCTTTAGTTGGTCCAAGAGGTCATCAATCTGCGGGATCGGGTACCTATTACGGACAATGATCTTGTTCAGTGCCCGATAGTCAATACAGAGTCTCCAAGTCCCATCCTTATTTTGTACCAACACGATCGGGCTCCCACAAGGTGATGAACTCGAACGGATGTGACCTTTTTGCAGCAGCTCCTAAATTTGCCTCTTGATTTCATCGTTCTCCAGAACGGAGCGCCGATAAATTGGTCCATTGGGTAGCGGCGCACCTGGGGTCAGATCGATGGAGTGCTTGACTTGACAGTGCAGAGGAACCCCTGCGGGGGAGGTGAAGATGTCCTCATACTCCTTCACGACCTTATCCATCTGTAGTTGTCGTGTGGAGGGGTCCTGTCTGGAGGCCGTGGCTACCGTCTTCTTCTTTCCTTGCGGGCGTATCATCAGGAAAATAAATTTCCCAGTCTTGGAAATAAGCTTACTGCATTTTTTTGCAGTAATCAAAGAGATGGCAGTAGGCGGTGCTACCTCTGGTATCCTGTACAACTTATTTCCCAATGTAACAATAACAGCACGGGGCCTTGATTCATACACAGCATGTTGCTTCCACAAGTATGGTTGTCCTAATAATACATCACAAACTTCAAGGGGAGCAATGTCACACAATACCTCATCCGTGAAGGGCTTGATGTTGTACGGAAGGCGACACTGCTGGCTCACGCGAAGATCCCGTCCTTGGTGAAGCCACCCGATGGTGTATGGTTGTGGATGTGCTGTGGTCAGTAAGCCCAACCGCTTCACGACCTCTGCTGAAATGAGGTTCTTTTGGCTCCCGTTATCGACAATGAACTATAGCGGGGAGCCCTTTACCCACATCTGGGAGTGGAAGAGACGCTCCTCCTCCTCTGGATCTTCAGGTTCATTTTTCTGGATCTTGGCGTTGGGATCCGCGTCAATGATCTGCTTCCCTTTGTCATCCCCCTTGTCGGGTTCTGACTCAGAGTCGGAACATGCATCTGATTCTGGAACCTTTAGTTCAGCCACCAGTGTTTGCTTGGCCCGACACTCACTAGTGTTGTGAGTGGAGCTCTTATGGAACTCGCACCATTTTCCCGTGTCCTTTTTCGTCTTCGCGGCGCTGTTCTTTGCCTGTAGCTTTGGCAGGTTGTCTTGGGCTGCCCTGCCTTGGCTTTGTCCTTTGTTCTGTGTTTTAGGGGCACCTTTCCCTTGCTTCAGATTCACAGATCCAAAGTCTCGCTTCTTTTGTTTAAACTTCTGCTCGACCTTGACGGCATATCGGTACGCTGTGCCGAGCGAGGAGATGTTCAGGAATTGTATTTCTTCCTGGATGTACTTATGCAGGCAGCCGCAGTATTTGAGTATCAAATGCTGCTCCGTATCCTTGATACCCAACTTTGTGCGAAGGGTATGGAAAAGATTGGTGAACTCCGACACATCTTGGTCCCTTCCCTGCCGCAGCGTGGTCCATTTTATGTATTCATCCTCATAGCTTCCGACAGGGTAGTACTGCTCCTTGATGGCATCCTGAAATGAATTCTAGGTGGGTGCGGCTGAAAATAGTGAGCCAGTATTTTCATCCTTCTGATCGCAGTAGGTTTCCCACCAGTCCTTGACGTGGGGGGCTGCTTTGAGAAGAGCGAAAACAATCTTTCCCGACTTGAAAATTCATGAACAGAAAAATAACCCTCCAGCAGATTTAACCATTTATCTACGGCATCTGCGTCTATCTGACCCTCAAATATGGGGATTTCAAAATTAACTTGTACCTTAAAGGGCGTGGCGTTTCTAGAGTCGCTGCTGGAAGCCGACGCGTCGCTTCTGGGTAGCTGCTGAAGGATTTGGGCAAAACTGTCCATCATCGCGTTTCGTTGTCGCTCGAGGGCTTCTTCGAGCAAGATTTTGATAGGATCTCCTGCCCCCTTGTCTTTCTTCTCATCCGCCATAGGAGGCCGTCGAGATTTCTGAGGTTGGTCTCGCAAAGGTTCGACGAATTCAAGCCCTAACTCCTTATATCCTGACCTCGTTGGGGACATGCAAAGAAAAACAGAGAAAAAGCAGACCGCTCTGATACCACTGATCCGGATTTAGACAGGGATGCAACAAATTACAGAGATAAACATAAACACAGATATGCAGCGAAAATAATACTTCATTTCATTACTGTAAAATACTGAAATATGCTTACAACCAGAAATGGAAATAAACCATCTAGGGCGATGGTAGCTTATCTCTGAGAAGAGATGTGGTGGCTACATGCCTCTGAACTGTCTTACAATGAGGCTCGAAGGCCTATTTATTGTTGAGAAACAATGGAAAACCCTTAACATTCCAAAACCTAACCCTAGAAGATGAAACGCCAAACTATGGGCCCCGTTTGGGTAAATTGGTACATCAACTTCCTGGGGTTGTAACTTTGGCATACGATCTCCGTTTGACACGTACAATAGCTCGTTAGAAAGATCTATCCAAGCACTACCACTTTGGGAGGCAACATGGGTCCATGGACCCATGATGCCCTAGATTTCCCAAAAAACGTCGTTTAGGGCCTCAAAACGGCTCCGGAAGTTCAGGACCCGAAAAACTGCTAAAAATAGTAAGTTGTGCTATAATTAAGGAAACTGAAAATGCTGAGAGAAACAATGGTGGGGGTCTAGGTGGACTTGGTAGGTGGCCACCAAGATCCACCTGGATCAACACCTTCAAATACCTTTATTACAATTTCATTGTAGATTTCCATTTTTATCACTATAAATAATAATAATATTATTAATAAAATAATCATACATTCACATTATGTAAAAAAAGAAAAGAAAAAGAAGGATCAATTGATTTACTTTGTAAAAAAACCACTCCAAAACATTTAATTCAAAAATAGTGTTCTATCCCTATTGGGGGTGGCAAACATTAGCAATGAGGCTTAGGACACATGCATTGAAATCCCCTCCACACATCATCCATGAGACAAAATCATGTTGAACAAGTAGGGTTTGACACTCTGCAAAAAAACCTTCTCGAGGTGACTTGGATTATAACAAAGGTGGTAATGGCGATTGTTTTCATTTTGTGGCATTGGGAGATGAGGGTCTGGTTTGTGGGGCAAATTTCTTGCTCGAGAGTCATAGGAGGCCTTACAGGAGATCAAATCCTTTACCTTGATTAGTGGGTGTGCTTGCTCAAGGGTGGAGAGAGGGAGGATGGCAGAGTGTGGACTCCATTGGTAATGCAAAATGTAATTTGGGATCCAAGCTCGAAGCGTCTTTTGGTTTCGTTATTCACAGTGGGAGTGGTTCATCGAGTGGTGGTTATGGTGAAGGGCTCCTCTTTGGCATTAGGTTTTTCTTTGGAGTGGAAGTTGGAGACTTAGTTTGTTTATTTTTCCAAGTAATTCCCTTGCATATATATTTTGTTATGTTAAGCCTGTGGGGCACATAGTTCATTTTGTTAATTTATGACATTATGAAGTTGAAGAAGGGGCTCTTTGTCTTCTGTTGGTGGCCTCGGCAGTCATCTCCCCTCTTTTACTCGTTCATTTGTGTCTAGAAAGCCCGTAATTCATATAGCCTAGCTGAGGGTTAAAGGTTGGTGGCTCTTTGTTCGTCTAGGGGTAAGAGGAGACAAAGGTGGGGGTTTGAGGTACAACTTGAGAGGCCTATCTTCTTGGTGGTTTGGTGTCATAGCTCCATGAAGCTCTTAATTAGGTTTTGTCTATTTGTGGTGTGGTGTAGTTTTTCAGGGGAAACATTTTGGTCTTCTTGGCTCCTGTCAGTTAGGGTAACGGGCATAGAATCTTGTGTCGATTTTGGGAGTGGGCGTGGGGTAAATTGTGGTTTTTGAATGTTGCATAGTGTCTGTGTCGGAATATTGGAATTATTCCATGTAGGGTGGGAGGGTTTTAATGTGGTTAGCGAGTGGGTAGCGTATTTTATTTCTAGCAGAATCACTGGGGGAAACGAGGATATCTGAACAACATACATATGCAGTGATAAAGAGGTAGATCTAAGTGTGGTGGGGGCCTTAGGGGGAGGGTGACAGGCCTCAAATTGTTCAGCCTAATGAAGAGGGAGAATTAGAGCAGCCACATGGTGTTTCCCCTAAGTGGGTGGATTTACCACCCCCATTTTATTCCCTGGAAGCTCAAATCAGTCAAGTACAAGCGACAATTAATCAACTAGCATGTGACAAACACAACGACAAAAACGATGCCATCATTTTTTTGAATGACATCTAGTGCAACCAATGGCACATCCTTGATCGATATGATTCCCTTCACAGAGGGTAAAAGGGGCTCCAAGACCGGATGGATAGCTTTAAGGGACGCATGGCGCACATGGAATCTCATGTTCACAAAGCCTTCCACCGCCTTGACGAGGGGGAAATGATGCTCAGGATCCAAATAATGAGAATGGGTAATGATGCGAGTGGGTTGTATTTTGTTATATGCTCAGTTTTGGGACATCTAGGCCATTGATATGTGGTCTCATAGTTTTGTTTGTTGTTATCATTGTCTTTTTGTTTGTACTTGATGACCAACAAATCTAGTTAGAGTGAGGCCTTTGCACTTTTGAAAACGAGCACTTCACGATGTAATCCCATTAAGAAATAACATAAAGCATTGAATTACAAAAAATAATATAGTTTTATAAATTTCAATAATTTTATTAAATTGATAAGTAAGAAATAAATATTCTTATAATATTTTAAAAACAATTTTTATTATTACTTTGTAAAAATATGTGGAAATATTAGCATACCTAAAAGATAACAAATAAAAAAGTATATATACATATTTTTTCTTAACATTTAAATTTAATTGAAACCTCATTCTTGAGGCAGTAACAGTGATCCAGGTGGATATTGGTGGCCAACTCCTATTCCAGTTGGACCCTCACCACTATTTCTTTCAGCTTCCTTAATTGTAGCACATTTTACTATTTTTAGCAGCTTTTTGGGTCTTGAAATTCTGGAGCCGTATTGAGGCCCTAAATGAAGGTTTTTTTTGGAAAACATGAAAACATGGTTCTTATAAGATGATTCACAGTCAAAATTTGTAGTCCTCAGATAGATATTTCTAACAAGGTATCATACGCGTCAAATGAAGGTCATATGCCAAAGTTACGACCCTGGGAAGTTGATGTACCAAGTTACCCTAACGAGGCCCACAAAATTTTGGTGCTTCATCTCCTAGGGTTAGGTTTTTGGATGTTTAGGGTTTTCCATTGTTTCTCAATAATAAAAAGGCCTCCGATCCTCATTGTAACACAATTCAGAAGGCATGTAGCTGCCACATTTCTTCTCAGAGATAATTTATCATCACTAGAACTAGTTTATTTCCGTTATGCATGTAACAATTTTTAGTACTTTGTTATTAATAAATTAAAGTTATGTTTATGTTGTAGCTCTGTGTTTCTGGTTATTTCTATATTTCATTTTGTTCCTGCATAAATCCAAATTAGTGGTATCATAATGTTATGCTCTTTGTTTGTTTTTTTGTGGATGTCCCAACGAGGTCAAGGTATAAGGATTTGGGACTTGAATTAGTTGAACCCTTGTAAGACAATCCCCTTTGACACTTACGAACACCCATGGGGGAAGAAAATAAAGACGAGGGAGCAGGAGATCCTATCAAATTGTTTCTTGAAGAAGCCCTCTAGTGGCAAAGGAAAGAGATGATGGATGACTTTTCCTAGATTCTTTGGCGGATGCAAACATATGATGGATCTTCATCCAACAATCACTTCTGAGGCACCCTCCCCCCCCCCCTTGCCCCTTCAAGGTACAAGTTAACTTTGACATCCATATATTTGAAGGTAAAATAGACACAAATTTTGTAGATAAATGGTTAAATCTATTGGAAAGATATTTTTTGGTTCATGATTTTTCCGATAGGGAAAATATTACTTTTGTCCTCCTTAGAGCCACCCCCCACATCAAGGACTGGTTGGAAACCTACTGTGAACGTAAGGACGAGAGAGAATCCTCATTGTTTTCAGTCGTGCCCACTTGGAATTTCTTCTGAGACACTATCAAGGAACAATATTACCCTATCATGACCTATGAAGGTAAGTACTTAAAATAAAGCACACTATGGCAGGGAAGAGACCAAGACATGTCAGAGTTCAAAAAAAAAAATTCCATACCCTTCGCACAAAGTTGGGTATCAAATATTTTGAGCGGCATATGGTACTCAAGTACCAAATATATCTACAAAAATACATCTAGGATGAGATGGAGTTCCTGGACATTTCCTCATTTGATGTCGCATATCGATATGCTGTCAAGATTGAGAAAAGAATTAAACAAAAGAAGTGAGACTTTGGATCTGTGAATCTGAAGCAAGGAAAAGGTGCATCCAAACCACAAAATAAAGGACAAATCTAAGGTGGGGTGACCCAGGAAAACCCATCGAAACCACAAGAAAAGAATAGCACCATGAAGATGAAGAAGGACATAGGGAATTGGTGTGAGTTCAAGAAGAGCCCCACTCACAACACAAGTGAGTGTCATGTCAAGCAGTCACTAGTGGCCGAGATGAAGGCTTCAAAGTCAGACACATTTTTTGACTCTGAGTCAGACCCTAACAAGGAGAATGACAAAGGGAAGTTGATTAATGATGCAAAGCCCAACACCACCGTTGCCACCACCAAGGTCGAGAAGATTGATCCCGAAGACCCAAAGGAACGAGAGTGTCTCTTCCACTCACAGATGTGGTTGAAGGGGTCATCGTTACAGTTCATTGTCAATAACGGGAGCCAAAAAAACCTCATCTTAGTAGAATTCATTAAGCGGTTGGGCCTGTGGACCACACCACACGCGCAACCATACACCATCGCATGGCTCCACCAAGGATGAGATATTTGCGTCAGTCGATAGTGTCGCCTTCCCTACACATCAAACCCTTCATGGATGAGGTATTGTGTGACGTTTTTCCTCTTTGACGTTTGTCCTCTTGGATTTTGTGATGTATTATTAGGCCAACCATACTTGAGGAAGCGTATTTTTGTGTATGAGTCTAGGCATCGCAATGCTATTATTACCATGGGAAATCATTTATACAGGATACCGAAGGTTGCCCCACCTACCATCATCTCTTTGATCTTTTCTAAGCAATGCAGTAAGATAATCTCCCAGACTGGGAATTTTTTTCCTTTTTATTCGCTCTCAAAGTAAGGGGAATATCGTGACCAAATCCATGGCCCTTGGAAGGGTTCCTCCACATAGAAAAAGTAGGTGGATAAGGTCGTCGAAGAATATAGGGACATATTCTCCTCACCCACAGGGGTACCCTTCCACTATCAGGTCAAGCATTCAATCAATCTGAATCCTGGAGCACTTCTACCAATGGGCTGATATACCATTGCTCCATTATGGAAAACGAAGAGATCAAGCGAAAGAACTAGGAGTTGTTACAAATAGGGGACATCCGACTAAGTTCCTCACCTTGTTGGAGCCTAATTGTACTTGTACAAAAGAAGGATGGGACCTGGAGTCTCTGGATTTATTATTGGGCACGAAATAAAATCACTGTTAGAAACATGTATCAAATCACATAGATTGATGAACTTTTGGACCAACTTAAGGGAGCTAAGTATTTTAACAAGATCAATATGAAGTTTGGCTATCACGAGATTCCAATAGAGCACATAGATGTATGGAATACCACCTTCAAATCCAAGGAAGGCCCTTTTGAATGGTTGGTCATGCCTTTCGGGTTGACAAATGCCCCTGCAAATTTTATGAGGCTGATGGTTGACATCATGCAGCCCTTCACCAACTCGTTCATGGTTATTTATCTAGATGACATCCTCATCTTTAGAAAGGGTTGGGAAGAGCACTTGCAACACATTCGACAGGTCCTTCAAACCCCGTGGCAATGAAAATTATGTGCCAACTTGGAGAAATGCACCTTTGGCATGAGCTAGGTCCAATATTTGTTTTACATCATAGATGAGAAAGACATGCATGTGGATTCAAATAAGATCAAAGTCATTCAATATTGGCTAGCCTGGTGTTAGCCTCCTGTTGCAACAGGGTTTCATTTTTCATGATTGACATTTTTACATGCCGAATATGTCATACTTGGCAAGCTGCAGTGTTCCATATTTCCAGAAGATACCATGAGAGTGTGCTAGTCCAAATGCCACTGCTGAGGTCCCATTTTGATGAGTCGTTCCAGTTTTGAAGAGTTTTTCATTTAAAGGGAGGTCCAAACAGTCTAATCTTGGTCTCCCTAGGTTTCAATTTCCTGTTTTAGAATATAGAGAATGCATCTATCCAAACAGTTTAATCTTGGTCAGATTTGTAGATAGGTAGAGAACCAAAGGGACCCAACTGTTTAATCTGGGCCCTGGCAGAAATAAGTGCAGATTTAGATAGGAAACATTCAAAAGAAAAATTGTAATTCTGGGTCTGCAAGTCTAAGTGTACCCTAATCAGAAAAGAAGAAAAAATGTTAGGACAATAGGCTGGGTAGGTAGCTGTTTGGTGGCAGAATGATGACTGATGATAAATTTTGTGTATCACAATGTCTTATCTTTTCAGATCACAGTTATCAGGCAGTTTTATTTCAAAGGAGGTACTCAAGCTGGAATTCACTAACCTCCCCTTCTTCTCATTTCCCCCAAGTCACTTACTAACATCCCCCAAGAGGTCAAGATCTCCTTGAGCCTCTCAGTTTCATCATATCCATGACATTCGCCTTGGTGAGGATCTGCTTCACCCAAGGATTGCTCACTCATCTTCTGTGAGCCTTCTTTTCCCAACAAAGCCTAAGGTCTCATACCTTAGCGCCCTCTGTTCATCTCCATATTAACTACTAACTTTATTATATAACTCCCTATCAATTTTTCCCTTCCCCTATTAAAATCATGTATATAAAACTCCCTTATGTAAATACTCCCTCCCGGGCATTATAGCCATAATTCTACTGAGTCCGGGAAATCACAGTCCATCTGGGGTTGTCTTTAGCCCATCCGAGTCATTAAGGAGCTAGTTTGACATCTGGTCAGCTAGTATCCTCTCCCCTAGCCCAAAAACCCATTAAAAACCTCAAAAAACCCATATTCCACCCTTGTCCCTAAAGTCCGAATGTAAATATATCAACCCGCGCCTTTTTAACAGATAAAAACCCCGTTTCTTAAGTTTAAACCCACCCGTGCAAAAATTAAAGGAATATTCCTACGCATATGCCGCCCCTTATCCCTCCGTCATATCACACTCCCCGCCAGCCGTTGGATCGCCCGCCCTGTTAGCGCTTGAGATTTCACCCTAGGCTGAGGAAGGTAAACCTTCAAGGCAACATCAAACCATTTCACCTCGTAGCTAGCCCTACGGGGTATGAGAAGGCTCTCTCTGGTCAAACTCGGTGGATTTTTCAATAGGATGAGCTGACCCAATTAGGAACACTGATATTAGGCTAGTAAACTGATAAGGAGGGTTGATTTAAAGTTTTTTGGGGTTTTTGGTGGCAATTGGAGGGAGTGCAATTCAGGGTGTGGGGATTGAGCTCAGTTTTTGCAGGTGGGTCTTTGGGGCAAGGTAGGAGCTTGTGATGATGCCTTTAGCTGAAATGGATGATCAAGGAAGAAAGGAGAAAAGCTAAAGAGGGAAAACAATGACTTTGAATCCTCTCTAGACAGTGGAAAACATAAACATTAAACAAATTTGAAAGCTGAGCATGGCATGCATGAATTCAAACTTTATCACTTCATTTGTTTAATAAGCTGCAGTAAAGAAAGAGATGGAACACATAAACACACTTACAATTACAATAAGAGAACACACCATCAACACAAGAGTCCACAAGAATCCCAATGATGTCTGCAAAACCCTGGCCTTCCTTTTCCTCAAATTGCAGAGATACAAGTAAAATATACAATAGGAGCTTCTCCCTCAAGAGTCCAACCTCTCCAACCATGAAAATGATTGAGAAAATACATAATATAGGCAAGCCAACGTCTTTCCCCACCTCTAGGGGTCGAGCTCAGCTTCCTAGGAGCAGTTTGAACTAATTCTAAACTGAGCACTAGATAATAGGCAGTCAAAACAACTTGCCTCTAAAACTTAGGTAACCCATCCATGCATTTAATATTCACTATTTACATCAAGGAAACTTCTAGAAGTGTTAAAGGAGAGTAAATGTATCCATGTGCCATGAAAATTACCCAACAATCCATCATTTACATGCCTCAAAAGTCAACCAAAGTAAAAACAGTGTTTTGCTGGCCGAACTGGTCAAAACAGTGAAATTTCCCTGAGTGGTCGCGCCCCTCCCTTGGAGTGGTCGCGCACATTGGCAGCTGTGTTTGAGGGCCTTCCTGGTGTCCAAATCAGGTGCAAGATAGCTTGTTGGAAAGGTCTATGAGTCTACTTTCCAACCCCACTGGAATTTCTGAATTTGGAGTTGATTTGACCCCTCAAAAGTCATTTCTCCCAAGGCAGCTTTCTGCAACTCAAAAAAGGGGCAGAAAGTCAAAATTTGCATGTATTTTGAGCTTTTGGAAACCCAAATCTCCATAAAATCTGAAACCCATCCATAGGAAAGTGTATTTTTGCATGAAAATTCCAAAAATGCAAAGTTTTCCCCGTTCTGAGCTGTCCCCACGAGTGGTCGCGTGCGGGGTGAGACCACTCCAACGGCCAAAACCTGTAAAATTCTCAAAAATGCCCAAAATGCCTCAAAACTCTCAAAATTTCTTGAGTTTGCTGCTAGGAGGAGGCTAATGAGTATCATGGTGAGTGAGAGAGGCCTCAGCCAAAATACGGAGTGGATTGGCCTTCTTCTTCTTCCCGAGAGCTTCGGTCAACCTTCTTTGGAATATTTTCATCTTTGCCTTGCAAACATGCATCCTTCCTCTCTTTTATGATGACCACCTTTGCCTCCTCTACGAGGCCTCCGCTGTACCTCAACCTCTCGAGCAATTTACAAGTCACAAGGCAATTTGAGTGAGTTTGGGCCGGTTCTGCAAGTTATAGCTCGAGTGGTCGCGCGCAGGGTTGGAGTGGTCGCGCGCAGCTCGAGTGGTCGCGCCAGTGTAAAATTTGCACTGCGGAGGAGGGCTCGAGTGGTCGCGCACCGCCCAGGTGGTCGCGCACCCTGCCCGAGTGGTCGCGCACCAGAGAAACTCTCCAATTTCACTGCAATTCGACCTCCTTCACTATTTTCGCCCTCTTGCTCCTCTTTGTTAGCTCATAGAGGCATAATGAAATGTTTAGAGGGAAATTTAGCTCTTGTAGGTTGAATTTGAAAAAATTAAATCACAAAACCCACTCTCTAATGTTCTATTTTGGCATTCACTTTTAACACTGCTTTTTGAGTTGCTTTGTCCTGAATTTAGCTTTTGAGGCGCTTTAACTTCATTCTTTTTGCAGGTTGACCATCTGATGGACTCTGGCGAGGAGACCAGGGTTATTGCCGGCATTTTGAAGACTTTTGAAATTTTCCTTATTTTTTACAAATATTACATGACCTTGGGTTTAAAAACTGGGTTTTTAAAACCAAGGTATAAATGCTCTGTACCTGATGAAAAATATCAATGGAACATATGTACATACCTCCTTCTGGCTTGCTGGGCACTCATGGACCTTTGACTCGTGACCTTGCAGTGATTTTTGACCAAAACCCTAGACCTAAGACTTGGGACTTCAAGACAAAACAAAACAAGTATGACCCAACCTCATTATGATATGACCTGATCCAGCAAAGCCAAGAAGGGAACAAGGACCAGCTCCTCCATCAGTTTTATGGCATGCCTAATGGGATGCAAAACTGACACTGATGAGACACCTACCTATGCATATGCAAAGAGCTTTTGATCACCGATGGAGGGCATCATGACCGACACTAACACGCCCCACAGATCAACGGTGGGCGGGCCGTCCCATCCCCGACCTTCCCGACGTTTAGCGTCCGGGAGATGGGCGGTATTACCGCCGTACCTCCCGCCACACGTCAAGCGTTGGGCTGTGGCGGAGCCCTCTCCCCCGAAACCACCGTTGTCCATAAGTGGTGCGCCACAAAACCGCTTACCGCCCGTGACGTCACATCCCACGTCACCCCCTGCACAATCGCCTCTTACGTCACCCCCCCTTGTCCAGTCACCATGGCGAGTCACTGCCACGTCACCATTCGTACATGATGACGTCATCCCGCCACGTCGTCCTGCTGACGTCATGCTGACGTCACCCGCCGTACAATGTCACGTCATGCTGACGTCATCAACACTTTTTGGGCGCAAAGGCGCGAAAATCGCACTTCGGAGCCCCGGAATCCGATTCTGAGGCAGTTTTTGATGAGCGATTCGCAGGATTTTTTAGGCTGAAATGGAGAATCTTCAGGGAATCTTTCGTTACGCAGTCCCCAGGAAGCCCGAAAGGCCCAAAAATGATCCATTTTCTTCACAGAGCATACCAAAAGGAGCAGAAAACAATTTCAGAGGATACAGAGGCCGAACAGCGGCCATCAATGCGTGATTAGACCCGCAGCACATCAGAACAACAGTCCAGATTTTGTCAAAGAGTATCAGAAGGAAGAAAAGACGCCAAAGAGTATCAGCAAAGATTTTTTAGGGGCTCGAAGCACCTGTATATTAATGAATCCCCCAGAAAGTCAAATCAAGCATTATCAGCCCATCATTGCCCTCAAATCACCATTAAGGCATTCAAAGCACAGGACAGCAAAGAAGCAGAAACCCATGCACATTTATTTCAAAAGACACTGCACCAAGGCACCAAGGACTACATAAGTTATTCAGTTTTTGATTCGGCCGCCCCCAGTGCAGCCCGAGTTATTGCGTGCATTTATTTCTGGTAGAGTTAGGTCAGTTAATTATGACATGATTAGGTCAAGATGTAATAAAGAACTCTGTAGATAGTTTTGCCCTATATATACCACCCTCAGCATTGTTTTAAGGGTTGGTCAATTGAGAATCTTCACTAGAGACCCGCACTGTATACCTGACTGTTTCTATAATCAAAGATTGCGGAAAGCTTGGAGAGAAAACTGCTTGTTGTAAATGAATGTTTTGGAGACTGAAGATGGAATTCTTGTGCTGCAGCCTGAAACAATAAGTGCATCTTACCTCTGTTTTATTGTTATCACTATCTAAATGGCAGAAAGAAAGAATAGCTTAGAATTAGTTTAAATACTCTCTATGCTCAATTTTTGCTGTTTCTTTATGTTTTCCTCTGAATGAATTGGTTACAAATATGAATTCCTTCTGGCTCATGTTTACCCCGATTCACCTGTGTTTTCTAGTTATCTAGGGATTCTTAACTGCCCCTAGGTAGCGCTCTGTTACTTCCCACTGCTAAGTTGATTGAGAGATTCTTAACTGCCCCTCATCGCTTAGCATTTCTTTCCATCACTTAGACCTGAAACATTGTTTCCTGCGCAGCCGTCTTGCTCCATTTTCCCTCTGTTGTGACCAAGTGAAAGCACTAACAGTCACACTCCTCGACTCCACGCCCAATGGTTTGAAACTTCCAGACTATGCCTTGCTTCTCTGTCTGAAAACATCAATTTTCCCACCAAAAACAAAACAAAAACCCTCTGAACTCGAGACCTAGCCTAAAATCCTTTTCAACAAAGCGAAATCCTTAAAGAGAGAGCCCTCTCTGATTGCAGGTTGGCTAGAACCTGCAGCCCAAAGTTGGTCTGTGGTTACCTCGGTCGTATCCTTTTCCAGAGCTTTAAGGACAACCTGAGTGATAACATAATGGCGACTCTGCTGGGGACCTTCCTCAGATAGTTTCACAAAGAAGGTAAGAAAGCTCTACCGAGACCATAAATCAAACCTTCCAACTGCTGTTTATCTCTTAAAACTACAGATGAAGCCTGAATGTCAGCCAGGAAGCCTTTGAGACTGTTTCTTGCTTTGCATTAACAGGAGTAAATAAATGCTGCTTCAGTCAATCTTCATGCTAGTTTTAAGTTACAAACAAGCTGTCCCATATTTTAATTAGTCCCTTGTCGATTACAAAAACATTCCTAGGAAAAATACCCAAAAAACAATTCAGAAGCTGGCTCCCAAGAAAAATCCACGATATACAAGGTCAAATCCAGATCCCAACCCTCCAGCTGTTTTTGAAAACCCTAACATAATCCCCAAAATCATTAGGAAGCAAGAAAAACAGGAAAATTCTGCTGATTTGAGCCCTAAAACAACGTACCCTAGATGTTTTCCGACTCCTGTCAAGGTCTTGTTCCATTCATCCCCTATTTCCATCAGTTCATCATCTACATCCCGTAGTACCCCTTCCACACCTTCATCCACTGCACATCCTAACACTACTGTTGTTTCTAGCGTCCCAGTTACTCCTGTTATCCCTGTTACTCCAGTTGTTCCACTTATCCCCGTTGTTCCACTTATACCTGCCAATATGGCTAATAGATATGAACCCCTGCAATTACTTGCCAATGCTGGGGCTTTACCTCAAGAGTACCAATCTAAAATCACATATTTTGACAGCACCGGTCCTTTCACAGCCATTCAACATACCAAAAAGATGCAAGATTATTTTGAAAACTATGAAATAGATGATGATAGTGTAAGAATGAGAATTTTTGTTCAGAGTCTGACAGGTGATGTTAGAACTTGGTTTCGATCACTTGCCGCAAATTCCATAACCACCCCAGATGAGCTCTATCAATCCTTTACCAACAGATGGGAGAAAAAGAAAGACCCCTTGCACGTACTGGCCGAATACGATACAATCAAAAGAGGCCCTCAAGAGACTGTTTTGGAGTACTGTGCAAGATTCAATAACGTATATAACGCAATACCACAGAACTTAAGACCTCCACCTGACCTTGCTTTATATAAATTTCCGGATGGTTTTGACCCTAATATGGCATATCAGTTGAAAGAAAGAGCCCCTGCAACTCTTGAAGATGCACAAAAGGTTGCTGTTACCGTAGAGGCTAACTTAATTGCCAAGAGAAACAGAGCGAGAATGGAAAGAAGAACCACCTTTAAAGAAGAACCCTCAGCCTTTGACCATAAGCTTGATGCTATTATCAATGGCCTGCAAAGACTAGGAGAAAGAGTAGAAAATGTGGAGAGAAAAGCATCATGGGAAGGACAGCAGTCCAACACTATAAAAAACCCAAATTTCAGGAAGACACAGAACACAAATGCTGGTAGGCCTAACCAAGACCATGATATAAGACCCCCGTTTCAAGACAACTATGTTGAAGGTTCCACTTCAAGTGAACCTACAGATGACTCTCACATGAACTTAATGGATCTAAAGGGTGAGCATCAAACTTTCCTGACACAAGAAGACCAAAACGAACATGACTGTAATCAATTTCAAACTAAATCTGGTGAGTCTTTTGATTTCAAACAGGGTTATGACACTGCTGTGTATGAAGTACACAAACAGTATAAGCTCAGAACTAGGACCATTGACATCTCCGAGCCTAGCAAGACAAAGGAAGGCAAACAGCCCAACAAGGCTAAAAACAAAGCTGTTGTAACAGAACCAGCTGATATAACTGTCCCAAACCCACATCAAGTGACTGTAGAAGATATAACAGACACTCAACCTTCGGTTGAGCAGCCTCTGCCACCTCCCTCTTCAAAATAAAATTCAAACAGCGTCCCACAAAGCACTCCTGAAAATGTAAAACCGCAAGCAAAAATTTCCCGTAACACTGATAAGCGAGACCAGATTTCCGAGAATGCAAATGAAAAAGAAAAAACTGCCATTATCAACAGCAAAACTCCACTAGAAAAGCCCTTTAACTTAGAGGTAGAAATAGGAAAACTCAAGATAGCCATCCCTCTATCTGAACTTCCAAAAAACGATGTATATAGGCAACAAATTCAAAGGTCACTTCAAATCCCAGAAAATAAGGATGATGTAAATGTTTTAGACGACACCCCAGAGCTGCTATTTGTCCCAGAAGTTAACGGAAAATCAACCCATGGACCTGTCCCACCCTTTTATGTCAGCTTGCACATACATGATAAAGTTTCACACAATGCTATGTTTGACTCAGGGGCATCACATAATCTTATGCCCAAAGCAGTTATGGAAAAACTGAATCTTGACGTTACAAGACCTTACAAAGATCTGTACTCATTTGACTCAAGTCAAGTGAAATGTTTAGGCCTCATCAAAGACTTGTTTGTCTCCTTAGTCCAATATCCCAACAAGACCATCCTCATGGATGTTGTGGTCACTAACATTCCACCAAAGTACGGTATGCTCCTGTCAAGATCATGGGGAGCAAAGCTCCAAGGATCCCTTCAATTAGACCTTTCCTACGCTACTATTTCAGTCTTTGGGCAACCAAAGAGACTGTACAGAGAAATGCTCATGAAGTATGTAGTGAGTAGTGAAAGTAAGCCTGAAAATTTTCCCATTTACTCAATTCACTCTGATATGGATTCATTTATTTTGTTTAATGATGATACAAATGTTTCAATTGGTAATGAGTCCTTCACTCTAGAGCAACAAGCACACATCAACGAAGAGTCGGTTGCACATACCCACGAAACTGTCACAGCAGCTGATGCAACCAGCCTACCAAAAGAAGTTCCCCAAACAGAAATTTTAAATCTGCCCAATCCTGAAACAGCTCAAACTCTTGATACTGACCACAAACAAGAAATCACATGGTACCTAGAGTTTGATGGCTCTGTTAACAAGTTAGGAGTAGGGGCAGGTGCTTGGATTCACAACACATATAACAACCATGCAGAAGGACATGCCTACAGACTGAACTTCAAATGCACAAACAACATGGCAGAGTATGAGGCTCTGCTTTTAGGCCTTAAACTGCTAAAAACTCTAGGAGCCGTAAAAGTGTCTATCTTAGGTGACTCTGACCTAGTTATACAACCGATGAAAGGTAATTTTGTTACCAATGACAATAGAATGAGAGCCTATAGGACTGCTACTACTAACGTACTCCAGACATTCACTGAATTCAAGCTTGACAAGATTTCCAGAAATCACAACATTCATGCACACAGCCTAGCCACCTTTGCTAGTACATGCAAGCTTCCTTTTGACCTAAACCATCACTTCACAGCTGAAATAAAAAATAGGCCCGCAGTCCCAAATAACGTTAAAGACTGGCAAGTATTCGAAAATGATGCCCAGATTAATAATTTCCTCACCCTAGAGCATGAGTTTTCGAGTATCGACATTGACATGGATGCCATGACAGACCCAGAACAACAAACAAATCAAAATCAGCAGGCTATAACAATTGCAACAGCCGAACAGATCTTGAAACCAACTATTTTTTACAATGAAAACATAGAACAACTGAAACAAACACAAGTAGAAGAAATAGACAAAACAGAGGCAGAAATCATTGAACTAAAGGAAAATTTTTTGCCTGCTGGTCTAACCCCGCTAGAAGACATGTTTGACTCTAATGAAGTTCCCAGAAAACCAAAATTGCAGCCCATAAACACTGAGATAGAAGAACACAACATCAGGACACCAGAAAATCTGAAAATGATCAAACTGTCCAAAAATCTACCACCTGATCAAAAACTCAAGTACATTGATTTATTCAAAGAATTCCAAGATGTATTTGCTTGGAGCTATGAGGATTTAAAATCCTATTATACATCAGTGATTCAGCACACCATTCCTTTAAAACCAAACCAGAAACCCTTCAAGCAGAAACTTAGAAGAATTAACCCCATGCTTCTTCCCCAGATTGAGAAAGAAGTAAAGAGGATGTTTGAAGCAGGCATTATAGCACCCATCAGATTCTCCGAATGGGTATCTAATCTTGTCCCTACAAGAAAAAAGACAGGTGAAAGCAGACTTTGTGTAGACCTTAGAAACTTAAACCAAGTCTCCTTAAAAGACCACTATCCTTTGCCCAAAATGGACCACATATTGCAGAGAGTAGTGGGATCATCTAGAATCTCTTTACTAGATGGTTTTTCAGGTTTCAACCAAATACTTGTTCACCCAGATGGCCAAGACAAAACAGCTTTTACCACACCCTGGGGAACATTTAAGTATGTAAAGATGCCATTCTGACTTAAAAACGCTGGTGCTACCTTTCAACGTGCAATGGATATTGCTTTTGCCAAAGAAATACATGACTTCCTAGTTGTCTACCTTGATGACTTAACCCCATTTTCCAAATCTGATGAAGAACACCTCAAGCATCTCAGGCAAATTTTCATGACATGTAGGAAATATGGCATTTCCTTGAACCCCAAGAAGTCTCTGTTTGGCCTTGAAGAAGGAAAATTACTTGGCCACATTATATCAAAGGATGGGATCAGAATTGATCCTGAGAGAATACAGGCCATCCTCCAAATTCCATACCCTAGAAACATAAAAGAGCTACAATCATTCCTTGGGAAAATCAACTTTTTGAGAAGATTCATTCCAAATCTGGCTGAAGTAATAAGACTGTTAAGCAACATGTTAAAGAAGGACGCCAAGGTAAGATGGTCCCTGGAAGCCAAGCAAGCATTTGAGAGTATCAAATCCGCCTTAACCCAAACCCCTGTCCTAACTAGTCCACAATTTTACAAAGATTTTATCATATTTTCGTTTGCATCAGAGCATACAATAGCCGCTGTCCTTTTGCAAAAGGATGAACAGGGAGCTGAAAAACCAATCGCTTTTTTCAGCAGAGCTTTAAGAGACGCCCCATTGAAATACCCAATCATGGAAAAACAAGCCTACGCACTTGTTAAGGCCATCAAGGATTTTAGAGTGTACATTTTATATTCACACGTGATTGCATATGTCCCACACGCTGCTGTAAAAGACATATTGACCCAAGACGGACTAGAAGGCAAAAGAGGTAAGTGGATTGCAAAATCCTTGAATATGACATAGAAAGAAAACCAACCAAGCTGATAAAGGGACAAGGTTTAGCCAAGCTGATGTCCGAAACAAACTTTCAGGCCTTAGACATAAACCAGCTGGACAATGAACCAGAGCTGGCGACTCCACAGATCAGTGAAATCTTTTTACAATCCCCATGGTATGCTGATATATGCTTTGTATTGTCAAACCTGTGTGCTCCCCCAGGATTGTCCAGAACCAAGAAAAGATTTTTGAAAATGAAGGCTTTAAAGTTTTGGAAAAATCATGAAGGTATATTGCTTAATTGTTTAACCATGAATGAAACTAACAATGTCATGAAAGAATTCCATGCAAGTGATTGTGGAGGACATCTCTACTGGAAGTCCACTGCTGATAAGATTCTAAGGGTTGGTTTCTATTGGCCCACTCTTTTCGCAGATGTAAAAAAGTTTTCTATATCATGTCACAAATGCCAATTTTTTGAAGGCAAGAGAAAATTGTTGCCCCTACCCCTTAAACCAATCTCCACCGAAAAACCTTTTCAACAATGGGGTCTTGACTTCATTGGAGAAATCCATCCCTCTTCCTCAGGCCAGCACAAATGGATCCTAACAACCACCGACTATTTCACTAAGTGGGTTGAAGCCATTCCCTGTAGACAAGCCAATGACACCATCATTATCCAATTACTTGAGTGCAATATCCTTTCCAGATTTGGCTGCCCTGAGAAAATCATCACTGACAATGCCGCTGCCTTTAAATCCAAAAAGATGATCAATTTTTGCCACAGATTTCATATTACCTTGGGCCACTCCACAGCTTATTACCCTCAGGGTAATGGATTGGCAGAATCTTCAAACAAGAGCCTCATTAACATCATAAAGAAGGTGCTAGAAGAGAATAAGAAGAACTGGCACAAAAAGATGGTAAATGCCCTATGGGCAGACAAATTTTCAAGCAAAAGATCCATTGGGATGAGCCCTTATGAGCTAGTATATGGCATGGAGGCCAGATTTCCTTCATCCCTGGGCATTCCTTCTATCAAGCTGTTACAAGAGATTCAGGCTGAACCAAATGACATTCAAAGAAGGATTAATCAGACAATTCACCTTCAGAAAACCAGAGAACAGGTTTATGACAGAGCTCAAATTTTGCAAGAAAAGCTCAAAAAGATGTTTGATAAGAGGGCTAAAGCTGAAGATTTCAGTATTGGTGACAAAGTTCTGAAGTGGGACTCAAGAAGAGAAGACAAGGGCAAACATGCCAAGTTTGATTTTCTATGGAAAGGTCCATTTGTAATTTCCGTTGTTCAGGGAAACAACACTTATTTTCTTAGATCTATGGAGGACAACACTGTTGAAGAAGGCCCTGTGAATGGCAGGATGTTGAAACATTATCATGATCCTTGTTGTTGAAACAATGCAAATTCTATAAATATCTTTGTACAATATTATTTGTAAATACCAGCACTCAGTTTTTATTAACCGGTCGATTGTTTGAGAAATAACAGTAAATTCGGTGAGGACGCAGCCAATGCAAAATTTCCAGTCTCAACAGTATCAAAACAGAGCAAAATTTTTAGTTCATACCACCACCTTGCTCTAAGCAAAAGCAAGGCAAACTCAGCAGTTTGATCCGTGTCCCCAAACCGTTTTAAAAGGTATATTCCAGTAGCATTATACATAAGAGATCAAGCACGCAGAAGAAAGCAGGCGATGCTGTACAATTCACAGTAACTCAGTTGGGGAGGAGGTTGTCTATAGTTCAAAGTTTTACGTTTTTTTTTAACAGCCAGAACAAAGAAGAATTTCCCAGTCCACAGCAACAAACAGAAGATCAAGGCAGTCTAACCTACTGTTCTTGACTTTTCACAAGGAAAAGCCATCCCCAAGTGGAGCCACTGTTAGCCTCCTATTGCAATAGGGTTTCATTTTTCATGATTGACATTTTTACATGCCGAATATGTCATACTTGGCAAGCTGCAGTGTTCCATATTTCCAGAAGATACCATGAGAGTGTGCTAGTCCAAATGCCACCGCTGAGGTCCCATTTTGATGAGTTGTTCTAGTTTTGAAGAGTTTTTCATTTAAAGGGAGGTCCAAACAGTCTAATCTTGGTCTCCCTAGGTTTCAATTTCCTGTTGTAGAATATAGAGAATGCATCTGTCCAAACAGTTTAATCTTGGTCAGATTTGTAGATAGGTAGAGAACCAAAGGGACCCAACTGTTTAATCTGGGCCCTGGCAGAAATAAGTGCAGATTTAGATAGGAAACATTCAAAAGAAAAATTGTAATTCTGGGTCTGCAAGTCTAAGTGCATCCTAATCAGAAAAGAAGAAAAAATGTTAGGACAATAGGCTGGGTAGGTAGCTGTTTAGTGCCAGAATGATGACTGATGATAAATTTTGTGTATCACAATGTCTTATCTTTTCAGATCACAGTTATCAGGCAGTTTTATTTCAAAGGAGGTACTCAAGCTGGAATTCACTAACCTCCCCTTCTTCTCATTTCCCCCAAGTCACTTACTAACATCCCCCAAGAGGTCAAGATCTCCTTGAGCCTCTCAGTTTCATCATCTCCATGACATTCGCCTTGGTGAGGATCTGCTTCACCCAAGGATTGCTCACTCATCTTCTGTGAGCCTTCTTTTCCCAACAAAGCCTAAGGTCTCATACCTTAGCGCCCTCTGTTCATCTCCATATTAACTACTAACTTTATTATATAACTCCCTATCAGTTTTTCCCTTCCCCTATTAAAATCATGTATATAAAACTCCCTTATGTAAATACTCCCTCCCGGGCATTATAGCCATAATTCTACTGAGTCCGAGAAATCACAGTCCATCTAGGGCTGTCTTTAGCCCATCCGAGTCATTAAGGAGCTAGTTTGACATCTGGTCAGCTAGTAACCTCTCCCCTAGCCCAAAAACCCATTAAAAACCTCAAAAAACCCATATTCCACCCTTGTCCCTAAAGTCCGAATGTAAATATATCAACCCGTGCCTTTTTAACACATAAAAACCCTGTTTCTTAAGTTTAAACCCACCCGCGCAAAAATTAAAGGAATATTCCTGCGCATATGCTGCCCCTTATCCCTCCGTCATATCACACTCCCCGCCAGCCGTTGGATCTCCCGCCCCACAGATCAACGGTGGGCGGGCCGTCCCATCCCCGACCTACCTAACGTTTAGCGTCCGGGAGATGGGCGGTATTACCGCCGTACCTCCCGCCACGCGTCAAGCGTTGGGCTGTGGCGGAGCCCTCTCCCCCGAAACCACCGTTGTCCATAAGCGGTGCGCCACAAAACCGCTTACCGCCCGTGACGTAACATCCCATGTCACCCCCTGCACAATCGCCTCTTACGTCACCCCCCCTTGTCCAGTCACCTGCCTGCGTGGCCTCCTGCCATGTCACTGCCACGTATCCCTGCCACCGTACCTGCCACATCACCATCCATACATGATGACATCATGCTGACGTCATCCCGCCACATCGTCCTGCTGACGTCATGCTGACCGCCGTACAATGTCACATCATGCTGATGTCATCAGCACTTTTTGGGTGCAAAGGTGCGAAAATCGCACTTCGGAGCCCCGAAATCCGATTCTGAGGCAGTTTTTGGATTTTTTAGGCCGAAATGGAGAATCTTCAGGGAATCTTTCGTTACGCAGTCCCCAGGAACCCTAAAAGGCCCAAAAATGATCCATTTTCTTCACAGAGCATACCGAAAGGAGCAGAAAACAATTTTAGAGGATACGGAGGCTGAACAACGGCCATCAATGCGTGATTAGACCCGCAACACATCAGAACAACAGTCCGGATTTTGTCAAAGAGTATCAGAAGGAAGAAAAGACCCCAAAGAGTATCAGAAAAGATTTTTTAGGGGCTCGAAGCACCTGTATATTAATGAAGCCCCCAGAAAGTCAAATCAAGCATTATCAGCCCATCCTTGCCCTCAAATCACCATTCAGGCATTCAAAGCACAGGACAGCAAAGAAGCAGAAACCCATGCACATTTATTTCAAAAGACACTGCACCAAGGCACCAAGGACTACATAAGTTATTCAGTTTTTGATACGGCCGCCCCCAGCGCAGCCCGAGTTATTGCATGCATTTATTTCTGGTAGAGTTAGGTCAGTTAATTATGACATGATTAGGTCAAGATGTAATAAAGAACTCTGTAGATAGTTTTGCCCTATATATACCACCCTCAGCATTGTTTTAAGGGTTGGTCAATTGAGAATCTTCACTAGAGACCCGCACTGTATACCTGACTATTTCTATAATCAAAGATTGCGGAAAGCTTGGAGAGAAAACTGCTTGTTGTAAATGAATGTTTTGGAGACTGAAGATGGAATTCTTGTGCTGCAGCCTGAAACAATAAGTGCATCTTACCTCTGTTTTATTGTTATCACTATCTAAATGGCAGAAAGAAAGAATAGCTTAGAATTAGTTTAAATACTCTCTATGCTCAATTTCTGCTGTTTCTTTATGTTTTCCTCTAAATGAATTGGTTATGAATATGAATTCCTTCTGGCTCATGTTTACCCCGATTCACCTGTGTTTGCCAATTATCTAGGGATTCTTAACTGCCCCTAGGTAGCGCTCTGTTACTTCCCACTGCTAAGTTGATTGAGAGATTCTTAACTGCCCCTCATCGCTTAGCATTTATTTCCATCACTTAGACCTGAAACATTGTTTCCTGCGTAGCTATCTTGCTCCATTTTCCCTCTGTTGTGACCAAGTGAAAGCACTAACAGTCACACTCCTCGACTCCACGCCCAATGGTTTGAAACTTCCAGACTATGCCTTGCCTCTCTGTCTGAAAACATCAATTTTCCCACCAAAAACAAAACAAAAACCCTCTGAACTCAAGACCTAGCCTAAAATCCTTTTCAACAAAGCGAAATCCTTAAAGAGAGAGCCCTCTCTGATTGCAGGTTGGCTAGAACCTGCAGTCCAAAGTTGGTCTGTGGTTACCTCGGCCGTATCCTTTTCCAGAGCTTTAAGGACAACCTGAGTGATAACACCTGGATCACACTAACATAGCTTCACGAATTTTTGGGCCTTACCAATTTTTCTTGGAGGTTCATGTTGGAATTCTCCCATATCACTTAGCCATTGCGTCAGGTTACCAAGGTTGGAGCGAAAGCAAAGTTTTCCTGGTCCGAGTACAAATATACGATGTTCATTAAACTAAAGCATTGCCTTTACTCTGCACCTGTACTCACATTTCTAGACCTACCATAACCATTTGAAATTGAGACAGACACCTTTGACTATGCTATTGTGGAGTTCTCACCCAACAAGGGCATCTGATGGTCTATTGTAGTGAGACACTTTCAAATACAATTCATAAGTAGCCCACTTATGATAAAGATATGTATTCTATCATGCAGTCTTACTGGTAATGGAAACATTTTCTGGGGAAGGAGATGGTCATCCACATATATCACCGACCTCTTCAATTTATATAAACACAATGAAAGTTGTAGAATGATCACCATCATAAGTGGTCTACATATCTGCAACAATTTCACTTGAACATTAAATACAAAAAGGGTAGCACCAATCATGTTACACATTGCTTTAGTCGAATCTCAGTTGCAACACTGGCTACTATTCTTAACTCTTATGGCCACAACTGTACAAAAATGATCCAGAGTTCACCACTACATACTAGATTCTAGTGGATGGAAAGCAAGTTCTTGATTTCCACCTCCAAGATGCATTATTATGCTACCTGGGCCACCTTTGTGTTCCTTTAAGTGAGCATGCTAAGCTAATTTAGGAGTCGCACTACAGTCGGGTTACGACACACTTTGGTGTGGAGAAAACTATGGTCATACTATAAAAGTATTTTTATTGACCAAAACTCCAACATGATGTTGGAAAGTATATCAGATCCTACACTGCCTATGCCATTGCCAAGCCAACCATTAGGAAGTAAGGTCTGCAAACTCCTATGCTTACTACTAGCCAGCCTTGGGAATCCATCTCCATAGACTATCTATCTGACCTCCCTTCTACTAAGCATAGTAATGATTTTGTATTTTTGGTCATAGACAAATTTTATAAGATTTCTATATTGATTACCTGCAAGAAGAGTATCACAATGGAGGAAACTACCAAAATATTCTTTGAATGAGTGTCGGTACATTTTTGGACTCTTCATAATATTATATCATATCGGGATAGTAGGTTCCTGAGAAAATTCTAGTCGAGCCTTTGGAAATTATTGGACACTAAGCTTAGCAAGTCAACAACATTCCATCCTGAGGTTGTTGGCCAGACAAAGGTCATACCTAGGATGATAGTGCACATACTCCACATGTACAACTATAAGCATACGCAAACCTAGGATGAGTGCCTTCCCTATATGAAACGCAGTTATAACAGAGTTCTCCATAGCTCGACTAGTTGCAGTCCCTTTTGAGTGGGTCTGGGATTTCAACCATTGTGTTTGATCAATGTTGTCATGCCTCATGCGACTACACAATAATAATATGCTCATGTGCAATGCGAGGCTAATAAAGCAAACAAGTTTATTGAATACATCTAGTACATCAACCAATAGGTTCACGACATCTTGGCTAAGTTTAATGCCAAGTACAAGTAGATGTATGATCAACATCGGGTGCCACATAAGTTTCAGGTGGGTGATAAAGTTTGGTTGCACTTGCAGAAATAATGCCTTGTCGGAGCCCATTTAAAGCTCTGACCACTTCGATATAGGCCTTACACCATCACCACAGTTATGGGAGATAATTATTTCGAGCTCAAAATTCTCCCATTCCTTGGCCTGCACTCAGTGTTCAATGTGGACCACCTTCAATCATAATTTCCACCACTGTTGGACACCTCAGACATTTCCAAACAAATAACACTAACAAAGCTCAATATTTACTATATGGAATAGGCCACAACTAATTGGATCATGGACACAAATATCAATACCACTCGCCAACAAAAGATCCAACTATATCTGGTTCTCAAAGCTGGCCAACACTTGCACTAAGGAAAGTGGCTCACCAAAGAGTAAGTTCAACAGAAGTTTCCTCATCTCATGGAGGCACTCAGTGCAATGGGGACCATTAATTCCTAAGCGGGGGAGGATTGGTCTAGGTGGACATTGGTGGCCACCGTATATTCCACTTGTACCCCCACCATTATTTCTATCAGTTTCCTTAATTGTATCACATTTTACTATTTTTGGTAGTTTTTCGAGTCTTGAACTTCTAGAGTCGTTTTGAGGCCCTAAATGAAGTTTTTCGAAAATGGGAAAACTTGTTACTTGCTACATGAATTTTTGTCAAAAAATTTAGTCCTTGGATAGATCTTTCTAAAAAATGATCGTACGTGTCAAACAAAGTTCGTATGCCAAAGTTACGACCCCGGGAAATTGATGTACCATTTACCCCGGCGCGGCTTAGAGACTTTGGGTGCTTCCTCTCCTAGGGTTATATTTTTGGATGTTTAGGGTTTTCCATTGTTTCTCAATAATAAATAGGCCTCTGAGCCTTAGTGTAACATAGTTCAGAAGGCATGTAGCCGCTACATCTCTTCTTAGAGATAAGCTACCATTAACCAAACTAGTTTATTTCCATTTTGCATGTAGCAATTTTTAATACTTTGTTATTAATGAATTAAAGTTTTGTTTATGCTGTAGCCATGTGTCTATGTTTATGTCTGTACTCAATTTAATTATTTCATAAATCCAGATCAATGGTATTAGATTGGTATGCTCTTTTTTTTTTTTTTTTTTTTTTTCATGCATGTCCTCAACGAGGTCAGAGTATAAGGAGTTGGAACTTGAATTAATTGAACCCTTGCAAGGTCATCCTTGCCGACACCAATGACCACCCATGGGGGAAGAAAATAAATATGAGGGAGAAAGAGATTCTATAAAAGTGTTTCTTGAAGAATCCCTTGAGTGGCAAAGGAATGAGATGATGGACAAATTTGCCTAGATCCTTTGATAAATTCCAATAGGCGATGCATCTTCATCTAGTAGTCACTTCGGAGGCACACATCCATACATTTGAAGATAAAATAGAATTATATTCCATAGATAAATGGTTAAATATGATGGAAGGATATTTTTCATTTCATGATTTTTTCGATAGGGAAATATTACTTTTTTGCTCCTCAAAGCTGCCCCCCACTTCAAGGATTGGTGGGAAACCCACTGTGAATGGAAGGACGAGATGGAACCCTCATTGTTTTATGTCAAACCCACCTGGAATTCATTCCGAGACATCATCAAGGAACAATATTACCCTATCAGGAGCTATGAAGATAAGTACATAAAATGGACCACACTATAGCAGGGAATGGACAAAGATGTCTCGCAGTTCACAAATATTTTTCATACCCTTCGCACGAAGTTGGATATCAAGGATTCTGAGCGACATCTGGTACTCAAGTATTGTGTCTATATACACAAATACATCTAGGATGAGATGAAGTTTTTTTATTTTTCCTCACTGGTTGCCCCATACCGATTCACTGTTAGGATTGAGCATAAATTTAAACAAAAGAAGTGAGACTTTGGATCTGTGAATCTGAAGGAAGGAAAAGACACTCCCAAACCATAGAACAAAGTACAAATCCAAGGTGGGGTGACATAGTACAACCCATCAAATCCGTAAGAAAAATAGCACCACATGGATGAATAAGGACACAGGGAAGTTGTGTGAGTTCTAAAAAAGGCCCACTCACAACACAAGTGACTGTCATGCCAAGCATTCAATAGTGGCTAAGTTGAAGGCTTCAGAGTTAGATGCATGTTCCAACTTTGATTCAAACCTTGACAAGGGGAATGAAAAACAGAAGCAAATTATTGATGTAGATCTCAGAGCCATCATTGCCACCACAAAGGTCCATAAGATTGAGCTTGAAGACCCAAAGGAAGGGGAGTGTCTCTTCCACTCATAGATCTAGGTGAAGGGGTCACAATTTCAGTTCATTGTCAACAATGGGAGCCAAAAGAACATCATCTCAGTAGAATTCATTAAGTAACTGAGCTTGCCAACCACACCACACCCACAACCATACACCATTTGGTGGCTCCACCAAGGATTAGATCTCCATGTTAGCCAGCAGTGCCTCCTTCCCTACAAAATCAAACCCTTCACGGATGAGGTATTGTGTGATTTTTCTCCCCTTGAAGTTTGTTATGTATTATTAGGCCAACCATACTTGTGGAAGCATCATGTTGTGCATGAGTCTAGCCCTCACATTTTTATTATTACTTTAGGCAATAAGTTATACATGATACCTGAGGTAACCTCGCCTATTTTCATCTCTTTGATCTCTGCTAAGAACTGTAGTAAGATCGTCTCCCAGATTAGGAAATTTGTTTCTTTTTTATTTGCTCTCGAAGTAAGGGGAAGATCATGGCTCCTAATAAGGGTTCCTCCGCGCATCAACAACAGGTGGATAAGGTCATGGAAGAATACAGGGACATCTTCTCCTCACCCACAGGGGTACTCTTGCACTACCAGGTCAAGCATTCAATCGGTTTGACTCCTAAAGCACCTCTACCCAATGGGCCAATATATTATCGCTCCATTCTAAAAAACAAAGATATCAAGCGGCACATCTAGGAGTTGCTACAAAAAGAGCACATACGACCAAGTTACTCACCTTGTGGGAGCCAAAGTGTACTTGTACAAAACAAGGATGGGATTGGAAGCTCTGCATTGATTATTGGTCAATAAACAAAATCACTATGAGGAACAGGTATCCAATCCCAAGGATTGATGACCTTTTGTAGCAGCTCAAGGGGGCCAAGTATTTCAACAAGATTGAATTGAATTCTGGCTATCACTAGGTTCCAATAGAGCCCACAGATGTATGAAAGATCACCTTTAAATACAAGGAAGGCCCTTTTGAATGGTTGGTAATGCCTTTGACAAATGCTCCTACAACTTTTATGACGCTGATGGATGACATATTACGGATCTTCACCATCTCGTTCATGGTTTTTCATCTGGATGACAATCTCATCTTCAACAAGAGTTGGGAAGATCACTTGCAACACATTTTGTAGGTCCTTCAAACCCTGCAATAGCAAAAACTATGTGCCAACTTGGAGAAATGCACCTTTGGCATGAGTCAGGTCCAATATATGTGTTACATCATAGATGAGAAAGGCATGCATGTGGATCTGGTTAAGATCCAATTCATTCAGGATTGACCAAACCTGACCACTCTAATAGAGATTTGCAACTTTTGGGCCTTGCCAATTTTTTTCATAGATTTGTGTTGGGATTCTCCCATTTCACTTGGCCTTTGAGTCAGGTTACCAAGGGCAGAGCAAAAGTAAAGTTTTCCTAGTCTAAGTCCCAACAGAAGGCGTTCATTAAGATGAAGCACTGCCTCTACTCTACACATGTACTCACATTGCTAAACCTGCAACAACCATTTGAATTTGAGATAGACATCTTTGACTATGCTATTGGTGCAGTTATCACCTAGAAAGGGCATCTGGTGGCCTATCATGGTGAGATACTTTCTGATACAATTCGGAAGTACCCCACCTATGATAAAGAGATGTATTCTATCATGCAGGCTTACAAGTGATGGAAACATTACATTATGGGGAAGAAGACGAATATCCACGGATCATCGACCTCTTCAGTCTATACAAACACAAGGAAAGTTGAAAAACAATAACCATCATAAGTGGTCTACATATTTGCAACAATTTCACTTGAACATTAAATACAAAAATGGTAGCACCAATCATGTTGCAAATTGCCTTAATCGGCTCCCAATTGTAGCACTAACTATTGTTCTCAACTCTTGTGGCTACATGACCTCTAGATGGATGCAATTGTACAAAAATGATCCATATTTCATGACCATATACTAGATTCTAGTGGATGGAAAGAAAGTTCCAAATTTCCACCTCCAAGACACATTATTATGCTACCTTGGCCACCTTTGTGTTCCTTCAAGTGAGTCTACCAAGCTTATTTGTTAGGCACACTATAATAGGGGAGACACTTTGCTGTGGATAAAATTGTGGTCGTACTACAAATGTATTTTTATTGGTAAAAACTCAGACATGATGTTGGAAAATATATCAGATCCCGCATTACATGTGCCATCGCCAAGCCAACCATCAAGAAGCAAGGCTTCTACACTCATCTTCCTACTCCCAGCTAGCCCTAGGAATCCATCTCCATGGACTATTTGTCTAGCCTCCCTTCTACCAAACGTGGTAATGACTATGTATTTTTGGTTATATATTTTTTTTGTAATATGGCTATATTGGCAACCTGCAAGAAGAGTATCACAGCAAAGGACACTCTCAAACTTTTCTTTGAATGAGTGTGGTTACATTTTTGGATTCCACAAACCATTATATGAGATCGGGATAAAAAGTTCTTGAGCACATTCTGGTTGAGCCTTTGGACATTATTGGACACCAAGATTATCAATTTAACTACATTCCATCCCTAGATTGATAACCAGATAGAGGTCGTCAACTGGATGATCATAGTGCACATAATCCACATGTACAACTCTAAGCATCCAAAAACCTGGGATGATATCCTTCCCTATGTGCAGTACATTTATAATAGAGCTCTCCATAGCTCGACTAGCCACAATCCCTTTCAAGTGGATCTGCGATTTTAACCATTGTGTCTGATTGACGTTGTCATGCCTCATGCGACTTCATGGGAATAATGCACACATGTATAGTTTAAGGTCGATAAAGCAACTAGTTTTATTGAATGCATCCAACACATTCGTTAGCAGGTTCATGACATCTTGGATAATTTCAATTCCAAATTCAAGTAGCATCATGATCAACATCAGGTGGCATATAAATTTCAAGTGGGCAACAAAGTTTGGTTGAATTTGCAGAAAGAATGCCTTGTCAGAAACCATCGGAAGGTCTGGTCACTTCGATATGGGACTTAAACCATCAAAAATCTATGGGAGATAATGCTTTTGAGCTCAACATTCTTCCATTCCTTAGCTTTCACCCAATGTTCAATGTGGACCGCCTTTAACAATACTTTTTGCCACTACTTATATGTTAGACATTGTTGAACAACTAACACCAATAAAGCTTAACCTCAACTACATGGAACAAGCCACAACTGATTAGATAATGGATACAAAAATCAAGACCACACACCAAATGAAGATCCAATTGTATTGTATTTTCAAAGCTGGTTAACTCTTGCACCAAGGGAAGTGGCTCACTAGGGACCAAGTTCAACAGTAGTTTCCCCATCTCATGGATGCACTCAACGCAATAGGGACCATTGCTTCCTAGGAAGGGAGGAATGATCTAGGTGGATATTGGTGGCCAATGCCTATTCCACTTGTACCCCACCATTATTTCTACCAGTCTCCTTAATTGTAGCACATTTACTATTTTTGGCAATTTTCGAGTCCTAAACTTTCAGAGTCGTTTTGAGGCCCTAAACGATGTTTTTTGTAAAACGGGAAAAATTGAAACCTTTATCATGGTTTGTAGTCAAAATTTGTAGTCCTTGGATAAGTGTTTCTAATTAGGTGTTGTTTGCGTCAAACAAAGATCGTATGCCAAAGTTGCAACCTCGATAAGTTGATGTACCAATTTACCCCAGCGGGGCCCACAAACATTTGGTGCTTCATCTCCTAGGGTTAGGTTTTTGGATGTTTAGTGTTTTCCATTGTTTCTCAATAATGAATGGGCCTTTGAAATTCATTGTAACACAATTCAGAAGACATGTATCTACCACATCTCTTCTCAGAGATAAGCTACCATCACTCGAACTAGTTTATTTCCATTATGGATGTAACTGTTTTCAGTACATTATTCTTAATGAAAAAAATTTCTGTTTATGTTTTCGCTCTGTGTTTTTGTATTTCATTTCGTTCTTTCATAAATATAGATCAGTGGTATTATAGCGGTCTACTCTTTCTCTTTTTTTTTGTGCATGTCTCCAATGATGTTGAGGTATAAGGAGTTGAGACTTGAATTCGTTGAACCCTTACAAAACTGTACCCGCCAACAACGATGGTCGCCCATGGGGGAAGAAAAGAAAGACAAGGGAGCAGGAGATCCTACCAAGGTGTTGCTCGAAGAAGCCCTCGAGTGGCGAAGGAATGAGATGATGGAAAAATTTGCCTAGATCCTTTGGTGGATGCCAATAGGTGATGCATCTTCATCCAACAGTCACTTCAGCGGTGTTGCCCCCTTCAAGGTACAAGTTAAATTTTACATCCCTATATTTGAATGTCATATAGACGCAAATGTCATAGATACATGGTTAAATCTACTCTAAGGATATTTTTCGGTTCATTATTTATTTTATAGGGAAAATATTACTTTTGCGCTCCTCAAAGGCACCCCTCACATCAAGGACTGGTGGAAAACCTACTGTGAACAGAAGGATGAGAGGGAACGCTCACATTTTTCAGTCACACCCACTAGTAGTTCCTTTCGAGAAATTGTCAAGGAACACTATTAACCTATCAGGAGCTATGAAGATAAGTACATAAAATGGACCACACTATGACAGGGAAGGGACCAAGATGTGTCGGAGTTCACAAATATTTTTCATACCCTTTGCATGAAGTTGGGTATCAAGGATTCTGAGCGGCATCTAGTACTCAAGTATTGGGATGTCTGCACAAATAAATCTATGGCGAGATGGAGTTCTTGGAAATTTCCTCGCTTGATACTGCATACCGATACATTGTCAGGATCGAGTAGAAATTTTAAAAAAAGAAGCGAGAATTTGGATCTACAAATCCAAAGCAAGGAAAATGCGCCCCCAAACTATGAAATAAAGGACAAATATAAGGTGAGATGACCAAGGATAACCCATCAAAGCTGAAAGAAAAGAATAACACCATGAAGAAGAATAAGTATGTAGGGAAGTGGTGTGAGTTCCATAAGAGCCCCACTCACAACACAAGTGAGTATCGTGGCAAGTAGTCACTAGTGGCTAAGCTGAAGGCTTTAGAGTCAGATGCATGTTTTGATTCTAAGGAAGACCCTGATGATGGGAATGACAAAGGGAAGTAGAATATTTATGTAGATCCTAGTACCACTGTTGCCACCACCAATGTCTAGAAGATTGAGCCCGCAAACCTAGAGGAAGGGGAGCATCTCTTCCACTCACAGATGTGGGTGAAGGGGTCACTGTTGCAGTTCATTGTCAATAGCGAGAGCCAAAAGAACCTCAGCTTAGTAGAATTCATTAAGAGGCTGGGCTTGTTGACCACACCACACCCACAACCATACACCATTGGGTGGCTCCACCAAGGACGAGATCTTTGCATTAGTCAATAGTGTTCCCTTCCCTATAACATCAAGCACTTCAAAAATGAGGTATTGTGTGGTGTTGCTCTTCTTGAAGTTTGTGATGTATTATTAAGACAACCATACTTGTGGAAGCATCATGTTGTGCATGAGTCTACATCTCGCACTATTGTTATTACTTTTGGCAATAAGTTATAGAGGATACCAAAGGTATCCTCGCCTATCGCCATCTCTTTGGTCTCTTCTAAGCAATGTAGTAATAGCATTGCCCAAACCGAGAAATTTGTTTTCTTATTTATTCTCTCTCAAAATAAGGGGAAGATCATGGTCACATCCATGGCCTCTAGGAAGGTTTCTTCTACACAGTAGAAGCATGTGCATGAGGTTGTGGAAGAATACAAGGACATCTTCTCCTCACCCGTAGGGGTACCCTTGCATTGTCAGTTCAAGCATTCGATCGATTTGACTCCCGAAGCACGTCTACCTATTGGGATGATATACTTCCACTCCATTTTGGAAAATGAAGAGATCAAGTGGTAGATCTAGGAGTTGTTGCAAAATGGGCACAACCGACAAAGTTCCTCACCTTGTGGGAGCCCAAAATCATTGTTAGGAACAAGTATCCAATCCCATAGATTGATGACCTTTTGGACCAGCTCAAGGGGGCCAAGTATGTCAGTAAGATCTATTTGAAGTCTGGATATCACCAGGTTCCAATAGAGCCCACAAATGTATGGAAGACCACCTTCAAATCCAAGGAAGGCCTTTTTGAATGGTTGGTCATGCCTTTCGGGTTGAAAAATTCCCCTGCAACTTTTACGACACTGATGGATGACATCTTGCAACCCTTCACCAGCTCGTTCATGGTTGTTTATTTGGACGACATCCTCATCTTCAACAAGAGTTTGGAAGAGAACTTGAACCACTTTTGGCAGGTCCTTCAAAACCAGCGACAGCACAAACTATGTGCCAAATTGGAGAAATTCACCTTTGGCATGAGCCGGGTCCAATATCTGTGTTACATCATAGATGAGAAAGACATGCATGTGGATCTAGCTAAGATCCAAGTCATTAAGGATTGGCCAGCGTTGATCACTTTAACTAAGCTTTGTACCTCTTTCGGCCTTGCCAATTTTTATTAAAGGTTCAAGTTGATATTCTTCCACATCACTTTGCTTTTGAGTCAGGTTACTAAGGGTGGAGTGAAAGAAATTTTTTCCTGGCTCGAGGCCCAATAGAAGGCATTCATTAAGCTGAAGAACCGCCTCTTCTCTGAACTTGTACTCATATTGTTATACCTTTAACAACCATTTGAAAATGAGACAAACACCTCTGATTATGCTATTGGTGCAGTTCTTAGCCAGCGAGGGAATCTGGTGGCCTATCATAGTGAGACACTTTCTGATACAATTTAGAAGTACCCCACCTACGATAAAGAGATGTATTCTATCACGCAGTCTTGCCACCAATGGAAACATTACATTCCAGGGAAGGAGATGATAATCCACATATATCACTGACCTCTTCAGTTTATATAGAAACAAATAAAGTTGCAAAATGATCGCCATCCGAAGTGGTATACATATCTGCAACAATTTCACTTGAACGTTAAATACAAAAATGGTAGGACCAATCATATTGTAGATTTCCTTAGTCGCCCCCCAGTTGCATCACTAACTACTTTTCTTAACTCTTGTGGCCATAAGACCTTTGGAAGGCCTTAACTATACAAATACGATCCAGAGTTCATTATCACATGCCATATAATAGTGGATGGCAAGCAAGCTCCATATTTCCACCTCTAGGATGCATTATTATGTTACCTGGGCCACCTTTATGTTCCTTCAAGTGAGCATGCCAAGATGATTTGGGAGGCGTACTATATTTGGGTTGCGAGACACTTTGGTGTGGAGGAAACTATGGTCATACCAAGAAGTATTTTTATTGGCCAAAACTCCGATAGGATGTTCGAAAATATATCATATTTTTCATTGCCTACGCCATCATCACACCAACCATTAAGAATTAACGTCGATACACTCCTTTGACTACCCCCAACTAGCTGTCGAAATTAATCTCCATGGACTCTCTTTCTAGCCTCCCTTTTACCAAACATGGTAATGGTTGTGTATTTTTTGTCGTAGATAGATTTTCTAAGATGGTTATATTGGCAACCTATAAAAAGAGTATCACAGCAGATGAAACTACCAAAATCTTCTTTGAACGAGCGTGGGTACATTTTGGGCTTATGAAAACCATTATATCATACTGGCATAGCAGGTTCCTGAGCACATTCTGGTCGAGACTTTAGACATTATTGGACACCATTCTTACCGTGTCAACTTCATTCCATCCCTAGATTGATGGCTAGATAGAGGTCGTCAACACGATGATAGTGCACATACTCTGCATGTAAAACTTTAAGCATTCAAAAACCTCGAATGAGAGTCTTCCCTATGTGTAGCATAGTTATAACAGAGCTCTCCATAGTTGAACTAGTTGCAGTCCCTTTTAAGTGGGTCTGGGATTTCAACCATTGTGTTTGATTGATGTTGTCATGCCTCATGCGACTACATAGGAAGAATTTGCACATGAATAGTCTGAGGTTGATAAAGAAACCAGATTTATTAAGCACATCTAGCACATCTGCCAGTAGGTTCATGAAATATTGGATAAGTCCAATGCCAAGTATAAGCAACAACATGATCAACATCAAGTACCACATAAGTTTCAAGTGGGAAACAAAGTTTGGTTGCATTTATAGAAATAATGCCTTGTCGAAGCCCATTAGAACCTTCGACCACTCTGATACGAGCCTTACACCATCACTAAGGTTGTGGGAGATAATTAGTTTGAGCTCATCATTCCCCCATTCCTTGGAATGTGCCCAATGTTCAATGTGGACTACCTTCGAGCATACTTTCCACCACTACTAGACACCTCAGACATTTTCGAAAAACTAACACCAACTGATCTCAACCCGACTGCATGGAACATACAAAAAGTGATTAGGTCATGAACACACAGATCAAGACCACTCACCAAAAAAATATCCAACTATATCGAGTTCTCAAAGTTGGCCAACTCCTGCACCATGGCAAGTCGCTCACTAGGGACCAATTTCAACAAAGGTTTCCACATCTCATGGAGGCACTCAACACAATGGGGACCATTGCTTCCTAAGGGGGGAGGATTGATCCAGGTGGTTATTTTTGGCCACTGCCCATTCCACTTAGACCCCACCATGATTTCTTTCAGTTTCCTTAATTGTAGCAAATTTTACTATTTTTCGCAATTTTTCGGGTCTTGAACTTCCAAAACAGTTTTGACGCCCTTAACGACGTTTTTTTGGAAAATGGGAAAACTCATAGCCTATCACATTATTTTCTATCGAAATTTTTATTCCTTAGATAGATATTTCTAATGAGGTGTTGTACGCATCAAATGATGATCATATGCCAAAGTTACAACCCCGAGAAGTTGATGTACCAATTTAACGTAGTGGGGCCCACAAAATTTTGGCGCTTCACCTCCTAAGGTTAGGTTTTTGGATGTTTAGGGTTTTCCATTGTTTCTCAATGATAAATAGGCCTCTAAGTCTCATTGTAGCATAGTTCATAAGGCATGTTGTTGCCACATATCTTCTTAGATATAAGCTACCATTGCCCGAACTAGTTTATTTCCATTCCGCATGTAACAATTTTCAGTACTTTGTTATTAATGAATTAAATTTTTGTTTATGATGTTGCTCTCTATTTCTATTTATATCTATATTTCATTTTCTTCCTACATAAATTTTGATCACTGGTATTAGAGATGTCTACTATTTCTCTATTTTTCTGTGCATGTCCCCAATGAGGTCGGCGTATAAGGAGTTGGAACTTGGATTGGTTGAACCCTTGTAAGACCATCCCCGCTAACACTGACTGTCGCCCATGGGGGAAGAAAAGAAAAATGAGGGAGTAGGAGATCCTATGAAACTATTGGTTGAAGAAGCCCTTGAGTGAAAAAGGAACGAGATGATGGAAAACTTTTCCCAGATCCTTCAGTGGGTGGAAACAAACAACACATATTCATCCAATAGTCACTTCAGAGGCGCCGCCCCCTTCTAGGTACAAGTTAAATTTGACATCCCTATATTTGAAGGTAAAATAGGCACAAATGTTGTAGATAAATAGTAGATGGATATTTTTCGGCTCATCATTTTTATGATTGGGAAAAGATTACTTGTACACCCCTTAAAGCCAACTCCCATGTAAAGGACTAAAGGGAAACCTATTGTGACCAGAAAGGTGAGAGAGAACCCTCACTATTTTCATTTGTACCCACTTGGAATTCATTTCGAGACTCCGACAAGGAACAATATTACTCTATTGGGAGCTATGAAGATAAGTACATAAAATGGACCACACTGCGACAGGGAAGGGACCAAGACGTGCTAGATTTTAGAAACATTTTTCATACCCTTTTGCACGAAGTTGGGTATAAAGGATTTTGAGTGAAATTTGGTACTCAAGTACCATGGCTATCTAGACGAATACATAGAGGAAGAGATGGAGTTCCTCGGAATTTCCTTGCTTGGTGCCACATACTAATACGTTGTCAAGATCAAGTAGAAATTTAAATATAAGAAGCAATACTTTGGATTTGCTAATCCGAAGCAAGGAAAAGGTGCCCCCAAACCGTAGAAAAAAGTACAAAGCTAAGGTGGGGTGACCCATGACAACCCATTGAAGCCGCAAGAAAAGAATAGCACCATGAAGGCAAAGAAGGACACAGGTAAGTGGTGTGAATTGCACAAGAGTCCCACTCACAATGCAAGTGAGTGTCATGCCAAAAAGTCACTAGTGACCGCGTTGAAGGCTTCACAGTTAGATGCATGTTCTTATTCTAAGTTAGACCTTGATAAGGGGAATGAAAAAGGGAAGTATATTATTGATGCAAATCCCAACGCCATAGATGTGGGTGAAGGGGAGCGTCTCTTCCACTCATAGATGTGGGTGAAGGGGTCGCCATTGCAGTTCGTTTTCAACAACGAGAGCCAAAAGAACCTCACCTTAACAAAATTAGTTAAGTGATTTGGCCTGCCAACCACACCACACTTGCAACCATACACCATTGGGTGGCTCCACTAAGGACGATATCTTCACATCAACTAATAGTGCCACCTTCCCTACAACATCAAACCCTTCATGAATGAGGTATTATGTGACGTTGCTCCTCTTGAATTTTGTGATGTATTATTAGGCCAACCATACTTGTGGAAGCATCATGTTGTGCATGAGTCTAGGCCTCACGTTGTTACTATTACTTTGGGTGATAAGTTATACGAGATACTAGAGGTAACCCACCTACTGCCATCTCTTTAGCCTCTGCTAAGAAATGCAATAATATCATCTCCCAGATAGAGAAATTTGTTTTCTTTTTTGTTTGCTCTCAAAGTAAGGGGAATATCGTGGTCACATCCATGGTCCCCAGGAAGGGTTCCTCCACGTAGTAGAAGAAGGGTGATAATGTTATGGAAGAATACAGGGACATCTTCTCCTCACCCAAAGGGGTATCCTTGCACTATCATGTTAAGCATCCAATCGATCTGACTCCCAGAGAACCTCTACCCAATGGGTTGATATACCACCACTCCATTATGTAAAATAAAGAGATCAAGAGGAAAATTCAAGAGTTGTTTCCAAAAGGGCATATCTGACCAAGTTCCTCACATTATGGGAGCCAAATTGTACTTGTACAAAAGAATGATGGGACCTGAAGGCTTTTCATTGATGATCAAGAACTAAAGAAAATCATAGTTAGGATCAGGTATCCAATCCCACTGATTGATGACCTCCTAGACAAGCTCAAAGGAGCCAATTATTTCAGCATTATCGATTTGAAGTCTGCATATCACCAGGCTCCAATAGATCCCATAGATGTATGAAAGACCACCTTCAAATCCAAGGAATGCCTTTTTGAATGGTTGGTCATGCCTTTCGATTTGAAAAATACCAATGCAAATTTTATGAGGCTAATGGATGACATCCTGTGGCCCTTCACCAACTCATTCGTCGCTGTTAACTGGAAAACATCCTCACTTTTTTGCAAGGGTCGGGAAGAGCACTTGCAACACATTTGATAAATGCTTAAAACCATGCAATAACACAAACTATGTTCCAACTTGGAGAAATGCACCTTGGCATGAGACGAGTCCAATATTTTTGTTACATCATAGATAAGAAAGACATGCATGTGGATCCTGCTAAGATCCAAGTCATTTAGTATTTTCCAACCGTAACCACCCTAATAGAGATTCACAGCTTTTTGGGCCTTGCCAATTTTTATCAAAGGTTCGTGTTGGGATTCTCCCATATCACTTGGCCTTTGAGTCAGGTTACCAAGGGTAGAGAAAAAGAAAAGTTTCCCTAGTGTGAATCCCAATAGAATTCATTCATTAATCTAAAGCACCACCTATGCTTTGCACCTGTACTCACATTGCTAGACCTGCAAGAACCATTTGAAATTGAGAGAGATGCCTCTGACTATGTTATTGGTGAAGTTTTCACCTAGCAAGGGCATATGGTGGTCTATCATAGTGATACACTTTATGATACAATTCATAAGTACCCCACCTATGATAAAGAGATGTATTATATCGTGCAGGATTTTTGACAATGATAACATTACATTTTAGGGAAGGATATGTTGAAGAAAGTGTAACTAGGTTTGAAATTTACAAATGTAATTTTGATCTTTCTACTTGTCAAGAAAAAGAAATATTATTTTTTGTGAATTATAAGAATGATTTTCTTTCTCATTTCTTAGGAAAGTCAAAGAGTCTATGTCATGTTCTTCTTGAGCTTATATGTAATGTAAAAGAGTCAATCTAGTGTCTAGATCAAAGCCCTCCAAGACAAGCACCATCTCCTTGAAAAAGGCAACAAGTAAAATGAATTAACATGAACAGACATGTCAGCCTACAAATGAATTAACAAGTATAGTCACATCGACTCAAAAGACACAACAATCCACACTGTCATGTCGGCTCAAATGCATAGGCTGACCACTATATATATGCGGCTAGGGTCTATGAAAAAGAACATGAATATAACTTGATTCTCTGTGATTTTCGGATGGTATGAGATCCGCATTACAGGAAGCAACTATTTCGGATACCCTTGAAGCCATAGTGGTGATTACAGGAAGCTCGGACTAGCAATTGTTGCATACATGTGATGATAAAGATCGTGGTAACTCTCGTTGTCTCGACAGACACTCTAAGACATAGTCACAATTTTGTGACTCACTATCTCGACATAAAATCTTAAACACAATCATGTAATTGTGATGAAGAGATACACTCTCTACATACTAATAGTCTCGACATATTTAGATCTCGGTGTAAGGAAGGATTACACTCACTATATTTGCGATGATAATATCTGTCTCAACACAAATGTGATTCCATAGTATCACACTCTTGGCATACTCTGTCTCAACATATGAATGATAAATAGATCTCACAGTAATACACTTTGACATGATTTGAATGAAGTCATGATCTCGGTCTCGGTTACAAAGTATTAATCATGAAAATATCTATGTGCAACTATCAAATATATATACATATCTCAATATCGAGATCTCTCTGTTATAGTGATGATGTCATTAAAGGTGTAGAAATAATCTCAGTAAAAAGAAGTGAAGACCTCAGTGAAGATGTGATAATGGACGTGTAATAATGATCTTGTTGTTATAATAAATATCTTAGTGAAGATGATCTTGATGAAGCAGTAGTAATGATGATGATCTAAACAGTGAGGAAGAAGAGGATTGGTGTCTTGGTCTTGGAATGGCTTAACAGGTCAAGGGTCCAGGTCTTGGTGTCATCAATTGGAATCTCTATAAGAAGAATTATGTGCGGGTTTTCCTCTCCAAGAGGGAGAGGTTTTGGCCCTGGTAGAAAGCCAAAAATCTTGTGTTCTTGTCTCTTTGTTTTGATAGCAGTTTGATGAAGAAAACACACACACTAATAATAAGAAGAATATCAAGCTAAGATAAATGTCAAAAGCACTTCACAAATTGTTATCAAGCCTAGAAGAATCACATTAATCCCACTTGCCCTAGATTCTTCAACATGGTATCAAAGCTAAGCTGCTAAAGTCAAATGAAGGGCAACAAAAGAGACATACAAGGATCTACATTCAAGGACATCAAAGCAGGTTGAAAGGATTAAAGGAGAAAGTATACAAGAAGCAAGTCTACAACAGTAATGGAGTATCAACTTCAGTAATTACAGCCATGCACTCAACTTATGCCCATTTTGATGAAGTATATCAGTGATCCTCACTTCTTGATCACTGAAATTTCTCCATGCCATAAAAGATAGTCTCAGGGATATATATATTGTAGAAAATCGAAGGAATATCTCTTACAATCCATGATTACTTCACTGTCTTAGTATAGTCATTACATCAAGGCAGTTTCGGTGATGAGACAATCTATCTATACAGTTCCACCCACAGTTTAGTTATGTTATTCATTGACAAGTTTAGGCTCTCAATACATTGCCTCTCTATACAATGCATAGACATCACTGTGCAATACCATATACTTGTCACAATCTATTTTGTCTATGATTATGATCTCAATAGCATGGTTCTCGGATTAGAACATAGTATCACTAACATGTCAACAATATGTTGAAGTCAAAAGTACCTTAAAAATGAATTGAGAAGGTCGTGAAGTAGTCTTGGTGATGTCAAGACCACTGATGTCATGGTGCTAGAAGGCCTTCAAGGAAGTCGTGATGAAAGGATACTAATGATGGGCAGCTCAAGCAAAAGAAGCATCAAGGTGAAGATCTACTCTTCACACGCCAAGTAAGTATCTTTCAATTTTATAATCAGATTTGGTTAAATGATTTCATGATTGCAAGGGGATTTATAAATCGGTTAGATAATCGAAAGTCCTTGCATAAAATAAGGAGGATTGTCATAATCCTCATAGAAAAGAGAAATCATGATATATATGAAAAGGTCTATGAAGGTCAAGCATTGTTTGAATCCATCAAAAGATTCATATAATTCATATGATATCCCTCAAAATTCCTCTCATACCTATATAGCAAAAGAGGAGACATAAAGAGAGATGTATGAAATGCTAGATATGCTCTCGAAAATTAAAGTAAAGAACGTCATTTAGACCTACACAATAGTAAAGGTATCAAATAATAAAGGAATAACTTCATGAATATATATGACAAGAAGGTAGTCATCATTGATGAGAAAGGTAACAAATATCAATAAACAAAGAAGGTTACCTCATGCGACCATTTGTGGTCTCTATGCTAGATAGAGAAACACAAGTTGTAGTTTATAGTATTAAAGGATAAAATAATTCAACCTTGTGGAGAAAGGAAAGGCAAGGTTGGTCCCCAAGCAAAGACAAAACTAAGTATAGTTAGGATTCAATGCTATAAAGAGATTTTGGAAGATCATATCATTGAAGGATGGAGAAATATAAATAAAAGGGACAAGGAAAGAGGGAGTATCAAATCTCTCCTATGAGTAAGATAACATCCCTCACAAAAGGATCCTATCATAAACTCCTAAATCTTGTGTTATGGATATGGCCAAGATAATAAGATGCATCATGGCATCATGCAAACATTAGAAACAAGAGCTTGTGACATCATCTTGGGAATCATGAAGGAAAAACCCCATGACAGAAAAACATGAAGAATATATCTCTTGGGAACCTCATTGGACATTGAAGAGAAGGAAGGAGTCATCTGGGACAAGGCTCATCATACATCAAGTCAAAAAGGAAAAATATGCCTGTTGGGGATATACAAGATCCTCAAAATTATCTAATGGAATCCTCATCAAAGGGTTCACTAATCTAGAGAGGAAGCAAGTGTTTCAACAAGAATTCCAACTTATGGAATCTGTGAGATAATGATGTGATGGAATGAAGAAAATCAAGGGATTGAAAATCTCTTCAATCAAGGAAGCTGCTGGAAGAAAAACTCGATGACCTAAAGATAAAATAAGGTATGTATGATTGTGTTTAATATTATAATATCATGTCATATGGGTGTAGGTAACATGGATCATTACTTCTATCTTAAGAAGAATTATCAAGAGAAGAAGGATATCCTCCTCTGAAAGGATGTAGGAAGGCATAAAGTCACACTAAGATGAAATCAACATAGTATATCCTCATAAGAAGTATGAGGTGGTTTACTACAGTTAAGAAACTCTGATTGAAATCTTGTGGAATGGAATGAGTGAGGAAGGAAGAGATAATGAGATATGCAACCATGATGAAGGAAATCAACATCTAATAGACCAAGAAGATTTGACCAGGAAATCTCCCAGAAGGATATGAAGACTCTGATGAAAATCTGAAAAAGATGGAGACCCTTGACAATGGATATCTTTGGGAGATGTGTCAACATGAATGAAAGATGTTGATACCTACAAGAAGATGTCATGATGAAGAGCCATCTAGTAAGGTATGATTTTATTTAATGTTATGTTTTGATTTCTTGAATAATATTTGGATGAGTGCATGTAGGGCTACTAGAACATGAGTTGTAAGTACAAGTACAATTAGCATTCATGTGGTGGATGGAAATTCCTGAAAGAAGCATGATGGTAAAGAAGTAGCTATGTGACGAAGGTTATAGATATGTATCAAGAAGGCCACTTTCCATAAAGAAAGGAATGACATGACGAACCAAGAAGGAAAGTGATCGATGGATGATACCCTACAAGAAAGAATCTCAACTGAGTTTTATGACATCAAGGAGAGATGTTGATCAAGCAGCTAAAGGACCGACAAAGAAAAAGTTGTTGATATATAGAAGAGTCCCTAGCTAAGAGGGATCTCTGATAGGTTACAGATCAAGAGGGAGTTTGAATTAAGATCACCCCTGATTACAAAGGAGTGACAATTGTGTTTTTCCATGTCATGTGTCATGCACTAGACCAGGACTAACAACTGTAAGTCTAGATGAAGGCCATGAATGGAAATGTAGACACATGGTAGACACAACATTCTTGTCTTCACTTGGGAAGAAAGAATGGGAATATTGGGTAATCATATGGCATTCGATACTCTTTGAGGATGTGTAATGCATCTAAGACAAGAGTAGGCAAGAGGACCGATATTATTTGAGGGTTGGGAACCCAAGATAAGAATAGTCCTAGAAGGTCATACTCAGTGAACACTCGGGTGGGTATGTAACTTGAGAGACAATGATGAATGTGTCTATAAATCATTGGTCTCGACAACATTGTAGCTCATGGTCTCGTGGAGAGATGGAGTTGTTAGTCAAGGCCTTGCACTATGACAATGTTGATTAATATGATGTTATACAGATGGGATTACTAATCCGATTCTTCTTATGAGATATTATTTAGAATGAGAATAACCAAGTACCATTGTAAATACCTCCCTAGTTAAGAGGGAGTGCTGAAGAAAGTGTAACTAGGTTCGGAATTTACAAATGTAATTTTGATCTTTGTACTTGTCAAGAAAAAGAAATATTATTTTTTGTGAATTATAAGAATGAGTTTTTCACTCATTTATTAGGAAAGTCAAAGAGTCAATGCCATGCTCTTCTTGAGCTTATACGTAATGTAAAAGAGTCAACCTAGTGTATAGATCAAATCCCTCCAAGAAAAGCACCATCTCCTTAAAAAAGGAAGCAAGCAAAATGAATTAACATGAACATACATGTCGGCCTACAAATGAATTAACAAGTACAGTCACGTCGGCTCAAAAGACACAACGGTCCACACTGTCATGTCGAATCAAATGCACAGGCTGACCACTATATATATGCGGTTGGGGTTGATGCAAAAGAACATGAACATAACTTGATTCCCTGTGATTTTCAGATGGTCTGAGAATCACATTACAGGAAGAAACTATTTCGGATACTGTTGAAGCCACGATGGTGATTACAGGAAGCTCAGACTAGCAATCATTGCATACATGTGATGAGAAAGATCATGTTAACCCCCGTTGTCTTGACAAACACTCTAAGACACAGTCACAATATTGTGACTCACTCTCTCGGCATAAACTCTGAAACGTAGTCATGTACTTATGATGAAGAGATACACTCTCTACATACTAATAGTCTCGACATATTTAGATCTCAGTGCAAGGAATGATTATGCTCACTATATTTTCGATGATAATCTCTATCTCAAAACATATATGATTCCATAGTATCACACTCTTGGCATACTCTGTCTTGTTATATGAATGGTAAACAAATCTCGCAATAACATGCTTTGACACGATTTGAATGAAGTCATGATCTCAATCTGAGTTATAAAGTATTGATCATGAAAAGATCTTTGTGCAGCAGTCAAAGATATATACATATCTCAATATCGATATCTCTCTATTATAGTGATGATGTCATTAAAGGTGTAGAAATAATCTCAGTAAAAAGAAGTGAAGACCTTAGTGAAGATGTGACAATGGAGGTGCAGTAATGATCTAGTTGTTATAATAAATATCTCAGTGAAGCTGATCTTGATGAAGTAGTAGTAATGACGATGATCTCAACAATGACTAAGAAGAGGATTGGTGTCTTGGTCTTGGAATGGATTAACAGGTCAAGGGTCCAGCTCTTGGCGTTCGTCAATTGAAATATATATAAGAAGAATTATGTGTAAGTTTTCCTCTCCAAGAGGGAGATGTTTTTGCCCTGGCAGAAAGACAAACATATTGTGTTCTTGTCCCTTTGTTTTGATAGCAGTTTGATGAAGAAAACACACACACTAATAATAAGAAGAAGATCAAGCTAAGAGAAATTGCAAAATCACTTCACAAATTGTTATCAAGTCTAGAAGAATCACATTAATCCCACTTGCCCTAGATTCTTCAATAAGATATGGTCATCCACACAGATCACCAACCTCTCAGATTTATACAAAGACAAGGAAAGTTGTAGAACGATCACCATCAGAGGTGGTCTACATATCTACAATAATTTCACTTTAACATTAAATATAAAAAGAGCAACACCAATCATGTTGCAAATTCCCTCAGTTTTCCCCTAGTTGCAACACTAACTACTGTTCTCAACTCTCGTGGCCAAAAGACCTATGAGTGGCCTCAAATGTACAAAAATGATCCAGATTTTTCCACCACATACCAAATGCTAGTGGATGGCAATCAAGTTCTAGATTTCCACCTCCAGGATGCATTATTTTTCTAATTGGGCTACCTTTGTGTTCCTTCAAGCGAGTGTGCCAAGATGATTTGGGAGGCTCACTACAGTTGGGTCGCAAGACACTTTGGTGTAGAGAAAATTGTGGTCATAGTACAAAAGTATTTTTATTGGCCAAAAATATAATAGGATGTTAGAAAATATATCAGATATCGCACTACCTTTGCCATCGCCAAACCAACCATCAAGAAAAAATTCCTATAAACTCCTCTACCTACTCCCAACCATCCTTAAGAATCCATATCCATGGACTATCTATTGGGCCTCCCTTCTACCAAGCATGGTAATGATTGTGTATTTATGGTTATAGACAGATTTTCTAAGATGACTATATTGGCAGCATGCAAGAAGGGTATCATAGTAGATGACACCGCCAAACTCTTATTTGAATGAGTGCAGGTACATTTTCATATTTTGTAGACCATTATATCAGATTGAGGTAGTAGGTTCCTAAGCACATTCTAGTCAAGACTTTGGACAGTAATGGACACCAAGCTTACCAAGTAAATCGCATTCCATCCCCATACTGATGGCTAGAAAGAGGTCATCAACAGGATGATAGTACACATAATCTATATGTACAACTCTAAGCATCCACAAACCTGGGATGAGAGCCTTCCATATGTGCAAAACAACTATATCAGAGCTCTCCATAGCTCGACTAGCCGCAGTCCCTTTTAGGTGGGTTTGGGATTTAAATCATTGCGTCTGATTGATGTTGCCATGCCTCATGAAACTACATAGGAAGAATCCACACATGAATAATATGAGGCTGATAAAGAAAACAATTTTATTGAATAGATCCAGCGCAACCGCAAATAGGTTCACAACATCTTGGATAATTCCAATGCCAAGTATAAGTGGTGGCATGATCAGCATCAGGTGCAACATAAGTTTTAGCTGGGTGACAAAGTTTGGCTGCATCTGCAGAAAGAGTGACTTATTGGATCCCATCAGAAGTTCTGGCCACTCAAATACGAGCCTTACATCATCACCCAAGCTATGGGAGACAATTATTTTTATCTCAACATTCCTCCATTCCTTGGCCTGCACCCAGTGTTCAATGTGGACCTCCTTTGGCCATACTTTCCACCACTGTTGGAGACCTAAGAAATTGTCGAAAAACTAACACCAAGAGAGTTCGACCCCGACTGCATGGAACAAGTCACACTTGATTGGATCGTGGACACACAGATTAATACCACTCACTAACAGAAGATCCAACTGTATCAGGTTGTCAAAGCTATCCAACTCCTGCACAAAGGGAAGTGGCTCATCGGGGACCAATTTCAACTAAAGTTTCCACATCTCATGGAGGCACTCAACATAATGGGGACCACTGCTTCCTAAGGGGGTGGGGGGGGAGGGGGGGGACTTATCTAGGTGGATATTAGTGGCCACCAACTATTCCACCTAGACCCCCATTACTATTTTTTTCACTTTCCTTATTTGTAGCAAATTTTACTATATTTAGCAGTTGTTGTGAACTTCCAGAGTCATTTTGAGGCCTTAAAAGACGTTTTTTTGGAAAACAGGAAAACATATAGTGTGCTTCAAGGTTTGTAGTCGAAATTTTTATTCCTCGGATAGATATTTCTAACGAGGTATTTTACGCATCAAATGGAGATGATGTGCCAAAGTTACGACCCCGAGAAATTGATGTACCAATTTATCCCACTAGGGCCAACAAAATTTTGGCGCTTTATCTCCTATGGTTAAATTTTTGCATGTTTAGGGATTTTCATTGTTTCTCAATAATAAGTAGGCCTCTGAGCCTCATTGTAATACAATTCAAAAGGCATGTAGCCACCACATCTCTTCTCAAAGATAAGCTACCATCGCCTGAACTAGTTTATTTCCATTCTGAATGTAATAGTTTTTAATAATTTATTATTAATGGGATAAAAAATTATTTACATTCTAGCTCTGTTTTCCTATTTATGTATGTATTTTATTTCATTCATACATAAATCCAAATCATTGGTATTAGAGTGGTCTTCTCTTTCTCTATTTTTCTATGCATGTCCCTAATGAGGTCGAGGAATAAGGAGTTGGGACTTGAATTGGTTGAACCCTTGCATGACTATCCTTGTTGATACTGATGGTCGCCCATGGGGAAAGAAAAAAAAATATGAGGGAGCAGGAGATCCTATCAAATATTTGCTCGAAGAATCCCTCGAGCGACAAAAGAACAAGATTATGGACAACTTTTCCTAGATCCTTCGATGAATGCCAACAAGCGATGCATCTTCATCCAACAGTCACTTTAGAGGCGTTTCCCTTTCAAGGTACAAGTTAAATTTGACATCCCTATATTTGAAGTCTAAATAGATGCAGATGCTATAGATAAATGGTTAAATCGACTGGAACGATATTTTTCGATTCATGATTTTTTGATAGGAAAAGTATTACTTTTACGCTCCTCTAATCCGCCCCCCACGTCAAAGACTATTGGGGGACACACTATGAATGGAAGGACAAGAGGGAACCCTCACTTTTTTCAACCGCACCCACTTGGAATTCCTTCCAAGATGTTATCAAGGAACAATATTACCCTTTCGGGAGTTATGAAGATAAGTACATAAAATGCACCACATTGTTGCAGGGAAGGGATAAAGACATGTCAGAGTTCACAAATATTTTTCATACCCTTCGCATAAAGTGTTAATTTTTTTTAGAGATATATTTTTCTTTGCTTTGATAATTTCATTTTATTATTTCCATATTTAAATTCACCCCATGGAATCATATCATTATTCAAATTTACATCATTATTCAACAACATATGAAACTATGTAGAAAGAATAATGTCATCATCCATGCAGCAGAACATAAAAGAATGATAAAAGAAAAAAATTCACACATAGACACACTAGGATTGGTCAGAGACCAAGGAAAAACACACTATGGGGAAAATCGCTTCAAGTTCTTCTTGTTATTATATTTTCATTGAATGGTTTAGGAAAGAGAGAGTACAATGATCTATATCTTCAACCATAAACATATTCAACAAAAATCAACTAAACAATATCCATGAAATGAACCCAACCATTCCAATAATAAAAAATCCTTGATTCGAGGACTATAATCAATTGTCACTATCTGCAGTCAACTGGAGGAAACTTCAGTCAACTAAAAAATCAAACTTTACATTCTAGTTACATGGAGGAAGAGACATGCATGAGACTAAGATATTCTAGTTGCTACCTTGATCTTGCAAGCTTGCAACTACAGTTGAAAATTGCCTTTGAGAAGCCTGCAACTATGCCAAAACCTTAGAAACACGTGCATGTTTTTGACCCTCTAATCTCGGACATGTGCCAACCAATCTCCACGAACTTGCCTCATACCTATGCGGGCCAAACCAAGGAAGAGAATAGAAGAATGTCTCATGGTGATGTCCAAATGATATTGAGGTGACTTGTATTTATAGCCTTCCAAAGGTGTCTAATTTGCCTTAGGGACGACCTGATCAAATATGCACATGTGGTATTTTAATTCAAAAATACACATTCCCTTTTCCAAATTAAGTGCTTCAATAGTCAAAATTGGTTGTCCCAAAAAGAGGAATCTAGTCCCATGGTTGGAATGTTAGGATATTCCGACACATAGGAAATAGTTAAGTATAACTTGATCTAGTGTAGAGTTAGGTAAAGTGTGTTTCTTTACTAGGTGGATATTAGTGGCCACCAACTATTCCACCTAGACCCCCACCACTATTTTTTTCAGTTTCCTTATTTGTAGCAAATATTACTATATTTAGCAATTTTTTGGGTTGTGAACTTCCAGAGTCGTTTTGAGGCCTTAAAAGACGTTTTTTTGGAAAAAAGGAAAACATATAGTGTGCTTCAATGTTTGTAGTCGAAATTTTTATTCCTCGGATAGATATTTCTAACGAGGTATTTTACGCATCAAATGGAGATGATGTGCCAAAGTTACGACCCCGAGAAATTGATGTACCAATTTATCCCACCGGGGCCAACAAAATTTTGGCGCTTTATCTCTTAGGGTTAAATTTTTGCATGTTTAGGGATTTTCATTGTTTCTCAATAATAAATAGGCCTCTAAGCCTCATTGTTACACAATTCAAAAGGCATGTAGCCACCACATCTCTTCTCAAAGATAAGCTACCATCGCCTGAACTAGTTTATCTGCATTCTGCATGTAATAGTTTTTAATAATTTATTATTAATGGGATAAAAATTTATTTACATTCTAGCTCTATTTTCCTATTTATGTATGTATTTTATTTCATTCATACATAAATCCAAATCATTGGTATTAGAGTGGTCTTCTCTTTCTCTATTTTTCTATGCATGTCCCTAATGAGGTCGAGGAATAAGGAGTTGGGACTTGAATTGGTTGAACCCTTACAAGACTATCCCTGTTGATACTGATGGTCGCCCATGGGGAAAGAAAAAAAATACGAGGGAGCAGGAGATCCTATCAAATATTTTCTCGAAGAATCCCTCGAGCGACAAAAGAACGAGATTATGGACAACTTTTCCTAGATCCTTCGATGAATGCCAACAAGCGATGCATCTTCATCTAACAGTCACTTTAGAGGCGTTTCCCTTTCAAGGTACAAGTTAAATTTGACATCCCTATATTTGAAGTCTAAATAGATGCAGATGCTATAGATAAATTGTTAAATCGACTGGAACGATATTTTTCGATTCATGATTTTTTGATAGGAAAAGTATTACTTTTACGCTCCTCAAATCCGCCCCCCACGTCAAAGACTATTGAGGGACACACTATGAATGGAAGGACAAGAGGGAACCCTCACTTTTTTCAACCGCACCCACTTGGAATTCCTTCCAAGATGTTATCAAGGAACAATATTACCCTTTCGGGAGTTATGAAGATAAGTACATAAAATGCACCACATTGTTGAAGGGAAGGGATAAAGACATGTCAGAGTTCACAAATATTTTTCATACCCTTCGCATAAAGTGTTAATTTTTTTTAGAGATATATTTTTCTTTTCTTTGATAATTGCATTTTATTATTTCCATATTTAAATTCACCCCATGGAATCATATCATTATTCAAATTTACATCATTATTCAACAACATATGAAACTATGTAGAAAGAATAATGTCATCATCAATGCAGCAGAACATAAAAGAATGATAAAAGAAAAAAATTCACACATAGACACACTAGGATTGGTTAGAGACCAAGGAAAAACGCACTATGGGGAAAATCGCTTCAAGTTCTTCTTGTTATTAGATTGTCATTGAATGGTTTAGGAAAGAGAGAGTACAATGATCTATATCTTCAACCATAAACATATTCAACAAAAATCAACTAAACAATATCCATGAAATGAACCCAACCATTCCAATAATAAAAAATCCTTGATTCGAGGACTATAATCAATTGTCACTATCTGCAGTCAACTGGAGGAAACTTCGGTCAACTAAAAAATCAAACTTTAGATTCCAGTTACATGGAGGAAGAGACATGCATGAGACTAAGATATTCTAGTCGCTACCTTGATCCTGCAAGCTTGCAACTATAGTTGAAAATTGCCTTTGAGAAGCCTGCAACTATGCCAAAACCTTAGAAACACGTGCAAGTTTTTGACCCTCTAATCTCGGACATGTGCCAACCAATCTCCGTGAACTTGCCTCATACCTATGCGGGCCAAACCAAGGAAGAGAATAGAAGAATGTCTCATGGTGATGTCCAAATGATATTGAGGTGACTTGTATTTATAGCCTTCTAAAGGTGTCTGATTTGCCTTAGGGACGACCTGATCAAATATGCACATGTGGTATTTTAATTCAAAAATACACATTCCCTTTTCCAAATTAAGTGCTTCAATAGTCAAAATTGGTCATCCCAAAAAGAGGAATCTAGTCCCATGGTTGGAATGTTAGGATATTCCGACACATAGGAAATAGTTAAGTATAACTTGATCTAGTGTAGAGTTAGGTAAAGTGTGTTTCTTTACTATGTACATTTGTAACTTACAATTTGACGGTCACGATATCTTCTAGTCATGAAGTGATCTGACGATTCACTCTCTCCTCGGTATTACTGACACTTGATCCGTGGCTTAACACCAGATTGGTCCATGATATCTATTTAAAGAGCATGGAGGGTCATTTGTAGTGTAACTGTTCATGAGAGAAGCTTATGTAAATTTTCATTCTTTTATTAATAAATTGCTTGAAGTGGTCGCGTTGGCTCAGTTCGTGGACTATTTCCCTCTTTGAGGGTTTTAACCACGTCAAGAATATTAGTGTATTGATCTGTTATCTGTTTGTGAGCAGTGTACTTCGGTGTTTTGTCTGAGGAACTTACCCTATAAATTCCTACATGGTATCGAAGCTATTTGAGGGCCGCATCCGTTGGTGATCCAAATCTGAATCCAATACAATTGCATCCGACTGTTGTTTCCTAGATCTATTGTTTCTGAATCCTAGATGATTGCTCTATTGTGTTAAGAGCATTTGTTCTAGTGAGGAACCCCTTTCTTTTCACGTGAGAAGGTTTTCGGTAGCCCTAGCTACGTCATTTTTAAGATCTGGAGGTATACAATCTTTATTTGCAGTTCTAGCTATTCATCTCTCTGTTTATTGTGGTTTATTTAGCTCTTTGTTTTTTATTACTCCTTTCATTTCTGCGTATGGTCTTTGCCCCGCGACTCTGTGGGATCTGGGAAAATCAGAAACAGAAAGGAAGGATTTTTCTTATGCATATTCTCTTTTCCGCCTCGCCTTAGTTTGATCTCGGAAAATCAGAAACATTGAGGAAAATATTTAGTTTCTGGCTAAAGCTAACTTCAGCCATAAAATTTGTTTTTTTTTTTTTTGTATGTCCGTGTTGGGTTTTGTGGTTTTTGTTTTGTAGCCAAAAAAGAGATTTTTCAGGTAAGCACGCACCCCAAAGTTTTAGTGACTCAAAAAAAAAAAAAAAAACCTTGCTCTTTTCGAAAAATTACTAACCTTTTAAACTAGCTCACTTGGTCCAAAGTTACTTTATGAGAATAGAGGTCTTGAGTTCAAGTCTTTCTTTTTGTTGATTGAATTTTTCAAAAATCACATGTAACTTATGTTTTAAAGTTACTATATGTAAAAGTGTTCTCACCCATTATTAAAGGTGAGTCACTTATAATTCTAAAGTCTCTTTATCTTTTATTTAAGTTACAATTTAGTGGGTAGCTCATAAAGTACCATTGTAAAAGTGACTTTCACTTATTTATAAAAGTGAGTCACATATTCTTTTTTTTTTGAATTGAGCTAATTAGATTAAGTTTGGAGGGGGTGGAGGAGGGGGGTTGGGGGGGATTTTCTTAAATATAACATTATCATTCATTTCCGCACATTCACACACTTCGTTGGCATCTTCAACAACTTTTCTTCAAAAAGCCATAACTTCTTCATCCAGAAGCTGTTTTCAGAGCCATTTTTTTTATCAACTTAATTTTTCGAGATCTTTCCATTGGAACACTTAGTTTCAGCATCTATAGCTTCAGTTTCTGTTAAAATGTAATGTCCATGCCAAGTTTTTCTTGACAGCACCAACTACTTCCAATGGTGGTCCTACATTGTGGATGTAATTAGAAGTAAAGGTCTTTATAGAATAGCCTCAGGCCAAGAAACTAAACCTCAAGATGAAGATAAGGCAGCGAAATGGGAAAATAGGCAAGATCAAGCATGTGGGTTGATAGGTATGTCTATTTCTCCAGAATTTAGATTCCATATCGCAGAACTTGATACTCCTAATAAAGAAATGAAACAACTCACTAAAGTTTTTGGAATTAAAAATGAAATTAGAGCCCATCAACTCGAAAATGAGTTGCTTACATTGGACCCCAATAATTTTTCTTCCATTGAAGATTTTTTGTCCAAGTTAAAGACCCTTAGACTTCTCTTGGAAGGTGTTAAGGTTAATAAAGAAGATGGTAGCCTTATCTATTCCATTCTTACTAACTTGGGACTAGCTTAATCCGTGTTTGTTTCCACCTTCCATTATACTAGAGAGGCCTTTATTTCTCAAGGACAAGACTACAAGTCCCCCTCTTTTGATGCCTTTTGTGATTCTTTAATAAGAGAACAAGAGAAGCTCTTATATCTTTGTCTTCTTATTCTTGGAAACTCTTCTAAGAAAGCCTTAGTCGCCTAGCAGCAACCAAATTCAAAGAATCCTAAGAAGCAGTATCCTAAAAAGAATGGCCCTAAACCAAACAAGGGTCCTAAGCAATTTCAGTCTCAAAATGAAAAGACATTTCAACAAAATGATAAGGAAAATAAAAACAAAGGGAAGAAGACTGGTAGACATTGCCACTCTTGTAATCAACATGGCCACTTAGAATCCTAATGCTTTAAGAAGATGGAAGCCTTGGAAGCAGCAATGAAGAAGCATAACATCCATTTGGAGCACTCTTCAAATTCAACTTCATCTTCAGGAATAACACTTTCTGCACATGGTTGTCAAGCATCTCGGTCTGGTTATGCACTAAATGTATCTTCTTCTTCTCATTCTCATGAGTGGCTCATTGATTATGGAGCTTCTTATCACATGGCCAAAAACAAAGACATGTTTTCTTCTTTAAATGATTGTAACACCAAAAATATATATGTTGGTGATGATAGATCTATTAGTGTTATAGGGACTAGAACTGTTCATCTAGACAATGGTCAATTTAATGATGTATTATGTGTTCCAACCTTATCCTGCAACCTTCTATTTGTATATCAGATAACTCATTCAGGTGAAGGTAAAATCATTGAATTTTCACCTCACAATGTTGTAATTAAGGACCTAAGAGATCCTAGATAGATTTTAGCTACTAGCATTGCTGATGATTCTACAAGGTTGTATAAGTTTAACAACTTTGGGTCATCAAATATTCCCTCGGTATTTGTTGGTCATAATGATGAAGTGAGCAAACTTTGACATGAGCAATTTGGTCGCTTAAACTATCGCTCCCTTTAGAATCTATGTAAGGAAAATATGGTGACAGGTCTTCCAATGGTATCTTGCAGAGATGGTGTTTCTTCTGGATGTGTACTCAGAAATCATCATCGGGATAGTTTTGAAAAACGTGCCTCTTGGCACTCCTCATCCCCTTTACAGCTTGTACATAGTGATTTATGTGGTCCACTTCCAGTTGTTTCATTCTCTGGCTACAAGTATTTCTTAATTTTCATTGATGATTTCTCCAGACGTACTTGGGTATACTTCTTAAAAATCAAGAGTGAAGTATTTAACATGTTCTTGGACTTTAAGGCCTTTGTTGAAAAATAATCTGGACATCAAATCCTTAAGCTAAGATCTGATAATGGCGGAGAATATGTTAACAATAAATTCATCAACTTTTGCACTAAGAATGGAATTCAAATGCAACATACTTTTCCATATACTCCACAACAAAATGGTGTAGCTGAAAGGAATAATCGCACCTTAAAGGAAATGGATAATTGTATGCTTCAATCTAAAGGACTTAGTTTTATTTTTTTGGAAGACGCAATTAACTGTGCAAATTACATAGTAAATTGCACTCCTACTAAGGTTTTAAAGAATATCACTCCAGAAGAAGCATGGAGCTCAATTAAACCAAATGTAAGTCACTTTTGTGTTTTTGGAAGTGAAGCATGGGCCCATATTCCAGATGAGAAACATAAAGGTTTAGAACCTAAGAGTGAAGAATGTATTTTTGTTGGATATTCTGAAGATTTCAAAGGATATAGACTTATTCCACTTAAGTCCAAAAATACGAGCCTAGTTCGGTGGATGTGGCACCTCTCTCTATCCCTTCTACTTCTAAAAATATTTCTTCTTCAGATGATGACAACGAGTATGACAATCCTCCCCCACCTTCTCAGGATCCTCCTTCAGCTCCTCAGCTTCCAAAATGGGTTCGTGCTACTCGGGATGCAGCAGGTTCTCTTGTTGGTGATCCTACAGATCAACGACATACATGTTCTCAGTTTGATAAAGCCTATTCTTTATTGGCTCAAGCTTTAGCGAATTATGATCTTGACACCTTTGCAGAAGCTTCAGGCCAGCTAGATTGTGACATAGCTATGAATGAATAATATCATTCATTATTGGCAAATGATACATGGGATCTTGTTCATCTTCCAAAGGGACGAAAACTTGTTAGATGCAAATGGGTTTACAGAACCAAGTATCGACTAGATGGAAAAGTTGATAAACATAAAGCTCGTCTTGTTGCTAAGGGTTTTTCACAAGTTGAAGTCATTGACTATACTAAAACTCTCTCCCCTGTTGCCAAAATGAACTTTATCCACCTTGTTCTTTCCCTTGCTTCCTCTTTCAAATGGGAAGTCCATCAAATGGATGTTAAATCTACCTTCTTGCATGGGGAGTTGCATGAAGAAATCTATATGGAACAACCTATTGGATTTATAAAAATAGATTCTAGCCTTGTATGTTGGCTTAAGAAATCCCTTTATGGTCTCAAGAAAGCCCCTTGGGCTTGGTATGCCAAAATGGATAGCTTTCTTTTAGATCCTGGCTTTTCTAGGTGTCAGTCTACACCAAGAAAGTGGGTAAGTCTCTTATCATTATTGTTCTTTATGTTGATGATCTTATCCTTACTGGTAGTGATCCCAACCTTATAAACCATGTAAAGTCCAGCCCTAAAAAGAAGTTTGAAATGACAGACTTAGGACACTTGCTTTGTTTTCTTGGTCTTCAAGTCTTGCAAACCAAGGAAGGTATTTCCCTTTCCTAGTCCAAGTATGCCTTCTACACCACTTTCACATGGAAGACTGTAAGCCAGCCCCTCCTCCCTTTTAATCTAGAGCCAAACTTTCAGTCACTTGTACTTTCCCTGAAGTTTATGCTACCTTATACCGCCATCTTGTAGGAAAACTTTTGTATCTGACCCATACTTGTCCTGACCTTTCCTTTGTTGTTGGCCTTATTGCTCGGTTTATGCAAAACCCACATAAAAGTCATTGGAAAGCAGCTAAAAGAATACTTTGTTATGTTCGAGGTACAGTTCAGTCTGGGATTCATTACAGTACAGAAGCATCTCCTCTATTAGTTGGTTTCACTGATTCCGGTTGGGCAGTTTACCCTGATGATCGGAAGTCTACTGAAGGTTATGTGTTCACTCTTGGTTCAGGACCTATTACATGGGCTTGTAAGAAACAAAGTTCCATTTCTCCTTCTTTAGTAGAAGCAGAGTATCGTGGTGTTGTAGAAGCTAGTAAGGAAGTCCTGTGGCTTCGTCAGATCCTGTTAGAGTTTGTCTTTCAACAGTAGCATCTGACTACACTTTGGTGTGATAATCAAAGTGCCATTCAACTATGCAAAGATCCAGTCCAACATCAGTGCATCAAACACATTGAACTACACATGCACTTCATCAGAAAGCTCATTCATGACCATGTTCTTGAAGTGCAATATTGTTCAATAGATGATCAAGTTGCAAACATCTTTACAAAGGCTCTCACAGAGGCGAATTTTACTAAACTTCGATTTATGATTGGAGTTCAGGAAGTTGTCACTAAGGGGGGATAGGCTCTAATGCCTCCTTCCTTCTCCTATTGTGTCATATTTTTACATCCTTCAATCCTATCCCAAGTTTTTCTTAAGGGGGGATGTTAGGATATTCCGACACATAGGAAATAGTTAAGTATAACTTGGTCTAGTGTAGAGTTAGGTAAAGTGTGTTTCTTTACTATGTATATTTGTAACTTACAATCCGACGGTCATGATATGTTCTAGACATGAAGTAATCTGACGGTTCACTCTCTCCTCGACATTACCGACACTTGATCCGTGGCTTAACACCTAATTGGTCCATGATCTCTATTTAAAAAGCATGGAGGGTCATTTGTAGGGAACTGTTCATGAGAGAATCTTATGTAAATTTTCATTATTTTATTAATAAATTGCCAGAAGTGGCCGCGTTGGCTCAGGTTATGGATTGTTTCCCTCTTTGAGGGTTTTAACCACGTCAAGGATACTGGTGTATTGATTTATGATCTGTTTGTGAGCAGTGTCCTTTGGTGTTCTCTCTGAGGAACTTACCCTGTAAATTCCTACATGGAAATTGAAATGCCAAATTAACGCTCCCTCTCAGTTAGGGAGAAATTCCAACTGCACCATGTAATCACTGTAAATATCCTTTCATCAAATCATATCCAATCTCGAGTATCTAAATGTCACCATTGTTCATTTCTGCTCATCCCTTGCTTATTCTTGCTTATCTCTTGATTGTCGCTATTCATATGATGAACATTCTTGAATCTAAAACAAGAAGAATTTGATATTGGAGGGGAGCTCATTCTACAACCCTCTATTCATTGGGGAGCCAATGCTACCACCCAAAATCACTTCCAGCGGGGAGCCCAATGCTACTACCTGGGAAACATTAGCAGGGAGCCAATTCTACGACCCACATCAACATCAAAGAGTCTAACTCAATCTAGAACAACATCAGGGAGCACGTCTCAACCTGAAACCATGTCAGGGAGGTTAGCCTCAACCTGGAACTGTATAGGGGAGAAAATATCAACCCAAGAATCAAATTGGGGAGCACATCTCAACCCATAATCTCACGGGGGAGATAAACATCTATAACCCCTTATCGAGAAATAGGTGATATAGGGGAGGACATCTCAACCCATCCTGTTTCCCACTGATCTTATCAACAATGACCCTCAAGATTCATGTGGTAAAACACCTACATCATAATTAGCTTGGGTTGTACACCCCAAGTACACTCTTAACCCATTGGCCATACGGGGAGTGGTATTCCCAATAAGCCCAACTTGTGGGTATGATGCCAACTAGGGTATACTTTGCAAAGACCAAGATAGGGCAGAAACATCTCCAACCTTATGGGTAACATATATGGGAGCAACCTCTAAGATCCTATTGTCCAAAGATCCCTCAACCTCAGGATCCCTCCATCTCAATTCCTCTCCCTAGGAGCTCAGACAAGGGGGGAAGAGTCAACTCAGTGTTCTCAACCAGTCTCGCTCTTTGTAGATCATAAAAATATAATCATGCTCATATCTTGTAATCATCATGTGTCAATAGTAGCAGTATATTATCCATACAAGATGTAAAATCAATTATTATATTAGAACAAATATATATCACAAAAATGATACCTTATTCATCCTTCCTCTCATGGAGGTGCCAACCACAAGCCTAAGCTTGTTTCATATAACAATATTTTCTCAATGAAGACATCTCAGTCTCAACAATATATATGATTCTCTCCCAATTGGATCCCACTCATTATTACTGCAATGTATCCCTGTTATATTTAGAACCTGCCCAAATAGCTCTCTAAAGAGATTCTCCATCTTGCCTCATAACCAGTCATGCTAGCAACATTGTACTCAACCTCAATCGTGCTTACAACTTCAGACTTCTCATCCAAAAATATCATGGCAGATCTCATACTAAGGCAGCACCCAGATGCACTCATCTTATCTATAACAACATCAATACATCCATGCAATCACATATCATAGGAAGAATATCCCAGACCAAAAATTGATCATCGCATGCAAATATCTTGAAGTTTTCTCGATGACAACTCAATGTATATGAAGCGACTCAATGATGGATTAAATCAGGCCGTTTTATGCAAAACATATGTATATAGATGGCTGTTCACACAAAACGTCAATGCTCCAATCGACTGTTAGTTTCCAAGTCAGGCTCCATAACATCTCTTCATAACTTCTTGAAATTCAATCAGAGTGTCCAAATATTTGCATTTCCATTTTCCAACAACTCTTCAGTATCTTCACGATATAGATTTTTCTTTTCCCAACTTTAGAATGTAGTTCATCATGCCATGATTCTTCATTTTGAACTTCATAGGACATCTCCCTCTTACATTGATCATTAGAGGCTCATTACCTTTCAAAAGTAGACCATCAATATATAAAACCAAAATCAAAGTCATAACTTGGACCACTTTTGTACTAGAGGTTTGGATGGGCACAACTTCCTAGCTTCACCAGATGACTATCAATACAGACATAGTAGGCTCAGTAAGCATGCTTCATATAATGCTTTTTGCAAACATAACACTTGACCAAACTAATATGATCAACCTTACACAAATCAATACTGTGCAATCAAATCAACTAAGTCACTTATCAATATTTAGATGCCAAATCAAAGCTAATATCAAAGTCATAAAATTTTCTGCAAGTATCACTATGACAAACTCTTTGGAACAAGTTATGAAAACCTTTTATTTACCAAGTACTATCTAATTAACCTTTATCAATCCATCCTTATGATCATAGCATGAATCATTTCTGTCACTAAATATGAATGCATAAGTCAGGGACAAGTCATATAAGTTTCATCCATTTATCATACTGAATCACAATTGTATATACTTCAACCAATGAGCCAAATCCAATGAAGCCAATACAAAATCATTATTGAATACCAATATTAGTCTCTGAAAGTCACTATGCCCACATAGCACTGTCATCAAGGCAAACCATCAGTTATCAAATCAAAATCCTAATTTGTTATCACAATGAGTTCAATCAGTACATAACCCAAAGCATATCAAGTCAAAGTTCTAAAACATCTCTATGAATTATCAAGCATCATGTCAAACTCCAAACACTGCTTATCTATATCAATCAGCCAAATCTAGTCAAACCCTTGCAACTGTTATCAAATATTGTCATACACTAGCCTCAATGGTTAAATCATAATGACATATTGATATGCATATTTAAGTCACCCGCAAACACAAACATATTCACATTATAATAAGTCAGGCATTCAAACTTCCATTCTCATCAAAGTTTCTATTGTCTACTCCATATCTGTAGGACTGTCATACTCTTGGTGCATTCATGATTTTATGCATAAAGTTTTAGATTTTGTGACCTGCATGCATAACCACACCCATAGGCTTTCTTCTGTGCAATTGTGAGGCTTATAGCTACACTAATAAGATTAATTCCATGTGGTTGGGGTTTAGACTAAGAGAAACCCTCTCTTCTCAAACCATAACTTGCTGCAAACTATCAAAATCAGATATTTAGTTTATTCATGACAAAAATATTACCTCAACAATAAAGAATCTTCTATACATATAATACAAATGATAATATTGTAGGGATCTTATGGAGATATTCTCCCTTTGAATGAGCATCCCCTTCATCCATTATTATTCGAGTCATCAACTAGTCTATAATATGTATCAAAACTGTTAGATCATAAAATCAAGTTATATCATATTCTAAAACATATATCCATCATGTTCATAGCATGTCAGCATCAACTGCTTCATCATCACATCAAAATTTCATTAAGGTTTAGAGTCATATGATTCAACTGATGAGTGTATTATCATACTTCAAGGATTATGGTCACTTCATCACTCCTTTATCATTAACCATCAAGTCAGGGCATCCAATATCATAATAACCAAGCTAACCAATATCAATAAGAAGATCCCGAATATCAATCTTATTGTTACAATTATATCATCAAGGTTGTCATCCTCATCAAAAGAATTATCAATAATATCAAGCTATCATATATAAGAATAAATAAGCTAGCCTTATATATGGAATCTATCATGTCTATAATGAAAGATGCATGCCAAATATCAAGTATACCAATATATCAAAAATCAATGTAGCTTTATGATGACTATAATGTAAGATACTTGTCCAATAATAAGTGCAGCATCTCATCATAAGTACCGTGAACCAAACTTACTTTCATATGCATGTATGATCCATTTGTTTAGTGATTTCCTCACCATACCTTAAGGCTTACCTTGCCATACAATATTTCATTTAAAACAATACACCACACATACCTTGTATTATTCAGATACATGTGTACCTTCTTATTTGACATTGGCAGTGGGAGCACTTTGTCAACTTCTTTGTCATGGGAAACTGTAGCTCTTCTCTTCCTGCACTAGCCATATTTTCCTACATCTCAGATGATCCTCAAGAAGGATCCACTTATCACATCTCATCAGGAGGTTAGAAGTATCAAATACTCAAATATACATGCAGGAAGCATAATCAATGATCAAATCAATAAATCTAAAAAAAGTAAATACATAAAGAAGTAACATAAATTGAAAAGTACTTATCTTTTAATGAGAGGAGATCAACTCCCTCTTGAACCAACCTTCAAGAGTCATGACTATCCATTGTCCATATAACACTTGTTTCCTTCAATATATATTCATCAACTTCATCAATAACCAAGGCCGAATTGAGACTATCCCATCTAGGGGCTACATCAAATCTGTCATAAGTGCTAGAACATCTTCACACTGATCATGCTAGGATTTCTAGATTGCATATCTCAAGTCATTGCCATAAACTAGGGTTTCTCTCAAACCCTAACCTCATAATATCTATCAAACCCTAATACACAAATTTCCTAAGGTTTCCTTCAAAGTCTAGCATTCTTTTAGGTCTCCTCCATCTTCTTCTGCTTCCATCAAAGATGTCTCCATAAGGGTGATATTCAATAACTTTTCTTCATCCCACCTCTACTACCATGTTAATCTTTCTTAGGGATATATTATTCTTGTCTTTGATAATTCCAATTCATTATTTCCATATCTAAATTATCCCATGGCATCATATTATTATTTAGATTTACATTATTATTCAACAACATATGCAACTATGTATAAACAACAATATCATCATCAATGCAACATAACATAAAAGAACAATAGAGGAAAATAATTCACACGTAGAGACACTATGATTGGTCAAAGACTGTTGACACCTAATCCGAAACGGATGGGTGAACTGGACAGTCATCTAGAAGATGAACTGATCCGTTTTTATTTTTGTATATAAACATGAGTTACCTAATGAATAATATCAATCAGTTTTGTCTCTTTTTCAATGTGGAGTTACCCTGACCTGACATGGTATCAGAGCACAGGTCCCAGAAATAGCTGTAACTCCTGCCTCTGCTAGGTTTCTGCTGCCTCATGAAACCTCTGTCCTGAGAGACTGCGCATCCGTTTTCTCTGCCGTGCCTCTGTCCTGGAGACTGCGCAATTTTTATAAACGCTTGCCTGAATTCGCTGCAGGAGAATTGATGCCGACCTGCAGCACGTTACTCTCAGAAACATTCAGGTACATTCCTGACACTGCGTCCTCTACGCTCTCTATTCCATTTCCGATTCAATAGCTGGGACCACCTCTCTCTTGTTTTTCTCTTCTGCGGAAATTTGAACTCAGCATCACGTATCTGAGAGACCGCGGCCTTGATTATTGTGAGTGCTCGACTGATAGCTGTGGTAAAATCCGTGAATGCTGAGAGTGGATTCAAGACGAGCATTTGTGCTACATCAATCTGATGCGTGGAAGCGTTGACGGAATATAGTGTTGTGCCTGAGGTGCCTCCTGGTTAATGCAGTCAAATATGATTCTTGTAAATGCAATGAAAACAAGGATAGGCTTTTCAAACTTCTAGCAAGTATCACGTACAATAATCTTATGAACTATTACTATTAGGATGCTTTATATGCCTTCTTAATGGTTATAACAGAGTAACTTGCTACTTGTTTATTCGGGAAAGTAACTGCTCTGAATTTCCCTATTTTCACTATTTGTGCCTGATAAAGTGACTTGTAGCTTCATAAATCCACGTGGTATCGCTCAGTTTTATTATTCGCTCAGTTTTTATTGTAAGAACTGTGGTATCGTTTTATTGTAAGAACTATGGTATCGCTGCGTTTTTTGTAAGAACTGTGGTATCGCTGCGTTATAATGTAAGAACTGCTCCTATTGTTGCACGCTCTAACCGCTGCGCCTCTATCCGGTGTAGTAATAAGGAGCCTCAAATTATGGTTTTCGATTATGGTTTGAGATTTTTGTAAGTGAAAGTGATATTATTGCAACAGCAAATGGGAATGAAGTTCCAGATTTTTATTATTTGGAATGTTTGAAGTCAAAGTGATGTTATTGCAGCAGTAAATGAAGTTCGATTTTTTCATAAGTCAGCATTATGATATTTAGGGACAAGAAAGAGGATTGCTTGAGATTTTATAAGGCAGAATGATGATATTTCTGGTTTGTGATTCATATCACGATATCATTTCACCGACAAATAACAACTGTACATTTTGGTTTTACCTCCACTAACCTAGAAGTCTTTTATCAACAGAAGTTTTTTCTGCCAGAGATATTTTTTTTACAGAATGCATAAGGCTATGGCATAAGGATTTTTTTTTTGGCAGAGATATTTTTTTTACAGAATGCATTCAATCATTTCTATGGTAGGAATAGTTCTCACTGGCAAGGAGAACTATTCAGAATGGTCTCGAATGGTAAAACACACCCTCATCTACAATGAGTTGTGGAAGGGAGTGTGTGTCGGAGAAGAAGACAAAGACCCTGTGCAGCCTACATCAGACAAAGAACTCGCCATTTGGGAAAACAAGAACAGCAAAGCATATGCATTGATCGCAGCATCTGTAAATGAAGAAGTAAGTCGTCATATTTCATCCTATTCCACTGCCTTTGAAGCTTTACAAAAGCTGAAAGAACTCTATGATACACATTCTGCACTTGAAGTTGTTCAGCTCATGATTAAACTCTTCACTCTTGAATTGAAAAATAATGATCCTCTTGCTCTTGCATCTGAAATAAAGTCTATAATGCATGATATTAAATCCACTAAGGTTGAGCTGGATATCTCTCTTATTGCCTTTCTCAAAGCACTCTATCCTACCTACTCTAATTATCTTCAATCTTTACAAGCAAATGGAAATCTTAAAGATATAACCTTTGACACTCTTGTGAAAAAGTTTGCTGAAAGAGAGAAAGCCTTTGGAAAGAAAACAGTCCCTGAATCTTCTGAAGAGACTGTTTGCCTTGCTCATAAAGAAAAGCATCCTGCTCAAGATTCTACAAGAGGAAGAGGTGGACGAAGAGGAAGAGGAAGATACTTCAGAGGCAGGGGGGGCAGACATCCTCAAGAAGAAAAGGCAGATCTGCATTGCATTCGCTGCAAACGAAATGGATCACATGATGCTTCTACATGCAAGCTACCATGGGACAAGGTTGAGCAGAGAAGAAATCAGCAGAAAGGTAAAATTGATGACACAGACAAAGGTAAAGCACCTGAATCCGCTCACTATATTGAGGCACAATGTAACATTGGAGTAAATGAAGACTTGTTTAATGCTTCACTTGCTTCTTCGAAAAATGACTGGTTGCTTGATTCAGGAGCAACCTGTCATATGACTCATAGGAAAGATTTTTTTGAAGATTTCACTGACAATGTTGATGGAGCAGTATACTTTGCAGATCAGTCAAAAATCAAGCCATCAGGGCTTGGCACAATCAGGCTTAAACTGCCTGGTCTTCCAAACTTTCTTCTGGATCATGTTCTATATCTCCCACAGCTCAAAAGAAACTTGCTGTCCCTGGTCCACATCCGCCAGCAAGGTCACTCCATTCATATGTTTGATGGCAAGCTTGAGGTAAGAAAGGCATCTGACCACTCACTTGTCATGAGGGGTATAGAAGAAGAAAGACTTCTTAAACTGCAAGGAACCTCTGCTCATGCACAACATTTCTCATATATTTCTCATCATGAAGAAGGTGCACTTCCATCAAGTTTATTATGGCATGCTAGATTTGGACATTTAAACTATGATAGTCTCCGCTTGTTGAAGAAAAATGGTGTTGCTGGTTTGCCTACAATTCCTAGAAAACATAAGCAATGTGATGCTTGCATTCTAGGAAAGCATAGCAAACAGTCTTTTCATGATTCACATTCAAGAGCACATAGGAAGCTTGAACTCATTCATTCAGATTTATGTGGTCCAATGCCTGTTTCTTCTGCAAATGGAAATAAATATATCATGACATTTATTGATGATTACATCAGAATGTGTTGGGTTTATTTTTTGAAGAACAAATCTGATGCTTTTCAAACATTCAAGAATTTTCATAAATGGATTGAAAATGATGCACAATCTCATATTGGGTCTATTCGCACTGATAATGGAAAAGAATATACATCAAATGAATTTGAACACTATCTTCGCCAACATGGGATTAAACATCAAACAACTGTGCCTTATAATCCTCAACAGAATGGTGTAGCTGAAAGAATGAACAGAACAATTTTGAATATGGTACGATCCATGCTTTTCTTAAAAAATGTAAAGACAATGTTTTGGGCTGATGCTGTTCTATGTGCTGCATATATAAAGAATAGATGTCCATCTAGTGCTATAAGAAACAAGACTCCTTATGAATTGTGGTATGGACATGTTCCTTCGGTAAAACATCTCAGGATTTTTGGTTCCACCTGTTATGCTTTAATACCAAAGGTACATAGAAACAAACTTGGTGCTAGAAGTCGTAAGTGTATCTTCCTGGGGTATTCAAACACATCTAAAGCATACTGCCTCTATGATGAAGTAAATAAAAAGTTTGTTTTATCTAGAGATGTCATTTTTCTTGAATCATCCAAATCTGACAGTGTTGTTGAGCGGCAACTTGATCGCTTGGATAGATTCACAAAACCGAAATCATTCCAAGAGTTTGATAATCAGATTCCACATCTTGAAGGGGGGATTCCTATACTAGATCAACATGTGGAATCTCCTTCTGAAGAACAATCTCCCCTGCATGACACTCCAACAACGGATGATGCTTTAAGTGATGTAATTGATAGAATTGGGAGACTTAATCTTGATTCAGTCCCAACTCAATAAACAGAACAGCCTGGACCATCTCAGAAAGGTCCCCCAAAGTGGCTGACAAAGACACTTGAAAGTGTTCATCCTGATGAAATTGGAAAAACAAGAACCAGAAATACAAATCGACAAGATGGAGGTGATGTAGATAACTCTAATTCACCTGTTGATATGGATGTTACTTATGATTGTGAATTGAACTTGTCTACAGATTTTGAACCAACTTCCTTCAAAGAAGCTGCTTCTCATGATAAATGGAAAGAAGTGATGCAGAAGGAGTATGATGCCCTCATAAAGAATGGCACTTGGAAGCTGGTTGATCCTCCATTTGGAACCAAACCAATTGGCTGCAAGTGGGTCTACAAGAACAAGTACAAAGCTGATGGCTCACTTGACAAGCACAAAGCTAGGCTTGTGGCAAAAGGTTTTGCACAGAAGGAAGGGGTCGATTATGAGGAAACTTTTGCTCCCACAGCAAAATGGGCCACCATCCGGACACTCTTTGCACTAGCTGCTCAGAACGGTTGGAAAGTCCATCAAATGGATGTAAAAACTGCATTCTTGAATGGAGATCTAAAAGAGAATGTTTTTATGTCCCTGCCTGAAGGATTTGCTGTGAAAGGACATGAACACAAAGTATGCAAACTTGTGAAGTCCTTGTATGGCCTCAAACAAGCACCACGAGCCTGGTATGAAAAACTAACTGAGCATCTTCTGAAACTCAACTTCAATCATTTTGATCTTGATGATGCAACTTTATTTGTCAAGAAAGTTGGAAAAACAGTTGTATATCTTGTGGTATATGTAGATGATCTTTTAATGATAGGGAACAATGAAAGCTATATTGCATCCATAAAGAAAGAATTAGGAAAATTTTTTGAAATGACTGATTTGGGCTATGTTCATTACTATCTTGGCATTGAAGTAACCCAACATCCAAAGTCCATATTTCTTTCTCAAAAGAAATACATTGGAGATTTGTTAAACAGATTTGGCATGACAGAGTGCAATCCCCTTTGTACTCCAATGGAACAAAACTTGAAGCTCACATCTATTGAAGGAAAGGAATTTGAGGATGCAACAAAGTATAGACAGCTTGTAGGAAGTCTCATCTACCTCACTACTACCAGACCAGACATTTCATTTGCTGTTGGAATCCTCTCCAGGTTTATGCAAAAGCCTTGTGAGGGACATTGGTCTGCTGCAAAAAGAGTTCTAAGGTACTTGAAGGGAACTCAAGACCTTGGAATCAAGTATACACAGGTGGACGACTTCAACTTGACTGGATACTCTGATTCAGACTTCGATGGAGACAAAGAAACTGGGGTATCTACTTCAGGATATGCTATGAATCTTGGATCAGGAGCTGTCTCCTGGAGATCACGCAAACAATCAGTACCAGCAGATTCCACAACAGAAGCAGAATACGTGGCAGCAGCTGAAGCAACGAAAGAAATTGTGTGGCTCAGGAAAATTCTCGAAGATTTGCAAGTAAAACAAATACAATCTACTCCACAAATGATTGATAACACATCTGCAATAAAGTTGGCCAAGAATCCAAAGTTCCATGATCGTACTAAGCACATCAATACTAAATATCATCTGATCCGACATCATGTTGAGGCCAAAACAATCCATCTCCGTCATTGTTCCACAAACGAGCAAATTGCAGACATCTTCACCAAAGCGCTTGGACGAGAAAAGCTTGAAAGATTCATAACGATGCTTGGACTCACCAACATCCCTTCAGATTAAGGGGGGGAATGTTGACACCTAATCCGAAACGGATGGGTGAACTGGACAGTCATCTAGAAGATGAACTGATCCGTTTTTATTTTTGTATATAAACATGAGTTACCTAATGAATAATATCAATCAGTTTTGTCTCTTTTTCAATGTGGAGTTACCGTGGCCTGCCAAAGACCAGGGAAAAACCCACTATGGGGAAAACCCTTTCAAATTCTTCTTCTTATTAGATTGGCATTGAATGATTCAACAAAGAGAGAGTACAATGATCCGTATCTTCAACCACAAACATATTTAGCAGAAATCAACTAAAAAATATCCATGAGATGAACCGAACCATGCCAATAAAAAAAAACCTTGATTCAGGAGCCTGTAATTAACTGTGAAACTCTGCGGTCAACTGGTGAAAGCTTTGATCAACTGAAAAATCAAACTTTAGATTCCAGTTGCATGGAGGAAGATACATGCATGTGACTGAGAGCTTCCAATCTCTACCTCGAGCATGCAAGCCTGTGACTATAGTCAAAAATTTCCTTTGGCAAGTTTGTCACTGTGACCCACAACCCTAGAAACACATGCAAATTTGGACCTTGTAATCTCATACTTGTGCCAACCAATATCCATGAACTTGCCTCAAACCCATGTGAGCGAAACCAAGGAAGAGAATAGAAGAATGTCTCATGATGTTGTCCAAATGAGGTTGAGGTCACTTGTATTTATAGCCTTCCAAGGGTGTCCACTTTTTTTTAGGGTTGACCTGATCAAATATGCACATGTGAGATTTTAATTCAAAAATACACATTCCATTGTCCAAATTGAGTGCTTCAATAGTAAAAAATGGTCCTCTCGAAAAGAGGAATCTAGTCCCATGGTTGGAATTTGTCATTGAGCTGCCAAATTAACACAAAATTGGGTATCAATGATTATTAGTGACATCTGATACTCAAGTACTGCAACTATCTACACAAATACATCCAGGATGAGATGACTTCCTGGACATTTCCTCACTCGACACTACATATTGATACACTGTCAATATTGAGCATAAATTTAAACAAAAGAAGTGATACTTTGGATATGTGAATCTGAAGCAAGGAAAAGGTGCCCTCAAATTGCACAACAAAAGACAAGACAAGGTGGGGTGACCCAAGACATCCCATTGAAGTTTCAAGCAAATAATAGCACCATGAAGATGAAGAAGGATGTAGGGAAGTGGTGTGATTTCCACAAGATCCCCACTCACAACACAAATGAGTGTCGTGCTAAGTGGTCCCTAGTGTCCGAGTTGAAGGCTTCAAAGTCAGATACGCGTTCTGACTCTGAGTCAAACCCTAAAAGGGGAATGACAAAGGGAAGCATATTATTAATGCAGAGTCTAGCGCCACCATTTCCACCACCAAGGTCTAGAAGATTCAGCCCGAAGACCCTGAGGAAGGGGAGTGTCTCTTCGACTGACATATGTGGGTGAAGGGGTCATCGTTGCAGTTCATTGTCAACAATGGGAGTCAAAAGAACTTAATCAGAAGAAGTCGTTAAGTAGTTGGGCCTGCCAACCACACCACACGCACAACCATACACCATCATGTGGCTCCACCAAGGATGGGATCTCCATGTCATCCAGCAATGTCGCCTTCCCTACAACATCAAACCCTTCACGGATAAGGTACTCTGTGACATTTCTCCTCTTGAAGTTTGTGATGTATTATTAGGCCAACCATACTTGTAGAAGTGTGATGTTGTGCATGAGTATAGGCCTCACACTATTATTATTACTTTGGGAAATAAGCTATACAAGATACTAGAGGTAGCCTCACCTACTGCCATCTCTTTGATCTTTGCTAAGTAATGTAATAAGATCATCTCCTCGACTAGGAAATTTGTTTTCTTTCTTATTCACTCTCAAAGTAAGGGGTGGATCATGGTAACATCCATGGTCCCTGGGAAGGCTTCCTCCACATAGCAGAAGTAGGTGGATAAGGTCATGGAATAATATAGGGACATCTTCTCCTCACCCACAAGGGTAACCTTGCACTGTCAAGTCAAGCATTCGATCGATCTAACTCCTAGAGAACCTCTACCCAGTGGGTCAATATAACGTCACTTCATTATGGAAATTAAAGAGATCAAACAACATATATAGGAGTCGTTTCAAAAAGGACACATCTGACCAAGTTACTCACCTTGTGGAAACCCAATTGTACTTGTACAGAAGAAGGATGGGCCCTGGAGTCTCTGCATTAATTAACGGGCACTAAACAAAATCACTGTTAGGAATAGGTATCCAATCCTACAGATTGATAATCTTCTGGACCAACTCAAGGGGTCCAAGTATTTCAGCAAGATGAATTTGAAGTTTGGTTATCACTAGGTTCCAATAGATCCCACAGATGTATGGAATATTGCCTTCAAATCCAAAGAAATACTTTTTGAATGGTTGATAATGCCTTTTTAGGTTGACAAATGCCCCTACAAATTTTATGAGCTTGATGGATGACATACTGTAGCCCTTCACCAACTCATTTGTGGTTGTTTATTTGGACAACATCGTCATCTTCAGAAAGAGTTGGGAAGATCACTTGCAACACATTTGAAAGGTCCTTCAAACTCTACAGTAGCACAATCTATCTGCCAACTTGGAGAAATACACCTTTGGGATGATCCAGGTCCAATATCTGTGTTACATCATAAATGAGCAAGGCATGTATGTTGATCTAGCTAAGATCCAAGTCATTTAGGATTGGCTAGCCCCAACCACTCTAATAGAGCTTATAACTTTTTGGGCATTGCCAATTTTTATTGGAGGTTCGTGTTGGGATTCTCTCTACGTGTTGGGGTTCATGTTGGTCATATTATCTCCATTTGGCGTGTACGACACCTTGATGGAAAGGTTTCTCCAAGTGGTACAAGTTTTTCCGTAGGCCACTGCCTATGACTACAGCCCTATAGCAGGCCTCAAAAAAATGTCGTTTAGGGGGTCAAAACTTCTCCGAAATTTTAGGACCCAAAAAACTGCTAAAAATAGTAAATGATGAAATAAACAAGGAAACAAATGAAACTGAATGGAGGTCTAGGTGGAATCGGTGGGTGGCCACCAATATCCACCGGATCAACTTGGCCCTTGAGTCAGGTTACCAAGGGTGAAGTGAAAGCAAAGTTTTCCTAGTCCAAGTTCCAACAAAAGGTGTTCACTAAGCTGAAGCACCAACTTAGCTTTGCACCTGCATTCACATTGTTAGGCCTGCAACATCCATTTGAAATTGAGACAGATGTCTCTGACTATTCTATTGATGTAGTTCTCACCCAGCAATGGCATCCGATGGCCTATCATAGTGAGACACTTTCTAATACAATTCAGAAGTACCCCACCTATGTTAAAGAGATGTATCCTATCGTGCAAGATTTCTAATAATGGAAACACTACATTCTGGGGAAGGATATGGTCATCCACACAGATCACCAACCTCTTCAGTTTATATAGACACAAGGAAAGTTGTAGAACGATCGCCATCAGAAGTGGTCTACATATCTGTAACAATTTCACTTGAACATTAAATACAAAAATGGAAACACTAATCATGTTGTAGATTACCTCGGTTAGCCCCTAGTAACACTAATTATTATTCTCAAATATTGTGGCCACAAGACCTCTTGATAGTTTCAATTATACAAAAATAATCTAGATTTTTCCACCACATACCAGATGCTAGTGGATTGCAAGCAAGTTCTAGATTTCCACCCCGAGGATGCATTACTATGCTACTTGGGCCACCTTTGTGTTCCTTCAAGCGAGTGTGCCAAGATGATTTTCAAGGTGCACTATAGTTAGGTTGGGGGACACTCTGGTGTGGAGAAAACTGTGGCCATACTACAAAAGTATTTTTATTGGCCAAAACTCCGACAAGATGTTGGAAAATATATCAAATCCTACACTTCTTGTGTCATCACCAAACCAACCATCAAGAAGCAAGGTGTGTACACTCCTCTACCTACTCCCAACCAGCTCTGGGAATCCATCTCCATGGACTATTTGTCTGGACCCCCTTCTACCAAGCATGGTAATGAATGTGTATTTGTGGTCATAGGAATATTTTCTAAAATGGCTATGAAGCTTGCAAGAAGAGTATCACAATAGAGGACACTACCAAACTCTTCTTTGAATGAGTGTGGGTACATTTTGGGATTCCTCATACCATTATATCAGATCAAGATAGAAAGTTCCTAAGCACATTATGGTCGAGCCTTTGGACATTATTTGACACCAAGCTTACCAAGTCAACTGCATTCCATCCCAGACTGATGGTCAGACATAGGTCGTAAACAAGATGATAGTGCACATACTTTGCATGTACAACTCTAAGCATCCACAAACTTGGGATGAGAGCCTTCCCTATGTGCAACACATTTATAATAGAGCTCTCAATAGCTTGACTGGCTGTAGTCCCTTTCAAGTGGGTTTGGGATTTCAATCATTGTGTTTGATTGATGTTGTCATGCCTCGTGCGACTACATAAGAAGAATCTGCACATGTACATTACGAGGCTAATAAAGAAATTGGGTCTATTGAACGCATCTAGCACATCCGCTTGTAGGTTCACAACATCTTGGATAAGTCCAATGCCAAGTACAAACAACGACATGATCAACATCAGGTGCCACATAATTTTCAGGTGGATAACAAAGTTTGGCTGCATTTGTAGAAATAACACCTTATCAGAGCCTATCACAAGCTCTAACCACTCTGATACAAGACTTACACCATCACCAAGGTTGTACGAGACAATGCTCGTGACCTTAGCATTACCCCATTCCTTGGTCTACACCCAATGTTCAATATGGACTGACTTCAACCATACTTTCCACCATTGTTGTACACCTCAAACATTGTTGAACGACTAACACCAATAGAGATGAACCCTGATTGCATGGAACATGCCACTACTTATTGAATCATGGATACACAGATAAAGACCACTCAACAACGAAGATCCAACTGTATCGGGTTGTCAAAGCTGGCCAACTCTTGCACAAGGCAAGTGTTTCACTGGGGACCTGTTGATGCCTCTAAAGTCGTAGCACCAACATTGGGGATAACCACCCAGTCCGGACCTTAGATTGGGGGTTATGGGATCAGTTTCCCAATAATTTGTGGTTTAATGAACGAATGTTTTAAAATGTATATCAGAGATGGTAGATGGTTTAATCTATAGCTTTAAAATATACAAATATACCTACATAAATCGGGTAATCTTATAACAATGCGATTTTTTATCATTTCTAGCAAACAAACAATCATATAGATGATTTACTTATCCATAGAAAGATGCCTTTAAATAATGATTACTTTGTTTAAGAAATTAAACAAAGTAATTATAAAAACATATCGCATGACATCATAATATTTATCGCTAATATATATTTCTAATATAACAATTCTAAATCGTTCAGAAGTGACTTAATATAGAATTGCTTGAACTGTGTGAATACATCAACAATAGCAAATTAAATGATATGTTAATTAAACCAAGACAAAAAGAACAGTGATAGAAATACCGCATGCATTTGAGTCTTGATCTGTAAATAATTCCAGTTCCACCTCTTTATTCCAGAAACTTCCAGGACATACAAAAATGCAGGTCTTAAAAAAGTTCTTTCACAAAAATCTAAAACCTTGATCCACTGCTCATAAAAAAAAATATTTAGAAGTGTAGAAATGCAACTTATCAAATCTATTTTTTGCACAAATTGAGGACCCGTTCTTCAATAACATAAAAGGGTTTATATAATAGAACTAAAACAAATTGTCAAAAAAAATCGCTTAGAGCTATTGGAACTGTAAACATTAAAATCTGGGATTTAAGTTGCAAAAATAGTAGTGCGATTGCCTTTGAAAAGATTCATTGTATCTATTTCTACTCTTGTACCCACAACTAACAAATTGAGAGCATGTTTTGAATTTCTGGAGGATGACTCATCCTTGAGTGTAGTTGTCCCATGTATGCGGCATCTGAAAGCTTGGGCATCATGAGATCAACAATGTCGGTAAGGCATTTGATGGTCATTTGTTGACTGTGCGGCTTGACCAAAAAGGACCAAAATGGATCCCAAGTAAGGCTTTGTATTTTGTTGAGTTGTTCTTCTTTGGTGGCCAAATCCTGCTTCCATTGATTTTCTAACATTTTCACTTCTGGGAGCCTTCCAGGGGAACAGTCAAAAATCAAATTGACTCCATATAAACTATCATTGACCAGCTCTATCACATTATTCATTATAGCTCTGGCCCTGGAAGTAGCCCTTTCTGCCTTTATTAACTGTGTTTCCCATTCCGAAAACAATACTTCTTTATGCGACTCCTGAATTTTTGGTAGGTTAGCAGCTCTGCCGTCCACTGTGCTTTGCCATTCGAGAAAGTTTGAGACCTTGTCATCTGTGTCCTCAAATTCTAATCTGGTATTAACTGCCTGATCAATCAGCAATGTAGTTATGATGCATAATGGGTCGACAAGCGATATTTTATGGCAAAGGAGATTGAGCTGTTGCGATAAGGACATATTTACTTCAAGGTCTTCCTTCTTGAATTCCTCGACCTTAGGATAATCTCTGAATTGTTCTGTATAAAGTTGTAGCTGTGAGATTTTATCCTCTTTAGCTTTTATTCCTTGTTGATGTGTTAATTGAAGTTTCTAGAGCTGCTGGGACAACTGTTGTTGTTTCTGGATGGCATGTTGGTCAATCTTTTGTTTTTCCAGGTTTAATTGTACTTTAAGCTACTCATTCTTTTATTTTTCTTCGGCCAACTATTCCTCAAACCGATTAATCTTTTGTTTTTTGGCTGCTGTTTTCTCTTCAAGCTGAGCAATCCTTTGATCTTTTTCTTTGATTAATAGATTAACCTCAGTGGCCTTATCAATTGTGGCAGCTGTGTAAGCCCCTGCATATTGGGATAACTTAGTCAAATCCTCAGAAGGATTGACCTCTGAATCCTTCCATATAACATTCATAAATTCAGATTGAGGAGCTATGGATGATGTCTGGTCAATTTTCCTCTTTTTTCTTTGTTTCCTGACTACAACCCTGTGCTTTGGGTTGTAAAAGACATCCAAAGGTGGTATCTCCTCAATATTTAATGTTATTTCACCTGAAGGATTTTCAGGGATTATTTCAATCTCTTTCTGAGCTATGTCTGTCCTGGGTGTCTCTTCAATTGTGCTCTCAGTAACGATGGGCTATTGTGTTGCGGGCGATGTTGATGCGATATTGTTTTGGGGGTCGCTCTGGTTTTTGATCTACTGATCAAACTGCTCCCATTATTTTATCAAGATGGGGTCAATATTAACATCTGTGTTAAGGGGTTCACTGTTTTTTTCAATTGTTTCCCCTTCCCCAGAAATCTCTTCAATAGTCTGCTCACTGCTAGGCTCTACTTGTTGAACAGTAGGGGTAGTATTCAATAAATCTAGAGGCAATGTCTGTAACCTCTGTGTCTTGTATTCCATGAATTTATCCATCTTTTCGTCTCCTATTTTGAATCTTTCCAGATGAGTTACTTGTGAGAATAACTCTGCAGAAGAGAATAAATCATCAAACTCATCCTCATCATGGATAAATTTGTTAATTTTCACCTGAGTGGTGAAATTGTAATTGACCTTGTTTAGATCATACTGTCTCTTAGGAATCACTACTAGACTCAGGTCCTTGGTTTTCTCTACTTCTTTCTCAGCATGCTTAAAATCATGCAATGTATAAGTGCCACAACGGAGGGGAAATGGAGGCTACACTTGTTTTTTAGAGTCTTTAAGGTTTCTAGTCATCCCCTTTTCCACTATCTGGTATGCTATTTCCCTTGCTAATAGCTTGTCTGGAATATAGAGTGGAAGGACATGAGGGTCTGTGTTACTCCCAAAAACCCTAATATAGGTGAAATTTTCTTCTCCGAACCAACTGCCGTTTGAAGTTAAGTCAATGTTGGCTTCGTCAGACATGCGGGGAGGAGGTTTGTTAAAAATGGCTTGATGAACAGGTAAAACAAAGCCATGGAAAATTTTGTATATATGATTATTATAGTCAGACTTCCATAGATACTTATGATAAATATGAATGGGGGTTGGATCTTGAATAGTCCATTTCCAACCCAAGATGGGAAAGTCAAAATTAAAACAGATTGTGTCCATTATGTAGGCGCTCATGTAAAATGGGGGCACGACTCGGGTGGTGAAAAATCAGTTTCTTCTATAATCTAATATTTGACTGGCCATTTTATCTGATAGAATGGTTTCCCAATCCATAATAAAAGAGTTGACTACTGCTTCTATTAATGGGACCATTTCTATAGAAAACCTAGCAGAATCTGGGCTTCCAAAGAGCCTACATACCATTGCAGCGCCATAACAATACGGAGATTCTAAGAAGTCCACAAAGTACATACCAGAGGATTCATGTTTATGCTTGTTTGGAAAATGTCTCCACTGTTTGATAGGGTTTGACTCTATGTCATTCTCCTTAACAAAAGCTTCCAGAAATGCCTTGTTGTAGTGTTGTTGGGGATCCGACAAATGATAGATCTTCTTGACATCTTCATGCTTGAATGTCTCGAACATCCTCCCATCAGCTGTGAAAAAATCTCTATCTGTTATATTAATACTTTCGATTACCCATCTCACTAGATCATTATATGGTAATACTTTTGGATCGGGTTGCTATTTTATGGAGGAAGGAGTTGGATAAATCATTGAGCTTGCTTTCTGTTTTATCAGTTCCATCTGTTGTTGCTTCTTATTCTATCTCCATTGGATATTTTGCTTCGAGTAAAGTATATATGCCTTCCCATGAGATTTTACTGAGGCCTAGACAGGTAGTATCTACAATTACCACCAATTTTGCTGCTGATTCTTCCACTACAACGGGGGCCTTTGCTTTCTGATATTTCTTAAACATCTTGCTTGATTGTGTGATTCTCAGTTAGTTCTGCAAAATGAGGAAGAGGAGTGTAACAATAGAAAAACTTGAGAAGAGATAATACAAATTACAAACCAAACACAGTTAAGCGAATTAGATGCATGAGATGTTATATTATATTGTTAAATAATGAATCCATACAGGTGAGGATAGTTTTTAGAAGAGGAGGAATGACCTGTTACTGAGTTTTGTGAACCTAATGTTTCAGACTACCATGTGAGTCCATCATCAAGGGATGCGTCAATAGATCTTCTTAGATGTTAATGATATATCCATGAGCTCTATTTTGGTTATCTATCTATCTATCTATCTATCTATCTATCTATCTATCTATCTATATATATATATATATATATATATATATATATATATATATATATATATATATATATATATATATATATGTAAGTTTTTTAAAGAGAAGTTGTAAGGAATTGGTCAGCTTGTTAGTTTTTTATTTGTTTAATTATTTATTATTATTATAATATTATAATTAGCTATCACAGATGAAATCTTCAAAGGACTTACCCATAACTGCTCCTTAATGTTTTACCGTAACTTCCAACGTGAAACTTTAATGTTGAAACCATATGTTGCGTCGCAAGTCTTGTAACGGTCTTTTGTAGAATAGGTGTCGTGACTCTATGATTTGCGATCAGTGATTGCATTATTTTAATATTTGTGTAATAATCACGTATCGCAAATTGGGAGTTGCAAGCACCACACTCAAAAGGTTTGTTTGCATAGTTGCGATTGCGATGAGTGCTGAGCTGGCATGGGGAGACGATGGGTTTTAATCTTGGAAAATCACATTATTTCTTTATAATTGATTTATCCCTTTACCACATGTATTCATAATATTTATCACTTTGTTTTATCGAGAACGCGACATGCGATAATTAAATCGCATCGTGATTCTTCAATGCAGTGTATTGGATGCTTCCTTATGAATCAACGATATGCAATTGTGATAGTCTTATCGCATCGCAAGATTTCAATGGAGTTTTTTGGATGCTTCACTATGAATCAACGATAAGTGATTTGTGATAGCCTTATCGCATTGCAAAGTTTCAATGTTACTTTAGGTCGATGCGATACTTTTATTACATTGTGTGCATAAAAGGCTTACCTTGATAAAACTTTGCGATGAGGGTTTTGTTATGACTATGATCGCATCGCAAGCTCTCCAAATGGATTTTCATGGGTTCTAAAGAAATGTGATTTACGATGAGCGGTCCTAAATACTCTAAAAGAAATTTTCATATGACTTTTATGGAAAATATATTATACTCAAAAGTTTATTGCTTTTATTTATATTCTAAAGGGGACCCATTTCTTATTTGGAATTTTAAGACTAAGAGTTTACAAATTGAAATGTGGGGGGGGGGGGGGGTGTGTGTGTGTTGTATAGCGCAACAACTGGCGATTCACTAGGAGAACCAGTTATCTCTGAAAAATAATGAAATTTCTAGAAATTTCATATGTAGAATCAATTGAGGAAAAAGACAACTATCTAAGAATTGGTTAGATAAAACTTTACTCTGAAATAAAAATATACGAATTTAGCAACTTCTTGTACAAACCCTTATGATAAAATAAAAACATATTTTTGGTTTCTTCAAGCTTTGATTGGTTGTTAAAGATAAAGTAGGGGGCTCCTCCAACTTAGCTGTTTTAAATTTACTCTTTGTCACAGGTAGTGCCTCTACTGCCAACAAACATTTATAGTCTCGACAAGGTTACCTTTTAACCATCAGTCATTCATTGTCCCATCCATCTAAGAGTATAAATTTTTGAAAGATAAATCCAAAAGATATGTTTACATATATTTTTTATTTTTTACTTTTTCATTTTTTTGGATAAAAGCCATTGTCCTGGTTTGGGAGCTAGATGATGACAATGTCATTCACTGGTTGTAATTGAACTGAACAAGCTAGCTCGTAATGAGACCCCTTGTCTTATGATTATAATCCATTACCCTATTTTGATATGCAGTATTGGTAATGTCAGTTTAATTAGTTCCCTATGATCATGGTAAGCAGGCTCGTCATGAGACCTCTTATCTTTTAAATCAGATATATTTTAGAATTACACTCTGAAAAATCATAAACCTAGTGGATGGGGTGAATGACTTACTCCTTAAGAGTTCATGGATGACAATTTTAGAGTTGTGGATGCTTAGCTGGAGAAAGTATTTACCTTTTTATAAATAACCTTTCTTAACTTTATAAAACTTCAAAATGTTTTACTATATTTTCAAGGTTTGGAAGATTTCACAAAATTAAAGAGGTTCTCAGAGTTTCATGTTTTATCTAATTTCCAAAAATATAATCATTTCCTTAAAAGGTTCTATTTTTGAAAGCAAGTATTCACAATATTCTTTCAAAGAGATTTTCAATAGTGAAAAGCCAATGGGAGACTATTTACAACATTATTTCCTAAAAGAAAGTAGCTTGCATAAAGAATATGTACAGGTAAGAAGGGGTTACCTCCTTAGGAGAAGAATTTCTTTAAGATAAGCCCATTCACAGGAAGAGAATCTCTCTTTCCTGATAAATCTTGCAGTAGAAACGTTGATGAGCCTATCTTTTCAACGATTTGAAATGGTCCAAGCCACATCTTTTGAAATTTGGTATGCTTACCTTTGTCTTCATGTGCTTTATCCCATTTCAAAATGAGATCATTGGTCTGTAATGATTTTGAGCCGACAAAACTTGCATCAAAAGAATATTTAATGATTTTTTGATGTTTAGAATGAGTAATTTTGGCCTTTTCTCTTTCCTCATCCAATTTAAGGATTTGATCAAACCTCAATTGAATAGAAGAAGAAGGGATTTCTTCAATAAATTGCACTAGGGCTAGAGATGGGAGTGCTAAATTTGGAGGTATTACAACTTCTTTCCCATACACTAAGTTAAAAGGAGAAGTACCTATTGAGGCCTTCTGAGTTATGCGATCTGCCCATAATGCAAATATCAAAGATTTATGCCAATTCTTTTGGTTTTGATCAATAGTTCTTTTGATAATCTTGATGAGATTCTTGTTAGTTGACTCTACTAAGCCATTTCCTTGAGGATAGTAATTTGCAGAGTATTTTAACTTAAAACCTCTCTTAAGAGAAAATTCAACTATACTATTTCCAGAAAAATAAGATGCATTGTCAAAAATAAGCGCGTTAGGTAAACCAAACCTTGTAATGATGAATTGATCAATAAATTCAATAATTGCATCAGAATTGGCTACCTTTAGAGGAATTGCTTCTACCAACTTTGTGAAGTAGTCCATGGCTGTGAGGATGTATCCGTGTTTCTTGGAAGAATGTGGAACAATCTTTCCAATAATATCAAGTCTCCATTATTCAAATGGTTGCTCAATATTTGTTGGTTGTAAGGGAAAGGTTGGGCTCCTTTGTCTTCCACTAGTAGTTTGGCATATCTTGCATTTCCTTATGTAGTCATGGGCATCTTTAAATAAATTCGGCCAATAATATCTAGTATGTAGTATTTTGTGAGCTGTAGTGTCTCCTCCAAAATGTCCACCTGTTGGGCCATCATGTAATTCCTGCAAAACAGTTTGCGCTGCAGTTTTTTCAAGAGATCTTAATAAAATTGAATCATAATTTCTTCTGAATAACACATTATCAATGATTTCAAAGTGTTTGAATTTTAATCTTAAGGCACGTTTGTTTTTGTAACTGAATTCAGGGGGAGCATATCCATTTTTCAAGTAAAATATCAGATCAACATATTGAGATTCTAAATTAGTGATACTTATCTCGTTTACTTGTGCAGTATTATCTGAATCTTCATGGTCTGGAATATTGGAAGCTCCTGCCAATAACCTGCAAAAACCTTTCCCTCTAACAATTTTCATTGGTTTAATATCAATATCATATTCTTGTAAAGTTTTTACCTAGTTGGCTCTCTTCTCTCCTACTTCCCTTTGAACTAGCAATTGTCTCACTACAGAGAATGGGACTATTACTTTAGTGTGTGTCTTTACAAGAAATAGTCTAAAGTGTTTGATAGATTTAAATACAACGAAAGCTTGTTTTTCAACTTCTGAATAGTTGAGCTAAGCACCTTGCAAATTATAATTAAAGAAAGATATGGGTGCTTCTACTTACTGGTCATTGATTTGTGTTAAAACAACAGCATAAGATGTTTCAGTGGCTAAAGTATACAAAATAAAATGAGTAGAAAAATTCGGAGTATTCAATGTAGGAGCATTAAGGATTGCTTGTTTGATCGAGTCAAAATATTCTTTTTCGTTGTGTCCCCATTTAAAAACTGAATTTTTCTTAATCATAGATTGCAAGGGTAAAACTATCTGAGAAAAATCAGGAACAAATATTTTCACAAAATTTATCTGTCCAAAAAATGATTGCATAGATTTCTTGTTATGTGGCAAAGGAATATCAGTAATCTCTTTAATCCCGTCTGAATCAATGTATATGCCATCTTTGGATACAATAAACATTAGATATAGCATTAGCTGGTTTAGGATCAGTTGGTTGATTTCTTTTAAAGTTCCTAAAAGGTTTTTTGGTAGAAGTCTCAGCTACCTGCTTTTTTATTTCAACCATTTCATTAGACATAGTTTTAAGAACTTTTTGCAAACCTTCCATGTCATATGGATCCTTGGCCGCTTTCTTCTTTGAATCATCTCTAAAGGTAACCTTTTTGGATTTCCTTTCTTCTAAAGCATTTTTCTTTTCCAAAGCTAGGATACATTTTTCAATAACGATTGCTTCCTTCATATTTTTTGCTAATGTTGGTTTAGCAGCCCTATCAATGAAAATGGCTATGTTTGAAGGTAAGGTAGAGATATACCATTCATTTCAGACTTCCTCACTAGGCTTGGATGTTGCAAGAATTTTAGTCAACAACTTATTGAAGCGTGAGTTGAAATCCTTGATGGGTTCCTTTGATTCAGATTTAAGATTGGAGATGTAAGGACCACATCGAGACTATATACGTTTTTTTTTTTTTGGTTAAAATCACAGCAAAATACAATAAGAAGAGAAACACATTGGGAATTCACTTCAAGAAACATACCATAACATTTACATACATTTAACTAAGACCAAAATAGTATTGCAACACATATGTACCGTTCACCAGAAGACGAGACTCCGCTTGCTTTGCTGTTGCTGGTATTCCCTTACTGCCGGTCACCTCCATGAATGAATGACGATGTACTTGATATGAATGCGATGACCCATCAGTTAACCTCCTAGCCTACTCCTTGGGTACTCTTCTTCCCTGCGGACCCCCGAGCTACAATGGGGTCGTACAATGGAAGAATGCACTAGCTGGTAGAGGAGAACACTCCTTGGCTCAAGAGTTCCCTCTCTAAAATCCTCTACCTCACCAAACTCACTATAGTTTTGTAATCACTACTCTGACATCATCTCATCCATCCAACAATAGGGTTCCCCCCCAAAGTCCTTTCTCCCATGGCTTGCCCCTTCTTTTATAGGAGTCCTCATAGGTGACACTTGGCATGTCATGTATAATTAATTATTTTTTTTATAATTCAATAGCTTGATTATTCACCCACCCATGTGTCACTCTCTCATCAAGGGTCTCCCAAAATTATTTACTTAATTTTTTATTTAAAACTAATATTTTCCTCACCTCAACAAGATTCCTATTTCTTCTCCTAGTTGTCTCTTTATCCCCCCCCCCCCTTTTTATTCCTTAATTTGTGTTCATTACTTAAAGTCAATTAATGAGTCAAGATTTGATCCCCTATCTACTCCCTAATTTAAATTAGGTTATCTCTTAGATGGATATTCTTATGTTGGTTGTTGCCACATGGAGGTTCTCTACATTTCTCTAAATTTAATTTATTATTCCTATTTTAATTCACCTTCCTCTTTTCTTAATTAGGTTTAATTAGTTTAGGATTAATCTTTATCCTTACAATTATGTCCCTCTTTCCCCTTTTACCTAATTAAACCACATAATCCACCTAGTATTTTCCAACATGGGAAGGGTAGAGTTTTTAAGGTAATCTATTTTATTTCTTCCTATGATCCTCTTAACCCAAGTTTTATTTTTGATTTAATTACCTCGGTTTCTAACATCAGTTACCCTTGATGTAAATTTACCTAGTTTTCATTCCTTGATTATATCTATTATTTAATTTATTTTTAATGATTCCAAGGGTGCCAAGTTTGGTCGTGCCCTTCAAGAACTTCCCTTGAAGTTCCAAGGGTGCCATGCCTAATAGTTTATTTGTGATGCCAAGGGTGCCAAGTTGGTCGTGCCCTTCAAGAAATTCCCTTGAAGTTCCAAGGGTGCCACACCACTTGCCCTTCAAGCATTCAGTGACTACGAGGGGAAATTATAGGTGCAACGTCATAGACCACTATCATCTCTTATGTTGCCTACTATAGTGAGACTAATGGTGTCGGGGATCAAGGAATCCGCCTTGATGCACACCCGTCGGTAAAATCCTCATGAGCGACCCAACTTTGGGACTTGCCTTCATGGAATCGTGATCTTCAAGGCGAAGGTGTTTCAACCTTTCCAGCCCAAGTCACGGTAGGAGTGCTAGTGGGTGAGATCAGGGACAATGTCCCACCCCTCCCATGTAGTTCCATCCACTTGTACAACCCCATCACCCATATGTGAGTCATTCAACCAAGCAACTAATCTATGCCTGCAAACACTAGCATATCATTAGAATATAGATAAACATATATAGCAGGTTTGAAAATTGACTTAGAATTTCAAAGATAAAATAATATAAATTTTCGTCAAACCAGGTGTCGTCAACTTGTCATATGCGAGTGCCTATGGTGGTTTCCTGCCATACTCAATAATCATCAGTAACAAGGTTTCTTAGTGTTAGCCATTGTCATAATAACATTATCACCATCACCTAGTCATTCGCATCATTGTTCATTGTGAACCCGAACTAATGCAAGTAGGTAACATAGCGGACACATCCATCATGGCTAGCATCATCATAACATTAATGGAACCATACATATATATATCAAAGCTATCATCATTATAACATCAATAGAAAACATGTCTATCCTTTACTACTATCACCATCATGATATCAATAGAGAGTACACATAACCATTAATTATATCGTAATCATAATATTAATAGAGAACATACATAACAATCACATTCACTAATAATAGAGTCACGTTTCTGGATCCTCAACCTGAGTTCCTCAAAGAATAAAGTATCTAAGATAATGTCATATTAGGGTCAGGAAACTAGAGTGGGCACTACATACACCCCCTCTTAACAATGGACTTCGTCCCGAAGTCCTCGGAACATAAAGGAAAAACAGTGACACCTCTCCTAGGAATCCTTCCCAAAACTCTTGTTAACTTTCTAGTGGCAGGTTATAATTTTCCCAAGGTATCTATACCACGAATATCATTATAAACTAAAGGACTATATCTGGGGAACATTGCAGCCCAAAAAAAAAAAAATTTATGGACTAAGCAACAACAAAACAAGGGGCAGGATAAATCACAATCAATATTCATCTCATGGTACAATTAATATATGATGCTTTCAACCAAATAAAGTCGTCCACACATTGTACTCCTGTAGCTTCCAATTATAGTCGTTCATTTCAAACTACCTCTACATGACCCGATAAGTGACAATGTCGGGGACAATATGTAACCCAAGGTGATTTATATGATCATTATTGCATATGGTAGAGTTCACTGTCATAGATGTTGCAATAATATTGTCGTAGAAGAAAAGATCGCATAAATTATTCCAATGAGTCTTTTTTTTTTTCTCATACGTTTGATATTTTCAAAAGTCTTAAATTCTAAGTTATCCCTTCTGATAATTCTGCAATATTTTCCCCAATATCTCAATAAGTGTCATTTTGGACCCTTGTCAGCATGTTCCCTAAAATGATATTTGTAGCATTGCATTTAGGACATAGGCAGAAAAATTCCGAAAGAGGTGGACAAGTAAGAATAAGAAATTCAAATGGCGAACTTAAGCTCACGAGCTAGCAAAAAGATGAAGGACTTTGATGTCAAAAGTGCTAAAATTAAAACATTCTTATTAGCAGTTGTAAATAAATAAATAATTAGATGAATTACAAAGCAAGTGATTGTGCGTCAAGATGTAGTGTTCAATGAATAGTTCCTAGAAGTTCATCCAACCAAGAAACTCTTTGAAACATCACCACATTATTTAACTATAGATAATATCCTAGTAAGTAATGATGTTAGTGTCTCAACTAGTTAGAGATGATGTGGCACGTGACCTAACAATGGAAGAATTTAAACATGCAGTCGATAATATATCGAGCATTGAATTGGGCATAAAGAAGAATACTCTAAATAAGGAAGTTATGCCAATCAAACAAAAACGTACTTCCCAATCCATGGAAGTTGTCTTCTATTTGCAAATGTGGGAAAATTTTGTTTTAGCTACATAAAAACTATCGAGAGAAAACAAATTGGTTATAACACCTACCACACCTCACTTATCAAGAAAGAGCTAGCGACATCCCTACTATCACTCAAGTTCATCTCCAAAGAAAGATCCCAACCTTTTTCAACGAAAACCCAAGGATACTATTAAGTGATCACAACTTGTGACCGGTGACCACTCCACTTCACTTACTCATGCATAAATAATTAAATAAATTATCAAATTATCATAGCAACCTATTGAAAATATGATATCTAAATTATAATATATATTTATATCAATAATTATATTTATGAAAACTATAATTTAATTCAAATTATTATTAACAATTTCAAAACAAATTAATTTAATAATATTTTAAAACACACTCCTAATTTTTCATGTACCCATGTAAAAAAAAAACATCCTTTTGCAATCAATATTTAATTATTGACTTCTCTTTAATACATACCAATATATAAAAATTCTATACAATTGATGTAAATATTAAATTTAACCAAGATATTACTACATAAAACATAATTTCCATATGTCGATTTATAATGTGGCACTTTTAACTCGTTATTAATTTTTAAAAGAATGGCTTGATTATTGTTAGAGCATTAAAATGCTTCACATCCAACCACTCATAAAGCCTAAACCAAGAAAATTAGCGTATGACGAAGTCAAGATTAAGTTTTTGGTATTATACGATGGAAAAGACAACTTATTGAAATGAGATGGAACTAGTTTCATTAGTCAAACTTATTTGTATGTTTTATTTTATTGTTATTATTTTCTGGTGATTGTTAATCATTAAATTGTTATAAATATATTAAGCACTTAGACGTCCTTCGCTGTCATAAAACATGTGCACTGACCAGTTCATTTAAAGGATGAGTGCTTCTCAACTATATGCTTCATTACTACCCTAAGCAAAGTCTCTGATTCTTTAATTTTAGCAGTTCAATATGTGTATTAGAAATTGTAAAATAAATTCCATAATCCATTAATTCATAAAGCTTCTTTCTTAATTGGTTAAATTCATGGAAAGGGTCCGATTGGTACTTGTCAGTGATATTTAGTGTCTTCATAGATTTGGTCCAAATTTTTATTGACTTTTAATAAATGATTTTTGCAAAAATCAAATACTTTTATAGAATTAAATTTCTAATGTTTATCTAGAAAGCTTCTCACACTTGGAATAGTGTAGTGTCTAGCATAAAATGAGTATGTTTGAGGTGCAAATTAGTTTTCAGGTTATGTGTTTTGACTCTTGAGAAATGCTCTCTAACAAAAGAGAGACCTCCAATTCCCACAACCATTGAGTAGCAGGCCAGCGATCCACTGCAAACCAGAGGAGATTCCAACCTCTTTAAATACATAAGTTATATCAATTTTCTTGTTTTCTGTGCATTCCTGCGTATAGGTCATATAGAATAGGCATTTTTGTTACACTTTATTTTCACTTTCTGTCAAACTACAGCAAGGTATCTTGTTGGTTTTCATCTTAGCTTCATTGGCTTGCATGCTCACTTTTAGTGAACATTTGTTCCAGAAGTTTATAAAGGTTTTCTGCTTGCTGTCTTGTATATTTTAACGCAGAACTGCAAGGTACCTTTTCCCTTTTGATTTTTAGTTTGCATCATTTTTCATACACTTTAGCTTGGTGTCTGCTTTTCCTGTTTGTTGCTTCAACTCGATTTCCACAGAACAACAATTTTTTTTATTTTTTTTTTACTTTACAATTTGAGGTACCACTTACAACTGGCGATTTTCAATTGACACCTTAGATCACTTAGGAATAACCTTCTAATGTCAATGGCACACACACTAACTTGAAAGTGAGAGGAATCAAGCAAGATGACATTGGCTTGTTTCCAATAGTTATCTGGACTCCACTTTTTTTTTTTTTTTTTTGAATGGGAATTTCTTGGTGATAACAGGCTGCTAGCAGAGCCTATCAATAGTTTTGTTTCTTATGTCTGATGTCTAATGAAATTCTGTAGCTAAAACTGCAGAACTATTATTTGTTAGATAAGCAATACTTAGACTTGTTTACAAGAGAGAAATGAGTTTATGGATTACCCAACAATTTGTTTTTCATCAAATTCTAAATGAAATATTTTAAATATGTTGAGGATTCGTAGAAGACATGTATAGGAGTATGACACTGACAAAAGAAATGGTAGCAGGAGGCCCAAAGGCTGCTAGCAGACAATGCAGAAACAACAATCCATATACAACAGAAGGTGGACTAGAACAGAAATTCCATCCAGAGCCCCCACTACTGGATTTCCTTTGCAACTATGATTACAAAATGACTGAAAAGGAATGAGATTGTCCTTGATCTTATTTGGGAAAAGATGGTTAATGAGGAAGGGAGCTTGAGTGAGCTTCTGATTGCAAAGCTGTGAATGGTACTCAGATTATGTCATTTCACAACAAGAAGATAGGCTTGGGCCAAGGCCCAAAACACTGGTATAAGGGCCAAGCCTCAAGACACAATGTAAATCTAAACTTTAAAGTGATTTTTTTTTTTTTGATTGAGGCAATGTCATAATCATATCTTTTCTATGGTTATGCTGAAGAATCTTCATGTACCAAGAGCAGGTCATAACAGCTCTGAGAAAACTCTTGCTCAATTTGGTTGCTACTTATGAGTACTACCTCCTTTAAAGAGGATTTGCAATGAACATTCTGTCAGCAGTTTTCCTGTGGTATGACAATGAAGAAATCTAGTATCCAAACTCAGCATTGGTCACAAATCTCATTAGCAATTTTATATCGCTGTCCAAATATGAATGATGCCCTGGAGTTGATTGTGGATGTTTCTATCTGAATCGAAAATATTGGTGCTCTGAGAGAATACCAAAGTACCTAATTTAATTTTTCATTTGTTTTGCATATGAATTATCGGTCTTTTAGTTCCAGATGCTCAATTGATTAGGATTAAACAGATGCGGTTCAATTTTTGTATTCACTACTATTTTACCGTATAAAATGCATATGGTTTTACATGGAAGGTACTTTAATTTCAGAGAAAATTCTAAATCGTTTTGAGCAAGCCTTACTCTGCAGTTAAGTTGGAAAGCAAGGCACAACACAGACACTCAAAACATATTGTGGTTTTAAAAAATTTGCTATAAGACAAATAAAATTTAAAATGGACACAATGAACCATCAGATGGACGAGAAATTGAATTGAAGAACTGAACTCGTACTGGAGACGAAAATTTGTTAGGAATGGAAATTAAATACCATTTGTTCACCCCAAAAGTCCATGTCAATTTTTTTGGTTGTCACAAATTAGATTCCACTGCAATGTGACATGCATAGTTTCGAAAAACTAATATTCCTCATGTTTTGGGATTCTATTCTCTGTCATTCATATTATCCGTCAGATAATGGCAGTTCCCAACATGTCATGAATATATACGTATGTGAGTGATGATGAAGCCTTTTGGCAAAGAAGACGGAACTGCAGATCCCTGGAAGGGATCCGACTGGAAACGACTCCCGAATTTGGAATTGGCCTAGAGCTGTCTGGGAAATGTATCCAGAGGCCAGTGCCCAAAGCACGTGGATCCCAAAACATATTTTCTTAAAAAAAATTAATGCCCACATGTACTTGATTGTTGAAAGTTGAAACCCTAAAAAGGTTCATGCCTTAATCCCTATGAGGGTTATTGGCGTCTTCTAGTTCTGTGCATAAAAGGGACTAAACTCATTCTCCTCTCACCTAGTTTATGCGATCTCATAAATGTTATCGAATCTCATTCCAGTAAATGTTGTTGTGGCTGTTATCGAATCTCATTCTCCTCTTTAGGCACTGAATTTCAACTAGCAGAATATTGTGACCCAAAACTGTAAATATGCATATAAATTGCTGTATTGTGCATGCTATTTGTTGCTGTTCTGTTCTCAGTTAGGACTCTAAACTGAGAATATCGATACACTTTATTGTTGTCCTGTGCTTAAGGTTTATTCAAATATTACTATCAGAGACATTTTCCCACGCTCTTAAACGAGGGTCTGGACAAAGCCCACAAACTCGAATTCAGAGTCAGGAGACTAAGGGCAGTCATGGTGCCGAAACTGAAGTGATCTCGGGGACAGTGGCAATTACGAGATAATGGCAGAATGGGAGAGTAGAGGATGCGCAACAACTATTTGGCAGAATGCCTGAACGTAATGTAGTTTCATGGACCACGCTGGTTGCAGGGTATGCCCAGAGTGGCTGTATTGAGCTTGCTTGCCAATTGTTTGAGGAAATGCCTCAACGAATATGGTCTCATGGGATGCTATGATTGCGGGATATTGGCAAAATGGGAGGACCGAGGATGCTACCAGGCTATTCAGCTGAATGCTTGAGTGAAATATTTCCTCGTGGAATGCAATGATCACAGGATATGCACAGGAGAAAAGAATAGGATATGAGACAAATTGGGTTTCCTGTATACTCTGGTCACCGAATTTACGGAAAATCTTCAAACCTCTTCTCATTTCGGTCCAACATGTGCGAAGGAGCGACTTCAGAGATTCAGCACCCCTACAAGCCATCTGCAGAGTTTACCGTGTTCGATAAGTGGACTCGTTCGACGTGAATATGAGCTCCATCAAGCATGCGGTGCAGACTCTTACGTTGGCACCCAGATCAGGTCTGATGCTTGAGCATAAACAACCAAATTGATTGTAACAGAGAAAGGAATGCAACTGGAGGAATAGCTCAGGATAAGAGTACTGGTGGTGATTGGATATTTACACGAGGATACCCCAGTTTGCCCACGGAATACTTTGGTGCATGTATATACCCTCATAGATTTATGAGCTGAGTCTGCCAAGAAGATATTTCAGCAGAAGCTATTTCTTGATTAATCTTAAGAATTGCTATGATTAAAATTTTACGTTAGGACTGAATTTCAATGCACAGAAAATAAAAACGCAATGCCTGGTGGGAAGCCCTAAATGGTATTGGGGAATATGAGGTTTCTGATGAGAAAATCCATTACAGCTTTTGTTTAGAGAGCAAACAGAGAAAATGATAAATGCATTCATAGGATTTAAAGTGAATACGCGAGGCAGAGAGGCAGCAGAATCTTCATATGACGAGGCAAATGAGCCACGGCCTCTGATTTCTCCCTGGGCATTCTTAAAATTGTCACGCAAACGAGCTAACATCTCGGGCATGCCCACCTCACACTATTGTTGTCAGATCATGGTTGAGTGTTCAATATGCCTGGCATATTCTTCTAAATAAAATGCTAGAAAGCAGATTGTGGGATCACCATCACAACATATGGCTGTATATGCAATAGGTAATGTAGACACAATTAGTTTTAGAAGTAATCACGCACCAGAGCTTCTCTTTTTCTTTTTCTTTTTTTATAAAAGACTTTAAAATAATTAGAATATGCGAGAGGAGGGAAATTAAAGAAACAATTTGAGAAGGAAGCAAAAAAAAAAGTCCATAGGTCCTAGAGGTTGAACCTGCTCTGATACCAAGTGTAAGGACCACATCTTTTGGTTAAAATCACAGCAAAATACAACCAGAAGAGAAACACATTGGGAATTCACTTCAGGAAACATATCATAACATTTACATACATTTAACTAAGACCAAAATAGTATTGCAACACATATGTACCGTTCACCAGAAGACGAGACTCCGCTTGCTTTGTTGTTGTTGGTATTCCCTTGTTGCCGGTCACCTCCACGAATGAATGATGACGTACTTGATCTGAATGTGATGACCCACCGGTTAACCTCCCAGCCTACTCCTTGGGTACTCTTCTTCCCCGCAGATCCCCGAGCTGCAATGGGGTTGTACAATGGAAGAATGCACTAGCTAGTAGAGGAGAACACTCCTTGGCTCAAGAGTCCCCTCTCTAAAATCCTCTACCTCACCAAACTCACTATAGTTTCGTAATCACTACTCTGACATCATCTCATCCATTCAACAATAGGGTCCCCCCCAAAATCCTTTCTCCCATGGCTTGGCCCTTCTTTTATAGGAGTCTTCATAGGTGACACTTGGCATGTCATGCATAATTAATTATTTTTTTTATAATTCAATAGCTTGATTATTCACCCACCCATGTGTCACTCTCTCATCAAGGGTCTCCCAAAATTATTTGATTAATTTTTTATTTAAAACTAATATTTTCCTCACCTCAACAAGATTCCTATTTCTTCTCCTAGTTGTCTCCTTATCCCTCCCCCTTTTTATTCCTTAATTTGTGTTCATTACTTAAAGTCAATTAATGAGTCAAGATTTGATCCTCTATCTACTCCCTAATTTAACTCAGGTTATCTCTTAGATGGATATTCTTATGTTGGTTGTTGCCACATGGAGGTTCTCTACATTTCTCTAAATTTAATTTATTATTCTTATTTTAATTCACCTTCCTCTTTTCTTAATTAGGTTTAATTAGTTTAGGATTAATCTTTATCCTTACAATTATGTCCCTCTTTCCCCTTTTACCTAATTAAACAACATAATCCACCTAGTATTTTCCAACATGGGAAGGGTAGATTTTTTAAGGTAATCTATTTTATTTCTTCCTATGATCCTATTAACCCAAGTTTTATTTTTGATTTAATTACCTCGGTTTCTAACATCAGTTACCCTTGATGTAAATTTACCTAGTTTTCATTCCTTGATTATATGTATTATTTAATTTGTTTTTAATGATTCCAAGGGTGCCAAGTTTGGTTGTGCCCTTCAAGAACATCCCTTGAAGTTCCAAGGGTGCCACGCCTAATAGTTTATTTATGATGCCAAGGGTGCCAAGTTGGTCGTGCCCTTCAAAAAATTCCCTTGAAGTTCCAAGGGTGCCACACCAATTTCCCTTCAAGCATTTAGTGACTACGAGGGGAAAGTATAGGTGCAATGTCATAGACCACTATCATCTCTTATGTTGCCTGCTATAGTGAGACTAATGGTGTCGGGGATCAAGGAATCTGCCTTGATGCACGCCCCCCGGTAAAATCCTCATGAGCGACCCAACTTTGGGACTTGCCCTCATGGCATCGTGATCTTCAAGGCGAAGGTGTTTCAACCTTTCCAGCCCAAGTCATGGTGGGAGTGCTAGTGGGTGAGATTAGGGACACTGTCCCACCCCTCCCATGTAGTTCCATCCACTTGTACAACCCCATCACCCATATGTGAGTCATTCAGCCAAGCAACTAATTTGTGCTTGCAACCACTAGCATATCATCAGAATATAGATAAACATATATAGCAGGTTTCAAAATTGACTTAGAATTTCAAAGATAAAATAATATAAATTTTCATCAAACCAGGTGTCGTCAACTCGTCATATGCGAGTGCCTCTGGTGGTTTCCTGCCATACTCAATAATCATCAGTAACAAGGTTTCTTAGTGTTAGCCATTGTCATAATAACATTATCGCCATCACCTAGTCATTCGCATCATTGTTCATTGTGAACCCGAACTAATGCAAGTAGGTAACATAGGGGACACATCCATCATGGCTAGCATCATCATAACATTAATGGAACCATACATATAGATCAAAGCTATCATCATTATAACATCAATAGAAAACATGTCTATCCTTTACTACTATCACCATCATGATATCAATAGAGAGTACACATAACCATTAATTATATCGTAATCATAATATTAATAGAGAACATACATAACAATCACATTCACTAATAATAGAGTCACATTTCTAGATCCTCAACCTGAGTTCCTCAAAGAATAAAGTATCTAAGATAATGTCATATTAGGGTCAGGAAACTAGAGTGGGCACTATAGGAGAGATCATTGATCAGAGTTGTTGTAGACCTATCATCTCCAAACTTAGTTAGGAATTGCTCCTAGAACCCAATTATTGATAGAACCTGGTGGTAATGAAAAGTACCATGATCCTGCTGCTCCTTGTAGAGTGTATGGAAATAGTCTAACAACAACATCTTCTTCTGTTACTCCATTCAAGTTGATTGATAACATGAAATTATTTATATGTTCTTCTGCTAACAGGCCAATGTCAGGATTAAATTTTGGTAACCATTTTTCAGGATGAGCTGGCAATTGGCTCAAAGGTGCAAGCATTCTGACCGCTCCTGGATTGGTCCATGGCCTTGGTTGGGGTTGATTATGTGCCATCGTGGACCTAACATTAGAAGAGGGTGATGAAGGGGTAGAAAGTGATTGGGTAGAGGATGTTGAAGTTCATGTACCTGTTTGGGCTATAATTTGAAGTTGGGAAAGGGATGAATGATCTTGCAATGGTACGAACGGAATAGATGGTGATGAGGACAAAGTCTCACTGTGGGATTCTGATGGTGTCTTCCTAGCCCTTTTTCGACTTGGTAGAGGAAATTCAACTGGTGGAATATCGAGTTTTTCACTCTTTGCTCTAGTAAGCGGCTGCGATGGGATGTATTGTGAAGTCACACTGCCTTGGGATAACTCAGATTGTTCTTGGGATATCGAAAACCCTTGTAGTTTATGTATCAAAGACTGTACTTCAGGGGGTTCAGGAGAAGAATTATTTGGTGTGTTTAGGATTTTAGCAGTGGGTTTTGTTTTATTATTTTCAACTTCTCGCTTAGGAATAGGGGATTTAGAATGTGAAGGAGAAGTTGGAGGAGATGGTGAGGAAGTTTTACTCTTAGAATGGCCTGTGGATTTAGATTTACTCACCATTCATAGTTAGGCCCTCCTTCTAGCGCCAAAATTGTTTATGCCTCTAAAATCATAACACCAACATTGGGGATAACCACCTGGTCTGGACCTTAGTACAACTCCTTTTCCGTTTGGCATGGTGGCTTCGACTGGGGGTTATGATACCATTTTCCCAATAATGTGTGGTTTAATGAATGAATGTTTTAAAATGTATATCGAAGATGGTAGATGGTTTAATCTATAACTTGAAAATATACAAATATACCTACATAACCCGAGAAATCTTATAACAATGCAATTTTTGATAATTTCTAGCAAACAAACAATCATATAGATGATTTACTTATCCATAGAAAGATGCATTTAAACAATGATTCCTTTGTTTAAGAAATTAAACAAAGTAATTATAAAAACATATCACATGACATCATAATATTTATCACTGATATATATTTCTAATATAACATTTCTAAATCGTTCAGAAGTGACTCAATATAGAATTGCTTGAACTGTGTGAATACATCAACAATACCAATTTAAATGAAATGCTAATTAAACCAAGACAAAAAGAATAGTGATATAAATACTGCATGCATTTGAGTCTTGATCTGTAAATAACATTCCGGTTCCACCTCTTTATTCCAGAAACTTCTAGGAGATACAGAAATGCAGGTCTTGAAAAAGTTCTTTCACAAAAAACAGAAACCTTGATCCATTGCTCATAAAAAAATAAATTTAGAAGTGCAGAAATGCAACTTCTCAAGTCTAGTTTTTTTACAAATTGAGGACCCTTTCTTCAATAACATAAAAGGGTTTATATAGTAGAACTAAAACAAATTGTCAACAAAATTCGCTTAGAGATGTTGGAACTGTAAACATTAAAATCTAGGATTTTAATTGCAAAAATAGTAGTGCGATTTCCTTTGAAAAGATTCATTGTATCTATTTCTGCTCCTGTACCCGCAATTGAAAAATTGAGAGCATGTTTTGAATTTCCGGAGGATGAATCATATTTGAGTGTAGTTGTCTTGTGTACGTGGCATCTGAAAGCTCAGGCACCATGCAATCAATAGCGTCGATAAGGCATTTGATGGTCATTTGTTCACTGTGTGGCTTGATAAAAAAGGACCAAAATGCATCTCAAGTAAGGGTTTGTACTCTGCTGAGTTGTTCTTCTTTGGTGGCCAAATCTTGCTTCCATTGATTTTCTAACATTTTCACTTTTGGGAGCTTTCTAGGGGAACAGTTAGAAATCAAATTGACTCCATATAAATTATCATTTACCAGCTCTATCACATTGTTCCTTATAGCTCTGGCCCTTGAAGTAGCCCTTTCTACCTTCATTAACTGTGTTTCCCATTCTGAAAGCAATACTTCTTTATGTGACTCTTTAATTTTCGGTAGGTTAGCAACTCTACCTTCCAGTGTGCTTTGCCATTTGAGAAAGTTTGAGACCTTGTCATCTGCGTCCTCAAATTCTAATCTAGTATTAACTGCCTAATCAATCAGCGATGTAGTTATGATGCATAATGGGTCGACAAGTGATATTTTATGGCAAAGGAGATTGAGTTGTTGCAAAAAGGCCTTATTTGCTTCTAGGGCTTCCTTCTTGAATTCCTCGACCTTAGGATAATCTTTGAATTGTTCTGTATAAAGTTGTCGCTGTGATATTTGCTCCTCTTTAGCTTTCATTCCTTGTTGATGTGTCAATTGAAGTTGTTCAAGCTACTGGGACAATTGTTGTTGTTCCTGGATGGCATACTGGTCAATCTTTTGTTTCTCCAGGTTTAATTGTACTTTAAGTTGCTCGTTCTTTTGTTTTTCTTTGGCCAACTGTTCCTCAAGCCGATTAATCTTCTGTTTTTCTACTGTTGTTTTCTCTTCAAGCTGAGCAATCCTTTGATCTTTTTCTTTGATTAATAGATTAACCTCAGTGGCCTTATCAATTGTGTCAACTGTGTAAGCCCCTGCATATTAGGATAACTTAGTCAAATCCTCAGAAGGATTGACCTCTGAATCCTTCCATATAACATTCATAAATTCAGATTGAGGAGCTATGGATGATGTCTGGTCAATTTTCCTCTTTTTTCTTTGTTTCCTTACTACAGCCCTATGCTTTGGGCTGTAAAAGACATCCAAAGGTGGTATCTCCTCAATATTTAATGTTATTTCACCTGAAGGATTTTCAGGGATTATTTCAATCTCTTTCTGAGCTATGTCTATCCTAGGTGTCTCTTCAATTGTGTTCTCAGTAACGATGGGCTGTTGTGTTGCAGGCGATGTTGATGCAATATTGTTTTGGGGGTTGCTCTAGTTTTTTATCTGCTGATCAAATTGCTCCCATTATTTTATCAAGATGTGGTCAATATTAACATCTGTGTTAAGGGGTTCACTGGTGGTTTTTTCAATTGTTTCCCCTTCTGCGGAAATCTCTTCAATAGTTTGCTCACCACTGGGCTCTACTTGTTGAACAATAGGGGTAGTATTCAATAAATCTAGAGGCAATGTCTGTAACCTCTGTGTCCTATATTCCATGAATTTATCCATCTTTGAGGCTCCTAGTTTGAATCTTTCCAGATGAGTTACTTGTGAGAATAACTCTGCAGAAGCAAATAAATCATCAAACTCATCCTCCTCATGGATAAATTTGCTAATTTTCACCTGACTGGTGAAATTGTAAGCGACCTTGTTTGGATCATACTGTCTCTTAGGAATCACTGCTAGACTCAAGTCCTTGGTTTTCTCTACCTCTTTCTCAGCATGTTTAAAATCATGCAATGTATAAGTGCCATAGTAGAGGGGAAATGGAGGCCACACTTATTTTGTAGAGTCTTTAAGGTTTCTAGTCATCCCTTTTTCCACTATCTGGTATGCTATTTCCCTTGCTAATAGCTTGTCTGGAATATAGAGTGGAAGGACATGAGGGTCTGTGATACTCCTAAAAACCCTAATATAGGTGAAATTTTCTTCTCCGAACCAACTGCCAATTGAAGTTAATTCAATGTTGGCTTCATCAGACACACAAGGGGTAGGTTTCTTAAAAATGGCTTGATGAACAAGTAAAACAAAACCATGGCAAATTCTGTATATATGATTCTTGTAGTCGGACTTCCATAGATACTTATGATAAATATGAATGGGGATTAGATCTTGAATAGTCCATTTCCAACCCAGGATGGGAAAGTCAAAATTTAAACAGATTGTGTCCATGATGTAGGCGCTCATGTAAAATGGGGGCACGACTCGAGTGGTGACAAATCTGTTTCTTCTATAATCTAATATTTGACTAGCCATTTTATCTGATAGAATGGTTTCCCAATCCATAATAAAAGAGTTGACTACTGCTTCTATTAATGGGACCATTTCTATAGAAAACCTAGCAGAATATGGGCTTCCAAAGAGCCTACATACCATTGCAGCACCATAACAATACGGAGATGCTAAGGAGTCCACAGAGTACATACCAGAGGATTCGTGTTTATGCTTGTTTGGAAAATGTCTCCACTGTTTGATAGGGTCTGATTCTATGTCATTCTCCTTAGCGAAAGCTTCCAGAAATGCCTTGTTGTAGTGTCGCTAGGGATCTGGCAAATGATACATCTTCTTGACATCTTCAGGCTTGAATTTCCTAAACATCCTCCCATCGATTGTGAAAAAAGCTCTATCTGTTATATTAATACTTTCGATTACCCATCTCACTAGATCATTATATGGTAATACTTTAGCTCGAGCTGCTATTTTATGGAGGAAGGAGCTGGCCAAATCATTGAGCGTGCTTTCTGTTTTATCGGTTCCATCCATTGTTGCTTCTTCTTCTATCTCCATTGGATCTTCTGCTTCGAGTAAAGTATAGATGCCTTCCCATGAGATTTTACCGAGGCTTAGATAGGTAGTATCTGAAATTACCACCAATTTTTCTGGTTATTCTTCCACTACAACGGGGGCCTTTGATTTCTGAGATTTCTTAGACATCTTGCCTGATTGTGTGATTCTCAGTCAGTTCTGCAAAATGAGGAAGAGGAGTGTAACAACCAAAAAACTTAAGAAGAGATAATACAAATTACAGATCAAACGCAGTTAAGCGCATTAGATGCATGAGATGTTATATTGTACTTAGCTATCACGGATGAAATCTTCAAAGGACTTACCCATAACTTCTCCTTAATGCTTTACCGTAACTTCCAACGTGAAACTTTAATGCCGAAACCATATGTAATGTCGCAAGTCTTGTAATGGTCTTTTGTAGAATAGGTGTCATGACTTTGCGATTTGTGATCAGCGATTGCGTTATTTTAATATTTGTGTACTAATCGCATATCACAAATCCGGAGTTGCAAGCGCCATACTCAAAAGGTTTGTTTGCATAGTTGCGATTTCGATGAGTGCTGAGCTAGCATGGGGAGACAATGGGTTTTAATCTTGGAAAATCACATTATTTCTTTATAATTGATTTATCCCTTTACCACATGTATTCATAATATTTATCACTTTGTTTTAACGAGAACGCGACATGCGATAATTAAATCGCATCGTGATTCTTCAATGCAGTGTATTGGATCCTTCCTTATGAATTAGCGATACGCAATTGCGATAGGCTTATCGCAATGCAAGATTTCAATGGAGTTTTTTGGACACTTCACTATGAATCAGCGATAAGCGATTTGCGATAAACTTATCGCATCACAAGGTTTCAATGTTGCTTTAAGTCGATGCGATACTTTTATTACATTGTGTGCATAAAAGGTTTACCTTGATAAAACTTTGTGATGAGGGTTTTGTTATGACTATGATCACATCGCAAGCTCTCCAAATGGATTTTCACGGGTTCTAAAGAAATGCGATTGGCGATGAGCGGTCCTAAATACTCTAAAAGAAATTTTCGTATGACTTTTATGGAAAATCTATTATACTCAGAAGTTTATTGCTTTTATTTATATTCTAAAGGGGGCCCATTTCTTATTTGGCATTTTAAGACTAAGAGTTTAAAAATTGAAATGGTGGGGGGGGATGTTGTATAGCACAACAGGACCAAGTTCAGCAGAAGTTTCCCTAACTCATGGAGGCACTCAACATAATGGGGACCATTGCTTCCTAGGGGGTAGGACTAATCCATGTGGATATTTCCAGCCACCTCCTATTCCACTTGGACCCCCCCCCCCCACCACTGTTTCTTTCGTTTTCCTTAATTGTAGCACATTTTATTATTTTTGGTGGTTTTTCAGTCCTTTAACTTTTGGAGCCATTTTGAGGCCCTAAACGACATTTTTTTGGAAAGAGGTCGAACTTATAAATTGTGACATGGATTTTAGTCGAAATTTGTAGTCCTTAGATAGATATTTCTAATGAGGTATCGTACGCATCAAACAAAGATCATATGCCAAAGTTACGACCCCAGGAAATTGATGTACCAAGTTTCCCCAACAAGGCCCACAGACTTTTGGCACTTAATCGCTTAGGGTTAGGCTTTTGGATGTTTATGGTTTTCCAAATTTTCTCAATAATAAATAGGCCTCTAAGCCTTATTGTAACACAATTAAGAAGGTATGTAGCCACAACATCTATTCTCAAAGATAAGCTACCATCGCCTGAACTAGTTTATATCCATTCTGCATGTAACAATTTTTCGTACTTTGTTATTAATGAATTAAAGTTTTGTTTACGTTGTAGCTCTGTGTTTATGTTTATGTATGTATTTTATTTCATCCTTGCATAAATTTGGATCAAACAGTGCTCAGGACTCAACGCCAATTATGTTTTCATATTTTTGATACCATGTCATGTTATTGGGAAATTTTTTTATTTCATTTTGTAGTTTAACATATGGTAGTTCCAGTTGTTTTTACTTGACAATATTTAAACTTCAATAAATGGTCAACAATTTGGTTTCCCTAATGGTAGATTGATATAGACCAACTTTTGTATGAACTATGCTACAATTATATGATGTATATGGAAATTTAGAGGTAATACAATCTTAATTCTCAGACAAAAATAAATACAATTAATTAAAAATGAAACTTTTATAAAAATCCTATATACATATTTTATTTTTTATTTTTTATTTTTTTCGTAATTAATGAAGTATGGAAGTTTATTATAATACATGCATATTAATATATACGCCCATTTATATATTATTTTGATGGAATGGGAATTTTTTCCGTTTGATTTGTTTTTGTTCTTTTTGGGTATATTTTTAAGACAATCTTATTACAAATCTAGCAAGAAATTATTTAAAGTGTTGGTTTAATTTATATAGTCTATACAATCCAAGTGTCATGACGGTTTTATACATGGTTGAATCTATTTATACATTCAAAAATGTAATTTAGAAAAATGAAAAATTACAATAAAGTATTGAATTTATTTATGCATTAAAAATGTAATTTAAAAAAATGAAAATTACATTCTCACAAAAAAATTATAACAACAAATTTAAAAATTAAAAAAAAATCTAAAACAATTAAACTATGCAATTTTATAATGGCGAGCAATGTTACTTGTTAATGTTTTTGTGTCCACGCTTTCCATAACCTTTAAGCATTATTATTAATGATTTAGCAAAAATAAATAAAATCTATGTTTATGTCAAAGTGTAAAGTTTTGGTAAATTTTATTATAGGTATTGAGAGCAGTGAGCTATTTTAAGGTTTAATGATAAAAATGTTATAAAAAATTATGAAAATTGTGATGAACTCATCGTGAAAATTTATGAAAAAAACCAAATAAATAATTTATTTATGAAATTTAGTCTAAAATATATTTATCAATTAGATTTTATGGTAAGTTGGACATAAGATGCATATGAAATGAGGTGCCAATTCATTTGATATTTAAATACCTAAAAATATATAGCTACATTATATAGTGTGTTGATGTGTCAACACCATGAAATTTAGAGGATAATTATATTGTTTTTAATGAATTTTTAAGTCTACTTGTCAAAAGAAATCATGGATTTATCATTGTCACAATGGATTGTTACCCGCCAAAATAAGTAACCTCATATGAGAAAAAAATTCTCTTATCTTGGATAGCCTACTAGCCAACACCCTTACACTCAGAAATGATGATATCCTAATTTCCTTCACCATCTACATCGGTCATACATCTATCACCATTCAACATTTCCTCTTAGATGAAAGTCAACCACCACTCAATAGGTATTATGACCATTTTGCAATTGGGTGATTTTAATTAATGTTTTGAGTATTTAGAATGGATAAAGGAGTGATGTATATGATTGATTGATTGATTGATCTTGATTGTAAATATATTCTCTCACCTTACTAGGGTGTTAATCTTTAGCCCTAGTCTAGTGGGACCTTCCCTAAGGCCATAGGATCATAGGAGGGGCACTATTTGGGAAACTTGGATTGAAGCAGTGTGAATATTCTCCTATTCCATACTTAACATTTTCCATGTCACTTCATTTCCATTGATAACATCTCCATCCTTCGGGTTAACTAGCATTGGTTCATTGGAATTTGGCACTCACATATCCACATCTTTGAGTCGAGTCGGAAATCATTTCCTTGGAGGTTGATGCACCTAAAATAATGAAAAATAATAATATGGCCACAATGAAAGGAAAAGAAAAATTAAAATGCAAAAGATTTCTAGGACATGATTTAATGTGTGGGAAAAAACCTAGAATGAACTCTACCCCCATCATTAACCATCACCTAGTTCCTGATTACTTGATGTTCCATCTCATGAAAGGGACCCATTACATGTCCCAACCTTGATGAGTGAGAAACTACCTCATCTTAATGGGTAAAATAGATGATACATCATAAAGAGAAATCTTTGATCCTTGATCTATGCACCAGTTAAAAAGCATCATAAACAAGAAGTAAAAGACACACCAAAGGGGTGGAAAAAATAGGTCAACAGGGGTAACTCATGCCTCCATGATTTCTCCCTCCATTACATCTATAAAATCAAGGTGTGGGTTCTCATTATCTAGTCCCCTAACCATGGCACTTGGCCTTGAAGTTCTTCCCCTTGATTTCCCCCTATTTTCACCAAATGACTACTTAGCCACCCCTACAAAGGTATGGAACACTTTCATGAGACTTGCTCAAGTTAGATATTTGAAGGTGATATTAGTTTGAAGTATTAATATGCATTTAACACTTAAGTATGGTCCATTTAGATGCATTTATGGTCTTAGTCCCTAATGAATAGTTTCTTTCTCTTGAGTTTGGGATGGTTTTGACACGTGGTCTAGAGTGACTGAGGCCTTGAGGGCACCTTAATACACATGATTCCTATACCATACTACACTCTTAGAGAGCATCATGATCTTCCAAATGTAACATTTCCCATATGCAATCGAACGTTGGGAACTTTAATGACATTACTAATTGATATATACCTTAAAGGACACTTAGATGCTACAATGTTGAGCTTGTTTTAGTTGGCATGGAGGATTTTTGATGATGTACCAGTGGACCCAGCATGCCCCCTAGGCTAGCCTTGACACTACTTTATGGGTATGCCTCGATCCAGAGCCCAAATGAGGATGGTTGTCCCCTAGAATAATTGAGGAAGGATTATTGCACATGATGGAGCCCCAACACTAGAGAGAGAGAACATTATTTTTTCTACTTACCCCCCATATAGATGAGTTAAGGCATCCATAACCATATTTTGGACACATAGATATGATTTAAGGCTTGATTTGAGGACCTTCGCTCAAATTGAGGATGATCATGATTCTTGGAGACCTTTGTAGCCCTTCCACTGCATTATTGGAACATTTCAAGTCTTAAAATGACATGGCATCATCCATTTTAGAGGCTTACAACTCACACGTGTGGGATTCTATTGGCATGTTTTGTTGTTGACCTAATAGGTTGGCTTGTAACCCAAATTTACTTTATTTATACTAAAAAATACAACTTTTTTAGGGGATTTTAGTCAACATATAGATGTGATAGACCTTGTATAAGTACAAGATCACTTGTCTCATTTATTTGTCATCACACTTGTGGATTTTTGTCTCTTTAGAAGAAACTTGATTTGATTTGTTGTACTTTGCTACTTGTGGAGATGTGATATTATGTGTATTTTGGCTATTGGAGACTAATTTTTGTTGTGGAGGCATCATAAGGCCTGCTCATGGATAAATTATGAGTGTTTTGTTGTATGGTTTTGCATGTAATGTGATTTTTCTAGGGTTTATATTGTTCCTTGTCTAAATGCATATGTTTATTTGATATTCTTGGTGATTATTACATGTTGAATATTTTATTCTTGAACTCCCTAGAAAACCTTCTAGAGATCCTCTTTTTAGTGAATTTCTCCCCTAAGAAAATGATAGCTAGGGTTAGAATGTGAAACTAGGATTTCCCCCTTTTATCCCTTCAAATATTTGATATTTTTATGATTAAAATTCCTGAGACTCCATCACCCAAGTAGGGACAAGGAACTGACATCCCTCTTGATGATCAATGCCTCTAAAAATTCCTATTTTACCTCTCTTTCTTATCTTTTTGGCCCTTCAAGGCAAGCCGCTAAGGCTAGGGTAAGGGACAAATTCAACTAGGGCTTTCCTTAAGTCAACATTAGAGCTAATTTGGCTTGTTTCCACCTTGTTTTATCTTTATATCTCAAAATATATCCTTTCCCTTGGTGTAAATTTCTTAATTAGGATTGACATCGTCAACTCTAGGTAATTTAGGTCTCTTGAAACCCTAGTTCAGCAAAAAGGATTCAACTTAGACATAATTGAAGGTTTTTCATTCCATTTTCTAATCATATCTTTCCAAGAAAACTATTTCTTAGTGCTTGTATGCCTATATATACGATTGTTGAATTACATCTTCACACCCTAGGCTCCAAGTCCTATTCCCTAGGCTTCTTCATAGGGATGTTGTTCCTTTATACAAAATATTATCTTTGGTTTTCTTGATGGTCTGAATTGACCTCATAAACATTGGGGGGAAACCACCTGGTCGGGGCCCCAATTAGGCCCTTTTTCGTTTGGGATGGTGGCTCTGACTAGAATTATGGGACTAGTTACCCTTTAATAAAAATATGTGAAGTGGGATGGATGTTGATGATAACAGTTCTTTAGAAATATTAATATATTATGACAAACAAATTACAAATTACTACAATCTGTTATAATACCCGGATAATTTGAAAACATATGTGCTAGAAATATGTAATAACAAACATAATAATGTAGATTATTACGAAATTACAATATTATTTTAATCAAAGGAAATTAATTTAATTAAATAGTTAATGCAATTAATTTAAGTAAAACATCGAATGTGATAAGAATTTCGTTGTTCACAATATAACATAATTTTCAATCAAACATGTCAGAAGTGATCATGAAAGGTTGATTATAACACATATATGTGAACAATGTCAATGAACAATTCCTTTCAAAGCATAGTAACAAAAACAATGGATAATAATACTCGAGAAATTATAAATTTGCACATTACAGAAGTGCAAGTGGTTCAAATTTATATTAAGAAAAACTCAAATATAGAAGTGAAATTTTAAGCTCTTTCTTATTAAAATTCAGAATCCCCACCTCCATCACGAAGAGGTAAATTTATAGTTCAATACAAAAATGATAAAAACCAACTCTTCCACTAATCTCTCAAAAGAAACAAACTGTAAAAGATTAATCAGGAAATTATAGTAACATTCTTTGAACTTAGGACGAGGAATTCCCAATAGTGAGTTGTCACAACCTGTATATATCCAACAGACTAGTGAGCTCTGAAGGATGCTTAGGCTTAATCCTTATCTGACTGGTAAAAATAACAGTCTTCAACGATGGTAACATCTGCATGGGAACATTGGATAAGAAATGGAGTACCAACCATTGGCTATGAGGCTTAAAAAGAAACTTCCAATGATGGTCAAGGTCAACCTTGGATAAATGTTCAACTCTTTCAGCCATTGTTGTGCTATGTTCCAACCAGGTTTTCAATAATGTCTTGGCATCTGGAAGTGAATCTTCTGAAAAGTTAGAAATCAGATTTGATTGTAACAAAGTATCATTGACTGATTCAATGATAGAATTAGAAAGATCTCGAACCTCGTTTACTGCAACTTCGACTTGTTTCATTATGATCTCCCATTCTCGAAAAATTATTAACTTTTGTGCCTCATCAATTTTAGGTAGATTTGTTTTTCTACCTTCTGTACTTTCCTACCAACTTAGAAAATCAGTTAATTTCTCATTCACTTCATCAAAATAGCTCATCATCTCGGCCAACTGATCAACGAAATAATTTCTTGTCTTACATTGATCCTGAATCAACATGAACTTATTGCAAAATATCTTCTACTGATGCCTGAGAAGAGAATTCAACTCTTTGGATCCTTTCTTAAACTCTGTCAGTTGAGGACTGACACTTAATTTATCTATCTTTCTTTGCATTTCTTCGACCTTATTGCATTTCATCTTTTTCTCCTTATCATTCTATAATTTTAATGCATCAAATTTATTCTGTAGATCTACAAATTGATTCTTCCATTATTCAGTGATCTTTTATTTCTCTACATTGAACTCTTTTTCCAATGAGATGATCTTCTCTTCTTTCTCCTTAAGAAGTTCTTAGACTTCTACTGCTTTGTCTATCGTAACCGAAGCATAGGCTCCTGTGAATTGGGTTAACTTTTCTAATTCTTTTGTTGGTGTAGCAAAGGAACCTTTCCACGAAAATTCAAAGGAAGAGACCTTGTTGGGCACAATTGATGAGATTGATCAAGATTTCTTTTATTTCTTCCCCTTTTGACTACTGCCTCATGTTGGGGTCTGTAGACAATATCCAAAGGAGGAATTTATTCTACAATGAGACTGACCTCCAAAGTAGGGAAAGCAAGAATAATTTCAACGTCCTTCTAATCATGAATTGAATACTTATCAATTATTTCTCCTACCTTGTACCTTGTTCAGAATTCTTAAGAGTATTTTGAAAATCAACTTGTTGTGAAGAAGTTGCAATTTGAGAAATTGTAGTTTGACCTTCAGTCTTCGGATTAAGAGTCATATTAAACTCATTCCATGCCTCATTTAATTTAGGATTAAAAATCAATTATTCTACTTGAGGTGTAGAAGAAATTAAAACAACCTATGGTTGAACCTGTGGATGAATTACTGACTGTGAAGAATTGTCAGGATGAACAATAGACACTTATGACTTTTCCAAAGATAGTTGTAGCAAATCTAGTGGAAGATTGGCTATTTTGGAAGTTCTATATTGAATAAACTGATTTTTCTCCTCTATAGTCAATTTTTCATCCACTCATTGTAATATTGTTTCATAGGAGGAAGACTATGCAAACATATCATCTAACTTGTATTCTTCATGAATGAACTGTCTAATTCCTTAAGATGTGGTAAATCTTTTCACAACTTTATTTTCATCATATTTTTAGTTAGGAACAATGGGAAATTTGAGAGATTAAATAGCCAATATTTCGTTCTCATCATGACAGTAATTGGACAATGAATATATACCAAACCTCATAAGAAAAATAGGCCATGCCCTCTTATTTGACTCCTTCAACACTTTAGTAATACCACAACCCATTATCTGATAGGATATTTCCCTACTAGCTAACTTATTTGGGATGTACAAAGGCAAAACATGAGGATGAGAAAGGTTTCCCTAGACTCTGATATAAGTGAATAATTCTTCTCCAGACCAATTTTCGACCTTTCGAAGGTCGTCCATAGCTTCTTGAGTCATACTAATTGGTCGAGACTCAAAAATGGCTTGATATATCAGAATCATTACCCTATGACAAATATGGTATAAATTTTCAAGGTATTTGTATTCCCATAATATGTCATGATAAATTTGAATAGGCTTTGGATCCTAGATAGTCCATTTCCAACCCATAGCAAGACAATCCATAGAAAAACATAGTGCATCCATAACATAAGCGGACGTGTAGAAAGGGGGAAGATTATCTTCAAAAATACTTTTAGCACATCAGAAAGCTAAGATATGTGTGGCTAAGTTATCAGAAAGAAGGGTGGCCCAATCAAATATAAAACCTTCACAAGCCCCATCGATTAGAGGTACCCAGGTGTCTGGGAATTTAGACACATTATGTAGTCCACGAAATAGACAGACCATGGTTGTTACTTGGGAAAAAGGGGAGTTGAGGGAATCGAGTGAATACTTACCAGATTCCTCTGCTTTATGCTTGTTTGGGTCTTTTCTCCATTGTCTGATTTGTTCTAATGGGTGCCCATGCTCCTTTATAAAGGCCTCAGTGTACTCCTTATTATATATATACTGAGGATTTGGTAGATGATACATGCTTTGCAAATCCTTACTGGTGAAAGACCCAATCATTATTCCCATTTTGGTCTGAATGTGTCTCCCAAAAATATCCAAATTCTCGACTACCCAACGAACCATGTTTGTGTAAGGCAATAACCATGGTCTTGCTCCAATCCTGTTAAGAAAAGAGTTGGCAGCATCCCTTGTGGTGACTTTCGAAACAAGATTTCTATTGTGAGTTGTAACTGTTATAGTGACAACCTTTGGCTCCTCATCTTCAAAATATTGGTAAATTTCTTCTCAAGAGAAAAGCCTAATATCTTTGCTACATACAATATTTGAAAATAGTTATGCTCCTAGAATTTTATCATCAACATCTTCAAAAAATGGGCCTGTGGATTGCTGTTGTGGAGCCTTTTTCTTAGCCTTACTTCCTTTTTTCATTTCCTCTAAATATTAGGAATATGAGTTCAACTGTAGAAGAAAGACATAGAGATTTAGCAAAAAAAATATTTACAAAAACTGAAAATGGCGTAAAAACTTTTATCCATTTGAGACTCATTATTAAAACATTAAATCATTTAAATTAAAGGATGATGTACCATGTGAAAGTGACTTGTCAGACATCATAACGGAGGTATCGGAAGGAAATTTAAAATAAACTTACGATATATTATTGTTCCGATATAAATGTTCTGAGATGTGAAGCTCCGACATATAAGAGTATCTTGGAAGGTATCATTCTTGTAAGTCTTCTTTAATAAACGTTACGATATATAAATCCTCGAAAAATATATATATATATATATATATATATACCGGATATACAAAGGTTTGAAATAACACAACCTCGGGGTGAACCATCTCGAAACCTTGGGAAATCATATCTTGGAAAAGAAAATCTCGTAACGTTTTATTAAAAGGCCTCGATAGATCCACCCGACTGTTCATTTCTTTAGTTTTCTTTTAAAATATTTCAAGACTTATTTCAAACTTAATTTCCCTTTTGTCTTATTGGTAGGCAAACTTAAAGTGATTTAAAAAAATAAGAAAAGCTAAAAGGGTCCCCATTATTTATTATGTCTTAAAAGACAAATAAATAAATAAATTGGGGGTTGTTATTTGCTACAACAATTTGTGATGCACTCGGCGAAATAATTATCTTTGAATAAATTAATGAATTCAAAAGAAAACGAATAAATATGAAAAGATCATAATGTTAAAGTCCATATTTTTTATAAAAGTATCTCTGAAAAACAAAAAAAGGTTATTATTTGCAAACCTCATAAGCTATTTATATAAAGGACTTAATTTATCTTTGGCAGCCAATTGTTAATGTCAACTATATTGATGAGGTAAAGACTATTTATAAGTTTAGCATTAAGATAGACTCTGTTATCATAGGTAGTGTCACTGTTTCCAGCATTCATCCATAGCCTCGCCAGGGTTACCTTTTAACCAAGGAAATATCGGTATCCCATCCACTAGTAAAGATTTTAGAGAAATTTAGTCCAGACTTTTATTGTTTTCTTTTCCCTGATAGTCATTGTCCCAGCTTGGTGACTAGATATTGACAATGCCATTCACAAGTATTGACAATAGTGAACAAGTCGGCTCATGATGAGACCTCTTGTCTTACAGATTTTGGCTATAGACCATTACCCTGGCTTGGTGACCAAATTTGGTAATCTAAATACCATTAATACCCATGAGCATGGTAAGTTATCTCTTAATGAGACCCCTTATCTTTCAAGTTTAATATTTTTGAATTACACTCTAAAAATATTTAATTAGTGAATGGGGAGGTAAATCTTCTCCTTAAGAGCTGAGGATGACAGATAGAGTCATAGGAAGCTAAACCCTTTTCATAGTCTTTATCTATTTCAGTAATTTATTAAGCTATGGCTTGTTATGAGACAAAATAGCCCTTTTGTTGATTTTTTTTAGGTTATGAGTAGTTCACAGAATAATAAGAGAAGAATCATTAATATAAGAGATTCTAATATTTATGAAATTATGAAAATAGCATAATAATCATTTTATTGATAATTTTCCTTTAAAAAATGATTAGGGAATATTATTACATACTACCCAAGTAAAAACCAAAAGAGTAGCATCCAACAAAAATATCTAAAAGACAAACCGGTTTATACATATGATTATTTACATATTTACAAAAGGTAGCATGAGTTTCAAGAAAAATATTTCTTAAGGGTGAGCCCATTTATGGGAAGGGACCCTTTCCTTCCTTGCATGTCTTGGAGAATGAAAGTAGATGGGCTAAGTTTTTCCACAGTTTGAAATGGTCTTAGCCAAAGTTTCTAAAATTTTGTGTGTTTACTTTTTTCCTCATGAGCTTTATCCCATTTCAGTACAAGATCACCAACTTCAAAAACTTTATTTCCAGCTGAACTTGCATCGAACCATGATTTAATAGTATTTTGATGTTTAGCATAAGTGTGTTTTGCTTTATCCCTCCCTTCTTCTAATTTCAATAATTGAGATAATCTTAGTTGAAGGGAAGAACAAGGTTTCTCTTCAATAGATTGAACCAGGGCTAGTGAAGGAAAAGCAACATTAGGGGGCATAACAACTTCTCTTTCATAAACTAAATAGTAAGGGGAAGTCCCTAAAGAAGCTTTATGAGTTATTCTATCTGCCCACAGAGCAAAAATTAGAGCTTTATGCCAATTCTTCTAGTTTTCATCTATGGTTTGTTTTATAATTCTCAAGATATTTTTATTCATAGATTCTGCTAATCCATTCCCTTGGGGATAATAATTTGTAGAATATTTAATCTTAAAACCTCTTTTTAATGCAAATTCAGTTATTAAGTTTCCATAAAAATAGGATGCATTGTCAAACATAAGAGCACTTGGAAGGCCAAACCTGGTAATAATATGTTGATCAATGAATTCAATTACAACCTCAAAATTGACCACTTTTAAAGGCATTTCCTCCACCCACTTAGTAAAGTAATCAGTAGTAGTGAAAATGTATTTATAATGCTTGGATGAGTGAGGAACAATCTCACCTATAATGTCTAAATCCCATTGCTCGAATGGACATTCAATATTCACTAGTTGCAATGGTAAGGATGCTTTCTTTTCTTTTCTTGAAGCAGTTTGATAGATTTTGTATTTCTTGACATATGCATGTGCATCCTTGAATAAGGTTGGCTAGTAATATCTTGCATGGAGGATTTTATGACTAGTAGTATCTCCACCATAATGTCCACCAACTGGTCCATCATGCATTTCCTGCAAAAAAATTATAGCTACATATTTTTCAAGACATCTAAGTAGGACATAATCATAATTTTTTCTAAATCAAATAACATTCAAAAGATGATGTTGGTTTGCTTTTAGTCGTAATTCTCTTTTCTTTTTATAATCAAGTTCAATTGGTGCATAGACATTCTTTAAATAGAAAATAAGATCTGCATATTGGGATTCAATGTTAACAAGACATACCTCTGAAACTTCAATATTTTCACTTGTATCAGCTTCAAATGTACTCTTGGATGCACCAACTACCAATTTGCAAAAACCTTGTCCTTTAAAAATTTTAGCAGGTTTAATTTCAAGGTCGTATTCTTGTAAGGTTGTGACCCAATTGGCTCTTTTTCACCTAATTCTCTTTGAATTAGTAATTTTCTAACAGTTGGGAATGATACAATTACTTTTGTATGTGACTTTAAGAGGAAAGGCCTAAAATGTTTGATTGGTTTGAAAACTGCAAAACCTTGCTTTTCAACTTCCAAGTAAATTAACTCTGCTCCCTGTAATGTTGAATTGTAGAAAGAAATAAGAGTGTTATCCTGTTCTTGATTCTTTTGAGTCAACATTACTGCATATGAGTGATCAGTGGCTCAATAAAGTAAATTCTCTAGAATAATCAGGAGAAGACAACGAAGGCGCATTAATAATACTCCGTTTGATGGATTCAAAAGATGTTTTCTCAGTCTGCCCCAATTTATAAATTGCCTTCTTTTTAATCATATTTTGAAGAGGCATAACAATTTGTGAGAAGTTTGAGACAAAAAATTTAACAAAAATTATTTTCCCAAGAATTTATTATGGGGCAAAGGAATCTCAGAAATGGCTTTGACCCTTTCAGGATCTATGGAAATTGCATATTTTGAAATAATAAATCCTAAAATGTTTCCTTCATTCAAGGAAAAAAATGATTTTTTGGGATTAAGTGATATTCCAAACTTTTCACACCTTTCAAATATCTGCTTTAGGTCGGAAGATGATTACTTCTCTTTTTAGAATAAATTGTGACATCATCCAAGTAAACAACTATGAATTTATTTATTAGACATCTAAAAGCTATGTCCATGGCTATTTGAAATGTTTCTCTTGCATTTATCAGACCAAAAGGATTTTTCTGATATGAATACATTCCCCATTTGGTTTTGAACATTGTCTTCAACCTGTCTGCAGGATGAACAAGAACTTGGTTATAACTAGAAAAACCATCTAAGAAAGACATTAGTTCAAAACCTACTAAAGGTTGTAGGATTTTCTCCATAGGAGGTAACGAAAAATTGTCCTTCTCAGAGGCTCTATTCAAGTTTTGGAAATCTATACAAATTATAATATCCCCATTATTTTTCCTAACAGGAACAAGGTTTGATACCCATTTGGAATGTCTAACCGGAAAGATGATTTTAGCCTTGATCAATTTATTCAATTCAGTTTTAATTTGCGACTCAATATTGGGGTGAATTTTTCTGAGTTTCTGTTGTATTGGTTTAACATTTAGCTTGGTATTGTATGTTGAATGATATAAGTATCATATGTTTTTAATTCATGATAACTCCAAGCAAAGACAACTTTGTATCTTCTTAATAAATGAATAAAAGCAAGTCTTTCATCATGAGAGAGTCTGAGTCCTAGATTAATGTTTTGTGGTTTTTCTTCAGACCCTAAATTGATGAGTTCAAATCTTAAAGTACTGCTTTGGAGCTTGCAATTGGTTGGTTTTTTAAATATATCTTTCAAATCATACAAATCTTCTAATTTTACCATAGACTTTGGCAATGAATTTTCATTCAAGGACATATTAAGATTTTTATCATGTTCATCCTCATCAATAATTTGATTTGTGTATGTTCCTTCTGAAGTAAGAAAACTTAGAATATCAGCGTCATCATTAAACACTCTCCAATTAGTAATGTTATCGAGGATAGAGGGTCGAAAAATAAATTAAATAGAAAACCTATCAGGACTATAGTCTTTAGGGGGAATGAGCTTAGAAGCAATGTTGGCCAATAGATCTGCACTAGAATTTTTAATTCTATGGATAGAAGATATATTAAATGCCAAGAAATGGGAGGTTAAGTCTTGAATCAAAGACTGATAATGTTTTAAGTGATTTGAAACACAATGAATATTATTTCGTACCTGTTTAACAACAATTTCAGAATCACCAAACACTTTGAGAAATTTAACATCAAGACTAATAGCCTTATGTAGTCCTTGAATGAGTGCTTCATATTCAGCCACATTATTGGTACATTAAAACTCTAGTCTATAGGAAAGGATAGTTTTTTTCGCCATTTGGACTTACTAATATGCAACCAGCTCCTGCACCATCATTGGACTTAGATCCATCAAAATAAAGAGTCCAAAAGAAATTATCAGGGTTATTTACAGATAATTCTACAATATTTACACACTTAGATGAGTCTGTTTGTGAAAAAAATTCAATCTGTGATGTAACAGATTCAACAGGGAAAGGAGAATATTGAGCAAGAAAACTGCCAAAGAAATATTCAAAATAATAATTGCCCAGCATATTATTAGTGAAAGCTAAAGACTCATTTTCCTCATCAAGATCAGTCACAATATATTTCATGAGTTTCTCCTTATCAACTCTGATCTGATTAGGTTTTCCATTGCAAGGGAGCTAAAGATGATACCAATCTAAAGAAAAATAGTTATGTAACATTTTAGACCAATCCCTACTTAGAATAAGACCATAAAATTCAGGGATATCAGCCACCAAAATATCTATAATCTGAAACACCTTTGAGTTGGAGGATAATCTAATTAAAACTTCATTCATCTCTCCTATAACTTTAACCTTTGTTCTATCAAGTTGAACTATTTGTACAAAATATTTCTGGGGTTTTACATTCAATTTCAAGCATATCGAATAAGGCATAATATTGGAAGAAGCACCCGAATCTACCAGACAATTATGAAAGTTTTTGTTGAAAATTTCAAAAGTTAAAAGGAAAGGAGGTGTATGTGAATTAGACATATCTCCAATCAAAATCACATCAGAAGGATCAATCTTATCAGGAGGGGTATGTGGAGGCTTATTCTTTCCTTTACAGGCTTTAGTGGTAACAACAGTTGAAGATAATGGGGAAGAAAGAACTGCATTCAATTCATTAAGCAATAATTTATGTTGTTGCTTCAACTTACTGACCTCGTATAGGGAAATGTAGAAATTCTCACTGTAGATCACCTGATAATGCAATATACTAAAGCAAAATACTTGATCTACTTCTACTATCAAACTTTGCGGAAGCTTAATCAATTTGAGCAAGATCAATCAGAACACATATAACAGAGAAGAAGAAATCATACACATGAAACACAGAAGAATACTCTAGGGAAAGCCTCAGCTAAAAACCCCGCTATCTGTATTATCATACAAGTGGAAATATCTCAGGATTACACAAAGCTTTAGCTCTCAAACTATCCAGCTCTCAATACAATCCCTCACTGTTGCTCATAGACATAATAGACAACACATATGCACATATGCCTTCCTTTAGTCCTCCAAGCCTCCTATTTCCTTTCCCAATTTCTCCTGGGTCCTCAAGCTACCACTTGTGTGTAATTACCTCACACACTGCTCACTAACCTTTGAAATAACTGCGCAATCTTGAAGGAGATAATTCCTTCTGCGTGGATGAGTTTCCTATATAGGAAAATTACTCCAACTGATAGTACAGTGTCCCTTCCTTTAATCTCAACTGGGTCTTTCTCTGAACTGACATGCATGATTTATTTATGAGAGAATATTCAGTTATTTGAAGTACACTAGTTGCATGCATGCATGCATTGAGTAACTGAACTCACAATCAATTCCACACATTGTTGGAACTAATCTAACTGGACTTAACTAAGTTAATTGAGCTAACTAATTACAACTCATCCTAATCTCCTTAATTAAGGGATAACTTCCTCAATCAAAGGGATCACTGTTGCATGTCTTCACATAGACTTCATGTTTTATTTTCTCCAACTAATTAACTCAAGATGAATTAATTAATTATTTTTCAAATAGTTGGTGAGACTAAATTCGAATTTTAATTCTCAATTTTAATTCAGGGACTAGTTAAAAATTGGAATATATCCTGAAATGCTATCTATAGCAATGCTATTTTTAGCATTTCTATTTTTTGCTATTTCCAATAGAGTTGGAGTATATCCTGAAATGCTATTTTTAGCATTTCTATTTTTATCATTTCTTGTTTCTTTTTTCAATAGGAAATATTAGCCTTAGTTTTCTTCATATCCTCAAATATGTTATATTCAATAGTACCTAAGACTATTAGGGTCTTTGATGTAGGAGAAGTGTCAGGAGGAGTTTTAGGAGTATTCAATGTGGACTCTGAAGATTGATTAGAAGACTTTTTTGGTGTACCTTTTTCATTTTATGAGCTATTTGGAATTTTTTTTATTTTTATTTTTCTATACTATGTCTGTAGGTCCTTTACTTCAATTACTTACCGGAAGAGCCTCTTCTTCTTCTTCTTCTTTTTCTTCTTCATTTTTTGAAGTGGTAAGGATAAAATCCCATAGGTTATTTGCCTCTATTACTTCTAGATGTTTTGCTTCTTCTACTGATACTATTCATTCCTTCTCCTCTTCATCATTTGAATCTGTGGTAGATATCTAAAAGGTATTCTCATTGATGTTTCAGCTACTTTCTTCTTCAATTCTACCATCTCATTGGAAATAGTTTTGAGGACTTTATGTAAACCTTTTAGATCATAAGCTTTCTTTTTGGGTTCTTCTTGAAAGTGACCTTTTTAGCTGGTTTTCTTTCTTCAAAAACAACTTTCTTCTCGAGGGCTAATACCCTTTTCTCAACAGCTAGAGCTTCTTTCATATTATCATTGAGTATTGTCTTTTGAGCTCTGTCAATGAACATAGTCATATTTGAAGGCATAACATTGATATAATGTTCAATCTGAACAATGACACCAGGTCTGGATGTAGTTGGGATCTTATTCAAGAGTTTATTAAATCTTGAATTAAAATATTTAATCTTCTCATTAGGTGAGGCTTTGAGATTTGATAATTCATTAATTAATGTTGCTATTGTTTTATCATCCCCAAATTTCTTAAGGAATTATTCTTCGAATGTATCCCAATTAGTAATTGATCCAACAGATAAAGAGAAATACCATTACCCCGTTGATCCATCGAATGTGTAAGGGAATAATCTACACACTACATCCTCTTTAGAAACTCCATTAAGATTAATTGCCAACATAAAATTGTGTAAATGTTCTTCTGCAGGAAGTCCATCATCATGATTAAATTTAGGCAACCATCTCTCTGGATGTTCAGGGAGAGGGTGCAGAGGAGGGTTCATTGTAACTGATCCTAGATTATTCCATGGGACTCTATTTTCCATTATGGTATTAACAATATGCCTAGTGGTTGATGAGGTAGATCTAGAAGTAGATGTACTTGATGAAAGGGCAATTGAAGTATTAGCAATTGGAATAGTCCCCCCAATAGCATTGTTGACAACAATAGCATTGGTTGGTTAGAGAGAAGAAATATGAGTGGATGAAGGTGTTAAAGGATGATAGGAGGATGGTAAAAGAGGACGTGAAAGAGTGTGAGAAGAAGTAGGAAGAATAGTAGGAGTATGAAGTGGAGAAGATGTGATGCTCTTACTAGCTGAGGATTCAACACCAAAAATTTGCTTCTTTTTCTTGTGAGTTGGTAATGGGAATTCAAATGGTTTGACTCCAAGTTTCTCACTTTGTGATATAGTAAGGACTCTAGTAGATTTTAGTGAAGATGTAATACTACCCTCGGAAGGTTCAAGTTGATTTTTTTTTTTTTTTTTCTCTAGAAATGGAAATTCCTTCCAATTTATGTATGAGAGTTTGAAGTTTAGAAGCTTCAACTGGTTGATATGAAAGCAGTGTGTTTACATAGGATTCACTAGTTAATATTTTAACAAGTCTAGGAGATTTAGAAGATGTTTCAACAACTTCAAATCGAGAATCATGTGACTTGGAATGTGATCTAGAAGTTGGAGGATATTTTGAGGGGCATTGAATCTTAGGATGGCCTCTTGATTTAGAGTGAGATCATATTTCCATTCATATTTTGTTGGCTCTCCTTCTAGAGCCAAATATGTTGATGGTCTAAATTGACCACATCAACATTGAGGGAAAACCACCTAGCCGAGGCCGCAATTAGACCCTTTTGGGATGGTGCTTCCAACTGGAATTATGGGACCAGTTACCCTTTAATAAAAATTGTGTGAAGTGGGATGGATATTGATGATAATAGTTCTTTAGAAATATTAATATACTCTGAGAAACAAATCACACATTACTACAATCTATTATAGTACCCAGGTAAGCTGAAAACATATGTGCTAGAAATATGTCATAACAAACATAATAATGTAGGTTATTACGAAATTATGATATTAATTCAATCAAAGCAAATTAATTTTATTAAATATTTAATTAAATTAATTTAAGTAAAACATCACATGTGATAAGAATTTCGTTATTCACAATACAACATAATTTTCTATCAAACATGTCAGAAGTGATCATGAAAAACTAACTGGAACACATATATGTGAACAATATAAATGAAGAATTCCTTTCAAAGAAAAGAAACAAAAACAATGGTTAATAATACTCGAGAAACTGTAAATCTGATCATTCCAAAACTGCAAGTGGTTCATCTTTATATTAAGAAAAACTCAAATACAGAAGATAAATTTAAGTTCTTTCTTCTTAAAATTAAAAACCCCCCATCTCCATCGCAGAAAGGTAAATTTATAGTTTCAATACAAAAATGATAAAACCCAACCCTTCCACTAATCTCTCAACAAAAACAAATAGTAAAAGACTAATCAAGAAATTGTTGTAACAGTTTTTCAACTTAGGACAAGGAATGCCCAATAGTGAGTTGTCGCAACTTGTACATATCTAGCAGACTGGTGAGCTCTGGAGGATGCATAGGCTTAATCCTTATATGACTGGTAAAAATAACAATCTTCAACGGTGGTAACATCTGGATGGTAAGATTGGATAAGCAACAAAGTACCAACCATTGGCTATGAGGCTTAACAAGAAACTGCTAATGATGTTTAAAATCAACCTTGGATAACTGCTCAACTCTTTCAGCCATTGTTGTGTTATGTTCCAACCAAGTTTTCAATAAAGTATTCGCATCTAGAAGTGAATCTTCTGAATAGTTAGAGAGAATATTTGATTGTAACAAAGTATCATTGACCGATTCAATGATAGAATTAGAAATATCTTGGACCTTGTTCACTACAAATTTGACTTTTTTCATTATGATTTCCCATTCTCGAAAAATTATTAATTTTTGTGCCTCATCATGTTTAGGCAAATTTTCTTTTCTACCTTCTGCACTTTCCTGCAAACTTAGAAAATCAGTTAATTTCTCATTCACTTCATCAAAATAACTCATCATCTTGACCAACTGATCAATGAGAGAATTTCATGTCTTACATTGATCCTAAATCAGCATGATCTTATTGCAAAACATCTTTTTCTTATGCCTAAGAAGAGCATTCAACTCTTTGGCTTCTTTCTTAAACTTTATAAGTTGGGGACTAACACTTAATTTCTCTATATTTCTTTGCATTTCATCAATTTGATTAATGCTCCTTATCATTTTGTAGTTTTAATGCATCAAATTTCTTTTGTAGCTCTGCAAATTAATTATGCCCTAGTTCAGTAATCTTTTGTTTCTCTACATTGAACTCTTGTTCCAAAAATATGATCTTGTCTTCTTTCTCCTTAAGAATTTCTTGGACTTCTACTTCCTTGTATATCGTAGCCGAAGCCCTTTTATCATTGAGGCCTCCATTTTCTTCAATTTCATTGAGGCCTCCATTTTCTTCAATTTCCTCTATTTTCCTCTCATGCAACCTTGTGAACTTTCATCTTCCTTTTCTCCTATTTTCCTTTATTTTTGTAAATAAAATGTCAATTAATTCATCGTTTCCTTCGCCAATTCTTTGTCGATTTCCTTAGTCATTAATAATCAAAACTAGCACCCACTAGGATGTTTTTTCCCACCATTAATCTTGGAATATGTGTCCCATGACCTTGGTCTTATTTTATTTACATAGAAATCAACAAGGGGTTGTTATAAACCCCTCCCCCTTAGGGGAACACCATCCTTGGTGTTCAATGACACCTATGACTAGAAAACCATTGAAAACAAAACATACTACCCATGGATCTTTATAACACAATTCGTTGTAGTATTTATAATGACCTCTGTTGAGAACTGTTAGCGCCGCTAGATAGCTTCAGTTTTTGAAGGTCAGAAATGAGCTTGGTCCGCTTGGTTACGCTTAAAGGGAAGCTCATAACGGTCACTTTCTCTTTTTCCTTTGCCCTGCTCATTCCCCCCTTCATCAGTCCTAAAAACAATTAATTCCTTTATCGGGTTTGGGTTTAATCACTATTGCAGATCGCATCCATGTGTTTATAAAGGCTGCGCCCCTCAGCTTCCGTCGATGTGATCTGATCGCAAATCGCATTCGCAAGTGTATAAAATCCATGCCCCTCTGCTTCTGCCGATGCGATACTGCGATGCGATCTGATCGCAAATTGCATCTGCGAGTGTATAAAAGTCGTGCCCCTCTGCTTCTGTCGATGCGATATTGCGATGCAATCTGATCGTAATCGCACGTTGCCATACGTAAAGGCCCGAGATCCAAAACCCAATTCGATGACTCTCGTCGTGCCCGATAAAGTGATTCGCCCTATCATCCTTCCACCGTCTGATCAGCTCAGGCAGGATCCACTGGCCCACACTCATTCCGCTCTTGCTTCTTCCGATATCCTTCGCCAGGGCATCTCCACTGTCTATCCTCCCGATCCGATGGCCGACCTCTCTCCCTCATCCAGCTCGTCCATCTGCCATGCAGTCCACGTCTCTTGACCGTTCCATGCTCCCGAAGGACGAAGGTGACCAGTCTACCAGTACCAGGTGCATTTCCTCCTCAACAACCGCATTCAACAGATAGTATGGTCAAGAAGGAAAAGGACAGAGCTCGAGTAGGTAACTGCATTTAATAGTTATGGGACTTCATCCCATATGACACTCCAGCCACCTGAGAAGACAGCAGAGCACCCGAGAAGGTCAAATTCATCCACTACAGCAAGCAATCGCACTCAGACTCCATCAGGCAGTTAAAGCAGTTGGTGGTTAATTATGACCCCTCCATACTTAGAATGGCCGAGTGCCTTTGTAATGAAACTCTATATATATCCACAAAAAAGATGTAATCAGGGTGGATGGTTTTTGTTTTGATGTAAGGTTCAACATCTGGATACTGTAACTGCTTTGATACTTGCAGCGTCTCGTCTTCATTTTCAGCTAATACAAGCTTCTTTTGTTGTTAATTGCTCACTTTCCATCTCTTTTCTATTCTAGGCTGTGCTTGATATGCATTTTTTTCCTAAAATCTTGATGTTTAGCATTAGAGGGGCTGTCATCCCACCTCTGTGTTTGAATCTTACATGCGTTAGTGAATGTGTCAATCAGGTTTCTTTTCACTTAGTGGCAGAGAGCTGTCATCCTGTCTGTTCACTAGGGAATTAGATTTGCAGACCTTTTTACTGGTTGCAGTCGGCCATCACAAGGTCCTGTGCATCTGCTGGTGTGGTCAGTGTTCTCCATATTCACCCAATCATTAAACTGTGAGTAATTGGTAGTCTAAAGCCTTGTAGTCTGGGGGTGTTCACGCATGTCTCGAGTCAAGCAAAGTAGGAGTGGTTATCTGGCTTGAATATGCATCATTCCTTCCATTCACCCATTTCCAACATTAAGTTGAGTTTGTAATGTTCCCAAGCATCTCCGAGCTACAACCTAGGAGAGTTTCTTAGGGTGATAACAAGAACAAAACAACATATCACTTACTAGAGCTTTATAACACAACTCATTATGGTATTTAAAATAACAACCACATATACTTATGCACATTTTCTTCAACCAACAAATAATCATATTGCCTATGTAGCTTTATAAATCCATCTCATTATAGTATTTACAATAACATACTCATATATGCATATGCACATTTGCTCTAACTAGTAAATAAAAGGATATGATGTTTGCATCAGCAACAAGGGAATCCAGAGGCTCACACCTCCACCCTCAAAAGTAGTACCAAGATTCACCTCCTTCCTAGGAAGTCCAGAATCCACTGCCAAAGTCAAACCTACATCCAATGTCTAGTGCTATGATCCTTGCACTACACGTTCCCTCAATGAAAAGTTACTGGCTCATTGTTCTAGGGCACACTCCCAATGTGCTTCTAATTCCATTTGGCAATGATAATGACCATAACAAATTCATTCCTTAGCCTTCCCTTCTCTGCTACATAGTCTCTCGGGAAATCCATTCACCTCCTTCCGTGAAGTCACTCACCTTACAAGTTCTGATGGCATCTGCTTCTCTGCTACACAATCCCTCGGGTGATCCATCCCTTGACAAGGTTTCCTTGCATCAAAATTCCAAAACCCAAGGCATATTCCTGCGGGTCATAACATGCTCATGGAAATCAATGGACACTATTGGCTACCAGTGTCCCACAATGGCCCTGCTCCTGAATGTTTTACCAACATACTATTGCATGTTCCAATTCCTTTCACTGCTACTGATAACATTCTTGCAAACAGTTTCAACCACCCAAACTAGGCATTTTCAATCACCAAAACTAGGCATTTTCAATCACCCAAACCTAATCATTTCCAATGCTTTCTTGTACTAAGCACATAATTGAAGTTAGATTCAAAACAAATTCAAATAAATTCAAATCATACCTCTTTGTAGCTCATCAATAAGGTACACCTACAATTCTATTTACTTCTTGTCACAACAATCCAAACTAGTTCTTTGATCAAATCATCATGTATAAACATGTCACATCTGATTAGCTCAAAACTCAACCATCATAAATCAAAATCATAGATCGCATGTAACCATCATAAATCAGAGTCATAAATCATATGCATAATTAAAAATGAAATAAAATATTGATATTTATCCTTCAATTGGTTTTTTACTTCTACCTTTGTCCTTTGTCCTTTTTGTACACTCACCGGATCAGTTGCCACACTCGGCAAACACCCAATGCCTTCTCTTCAACCATGTACACATACACATAGTGTACATCACATGCATACATCCATACACAGTTTACCACATCATACATAAATGTACCTACACACGGTATACAACACAATACATACACCTACACCCAATGTAAAACACAACACATACAGCTACACACGACATAGAACATCACACATTACATGCACCTATGTTCAACATACAACAAAACACATACACCTACACCTAGTGTAAAAAACAACACATATAAGTACACAAAGTACAACACAACAAATACACATGTCACGAAACAATGACTACATAGTACCATCTGTGCACAACACACAATGTATGACATGTAAACAATACCATATGTACATATCACCACTTGCACATTATGTACACAACACCACCTACACAACACCACATGTACAACCTACACAATGTGTACACAACATCACCTGCACAATGTGTACACAGCACAACATGTACACAACACCATATGCACACAACACCACATGTACATAGCACCACATGTAAAACATGCAGATAGTACCATATGTAGACAACGCCGCATATACAACATGTACACAACACCATCTATACACAACACTACATATACAACATGCACACAACACAATAGATACACAACACCATATGTACAATGTGTACATTGCACCACATGTACATAGAACTGCATATATAGCATGTACGCAACACCACATATACGACATGCACAACATGTACACAACAGTGTTACTACACATCCAGAGATGACACTATCTCTACCAAACAACATTTCCTCTAGTGTCTTTCCACTATCCATGCTTTTCCCAACATGTTGCAGATCAGTTGCTTTCATTCAGCTAATGTATCCTTCAACATTACCTGTCATAGCATAAACATAAGCATAATATAAACACATAATATCAAACCATATCCACATGATACTAACCTCATAGATATGTGAGGGTTTTTCTTCCCAGTTGATTCCTCATAAAACTAGGAATCCCTTCATGCCATTCACTTGCATAAGCAATAATTCCTCCACAAAATGATCCCTTATGACCCTATCAAACAATGAAATATATGCATACATATAAACATTAGCATAAAATGATCACAATCCTTGATGACCTTACCAGACAATGACATACATACATACATGTATACATATATAGACATCAATGTAACCATGATCACAACATAATTACCAGATATCATAAGGTCAAGGCTAAGAGAACTCCCTCTATCTGTGCAACACATGATACTAACCTCATAGATATGTCAAGGTTTTCCTTCCCACTTGATTCCTCATAAAACTAGGAATCCCTTCATGCCATTCACTTGCATAAGCAATAATTCCTGCACAAAATGATCCCTTATGACCCTATTAAACAATGAAATATATGTATACATATATACATATAAACATTAGCATAAAATGATCACAATCCTTGATGACCTTACCAGACAACGACATACATACATACATGTATACATATATAGACATCAGTGTAACCATGATCACAACATAATTACCAGATATCATAAGGTCAAGGCTAAGAGAACTCCCTTTATCTGTGCAACACATGCACAACATTGAGAACAACAGTTTCCACCATAGCCAAGGCATATGACACCTCAAATCCATTTACTTTACCTTTCTTGGTTACCTTTCTTATGATTTTCCTTCCATCATCCATTTACCCCAATGGACCCAACCAACTCAACCGATTGTCATATTGTTTCCTTCAACGGCCCTTTACTTATGCATCGGGTTTCATTTGGATCTTACATTACCTTTTGGGTTCATTTAGCTCTCCCCGAGCTCCATTAACTTTCCTCTTTCGCCAACAAATTCCCAATACCCTCAAAACATAAAAGGCAAGAATAAGAACAAACAAGAAGAAAACCATGAAAAACCAATAGCAATATGACACCACAAACAAAAAGGCATGGCCATGCATTAGAAGCGAATAAAATCACAAAAGATCGAAGGCACAAAACTAGCAACAAACGCCATGACTCAACCCAATGCTTCCCAATGCTTCCAAGGGAAAGATCAACTTGAGCCTTCTTCAAGATTTCATGTAAGCCCTTTTTCCATGCAATCCCCTGCATCAAACTTCCAGTGCATAAATAAACATAATAACATACCAGTTACCTTACCAGGCTTGTTGTAATCAACACGAGGCCTATAATTGAACATGTACACACGTCATCTCTCAAGGGACTCCAATTCCTTGGAGAGTCTAGCCATAACTAAAAACCAACTATTATACCTGTTAAATACATGTTCATTAATATAGCTGTTGGGTCCCTATAATACTAGTGATTACCCCATTACTATTGTAGTTATACCCCTTATTTATATTGTTGTGCCCCTATTACCCCCATATTGTTATTTCTGTGCCCCATAGAATCCCTCTATTGTTATTTTTGTGGCTTTATATTATTATTGTTAGGTCGGCTGGATTATATTGTGACTCCTTAGACTCCTATATATAGAAAGGAGGTTTTGTCATTTGTATCATCCAAGAATTGTTCATTTATGTAATGTAAAGGAGGTTGCCCCCTCGAAGAGGCTGAATTCTAAGGCGTGGATCTCTCTTTTCTATCTTTTTGTGAGCTGGTTTCATAACATTTGGTATCAGAGCTTTGGATTCTAGGGTTTCGCTGCTCCAAACAGGTCATCGTGGCATTTTCGCTATAACTTTTTTTCTGTGACGTTTCAGAAGTCGCAAAAAAAACCCATTTGAGAAGAATTGCGCTGAACCTTGGGTCCGAATTTCAGAGCTTTTCTCGCGATATTTTCGGAGATATGATCTGAGGAAGTTGGTCTTTTTGCAGACTCCTGAATTACATTCAAAACAGGTGACCTGGGGAAAATCGTCATAACTCTCTCTCTGAGGATCGGATTGAAATTTCGTAAAAAGGTACAGAAAGAGGACGGACTGTAGTTTCTTTTATGTGTGTTTCAGATTCAAAGGTTGAAACAGTGACTCGTGGCACGTCGTACAAGTTCGCTCTACTGAACCAGTCTAAAAGCAAGTCACTGTGGGAGATTTCACATAACTCTTCCTTGGAGAATCCAATTTGGCTCAGACTTGTGGCATTGGAAAGAGGACGCAGAAGGCTACTACAGGTAGCAATTTCAGAATTGGATGATCCGAAATTACAGAGATACATCAGATTCAATATCAGGCTTCTATAAAGTGAAAAAAGGTGTGTAGTTTTTTTTTAATTTTTGTGTAAGCTTGGTTTAACGGAATTCAAAGGGCATAGTAAAGCATTATTATCGGTAACTGATGCCCCGAGGAAAGAAAATGCAAACACCTAGTAAGGAACCTGAAAGCTCTAGCATGACTCATGAAGAAGAGGAAGAAATGCTACATGATATATCAAAATTACAAGAACAAGTGCAACAAATGTCACGCTCACAAAAGCTAACAGAAGCTAAGATAAGTGGCGTGGAATCTAAGGTAAATGGCGTGGAATCTAAGAAAAAGGGAATGGAAGCTAAGATGGATGGCATGGAAGCTAATATTGACGCTAAAATTGATGGCATGGACGCTAAAATTGATGGCATGGATGATAAGATGGATGAATTGAAGAAGTTGCTACAAGAAAGGGTCACTAATGGTGAAAAGGTAGTAAAGGAAACTCATGATGAGAACAAAAGAAATGTTAATCATGATTCCATAGACTCTAATGTTGGATCGAAGACTCACCATGTTCCAAAAATCGATATGAGGAAGTTTGATGGCAAGGATCCCGCCACATGGATATTACAGATGGAGCAATTCTTCGATCTCAATAATGTGCAAAACACACAAAAGGTACGTATGGCAACTTTATATTTGGAACCAAATCAGTTTGTATGGTATCAATGGCTTTGTTCTCGTAAACAATTTATCACTTGGGCAATTTTTACGGAAGAATTGATAGCACATTATGAGGATACAAAAAGCAACACTTTTTTTAGCCAATTGATAAGTCTCAAACAAAAGGGTTCAATAATGGAGCACATTGAGGAGTTCCAAAAATTGAACATAAGGGTAAAAGATATTCCAGAGGAGCATAGGATTGATGTGTTCATAGGGTCTTTAAAGGATAATATCCAACATGATGTGCGCCTTTGGGAACCTGATTCATTAGAGAAGGCATTCAGGTTAGCAAGAAAAATGGAAAGCAAAATTATGGCAACTAGGAAGCATACCATTCACAACTATAAAGACGGAAGTGTTGTTGCCCATAGTCTTCCACAACCTACAAGGTTGACACCACAACAATTGGAAGAAAAAAGAGCAAAAGGGCTTTGTTACAATTGTGATAGCAAATACACAAAAGGTCATAAGTGTGCTGAGAAGAAATTATTCTACATAGATTGTGAAGAGGAAGAAGAAAAGGAGCAAGAAAGGTCAAAAGAAGAGGATATATTCCAGGAACAAAGCCTAGATGAAGAACAAATAAATCCGACCATATCTTGTAATGCATTGGCGGGAATTACCACTCCTCAAACCATCAAGATAGAAGGACAAATCAAGAAGAAAAAGGTAATAGTGTTGATTGATTCAGGAAGCACCCACAATTTTATTCATTGTAGGGTAGCAAAAGAATTGAATTGCTTCCTATATCCAGCACCAGAGTGTCAAGTGATGATTGCAAATGGAGGAACAATAAATTGTTCTGGAAAGTGCCATAATATCAAGCTATCCATGGGAGAATATGTATTGACTAGCCCAATGCTTTCCATTCCAATGGGAGGTGCTGATGTTGTACTAGGAGTCCAATGGCTACAATCCTTGGGTACAATAGCTTTTAATTTTCAAGAACTTTTCATGAAATTTTCTGTGGAAGGAAAGGAAGTTGAATTAAGGGGTATTGCAGGGAAACCAGGAAAGATAATCAGCTCTAATGGCATGACAAAGCTTCTAAAAAAGGAGCAAAGAGGTGTAATTGCACAATTATGTTCGCTAGATGTTTCCACATTGGAATCATCTATTTCTCCAGATCTCCAAAAAGTCCTGGACAATCATTCCAAGGTATTTGAGACTCCCAAAGGTCTCCCACCTATGCGTGATCATGATCATGCTATTCATCTGATTCCAGGAAGTGTTCCTCCAAACATCAGGCCGTACAGATATCCCTATGTCCAAAAAAGTGAAATTGAACGTATGGTTGCAGAAATGCTAGAGGCTGGTATAATTCAACCGAGTCAAAGTTCTTTCTCAGCTCCAGTAGTATTGGTGCACAAGAAGGATGGATCATGGCGCATGTGTCCGGATTATAGGGAGCTCAACAAGCTCACTATTAAAGATAAGTTCCCCATTCCTGTTATTGATGAATTACTGGATGAATTGCATGGATCAATTTACTTCACCAAGTTGGATCTTCGTTCGGGATATCATCAAATCAGAATGAAGATTGAAGACATTCCGAAAACAGCATTTAGAACTCATGAGGGTCATTATGAATTTTTGGTCATGCCTTTTGGCCTTACCAATGCACCTTCAACATTTCAAGGTTTGATGAATTCAATTTTCAAACCATTCCTTAGAAAATTTGTGTTAGTATTTTTTGATGATATACTAATCTACAGCAAGTCTTGGAAGGATCATGTTGAACATGTTGACAGGGTGCTACAACTATTGGAGGAGAAACAATTATATGCAAAAAGATCCAAATGTTTCTTTGGAGTCCAGGAGGTGGAATATTTGGGTCATATTGTATCTCATGAAGGAGTTAAGGTAGACCCTAGCAAAATTAAAGCCATTAAGGAATGGAAAATCCCCACATCCATAAAGCATCTGCGAGGATTTCTTGGGTTGACAGGGTATTATCGCAAGTTTGTTAAGAATTATGGGAGAATAGCAGCACCTCTAACAACATTATTGAAGAAAGATTCATTTTCATGGACTCCGGAAGCAACAAAGGCCTTTGAACATCTTAAAGAGGCAATGTGCCAAGCACCGGTCTTAGCTACACCGGACTTCACAAAAACCTTTATTGTGGAATGTGATGCTTCAGGAAATGGAATTGGTGCTGTTCTAATGCAAGATGAAAGACCCATTGCTTTTGAAAGTCGTCCAATCAAGGGAAAGTTTTTAAGCAAAGCTATTTATGAGAAGGAAATGTTGGCAATACTCCATGCACTTAAGAAATGGCGACCCTACCTAATGGGAAGACACTTCAAGGTAAAAACGGATCATGATAGCCTTAAATACTTTTTAGAACAAAGATTATCCTCTGAAGAGCAACAAAAGTGGGTCACAAAGATGTTGGGTTATGACTTTGAAATCATCTACAAAAAAGGGAAGCAAAATGTGGTGGCAGATGCACTCTCAAGAAAGGATGAGGATGTGGAAGCATTGTTGTGTGCCATTTCTATTATCCAACCAGATTGGATAAACGAAGCAAGGGAGGAATGGAAGAATGACGAAGAAGTGTGGGCACTTATTCGAAAGCTACAACAAGATTCCAGTACTTCTGATACATTTAGCTGGAAAAATGATTCGTTATGGTACAAAGATCGCTTATACCTCTGTAAGAATTCCCAGCTAAAACAAAAGATTCTTATGGAATTGCACACTTCTCCCTTAGGAGGGCACTCAGGATTTTTAAAAACTTACCACAGGGTTAAGAAGGAATTTTTTTGGGATGGCCTTAAATCAGATATTCAAAAGTTTGTGGCGGAATGTTTGGTTTGCCAGCAAAATAAAGTTGAAACAATTAAGACACCGGGTCTATTACAACCTTTATCCATTCCAAGCCAACGTTGGGAGGAGGTTTCAATGGATTTTATCACAGGTTTACCCAAGTCTGAGGGAAAGAGTGTCATCATGGTGGTAGTTGACAGACTTACCAAGTATGCACACTTTTGTGCATTATCACATCCATTTAAAGCCAGTACAGTTTCTACTGCATTTATGGAAACAGTTCAAAAGCTACATGGAAACCCAAAGATTATTGTAAGTGACAGAGATCCCATTTTCACTGGAAATTTTTGGACAGAATTATTTTCTTGTCTTGGTACTCAGTTAGCTCATAGCTCATCTTATCATCCTCAATCTGATGGGCAAACTGAGATAGTAAACAAATGTTTGGAAGGATATCTTCGTTGCTTTGTATCTGATAAACAGACACAATGGGTCAAATGGTTGCCTCTGGCTGAATGGTGGTATAACACTTCCTTCCATACAGCAACAAAAATGACCCCATTTATGGCACTTTATGGGTATCAACCACCATCCATCACATCATATTTAAGAGAAAATTCTAAGGTTCAGGCAGTGGAACATCACATCGAACATCAACAACAAGTCCTCCAACTCTTAAAGGATAACCTCGTGTTGGCACAAAATAGAATGAAACAACAGGCAGATCAACATCGCAGTGAAAGAAGTTTTGATGTAGGTGATTGGGTATTCCTACGGCTACAACCATATAAGCAAATGTCCCTAAAGCAAGCTAAGAAGGATAATAAATTATCACCAAAGTATTATGGTCCGTACAAGGTGTTGCAAAAGATTGGTACTATGGCATACAAATTGGAGCTTCCTGCAGCTTCTCGATTGCACCCAGTTTTCCATGTTTCATGTTTAAAGAAGGTTATAGGTGACAAGCTCCCAATTCAAACAATATTGCCAGAACTTGACGAGGAAGGAAAAATTATATTGGAACCGGAAGCAGTCACAGAAACAAGAACTCGACAGCTACGAAATCGATCAATTTCAGAGTATCTTATCAAGTGGAAGAACTTATCCGCTGAAGATTCCACATGGGAGGATGAGAATTTTATGCAGAAGTATCCAGAACTACTCAAGCGTTGAGGACAACACTTTTTTGAAGGAGAGGGGCATGTTGGGTCCCTATAATACTAGTGATTACCCCATTACTATTGTAGTTATACCCCTTATTTATATTGTTGTGCCCCTATTACCCCCATATTGTTATTTCTGTGCCCCATAGAATCCCTCTATTGTTATTTTTGTGGCTTTATATTATTATTGTTAGGTCGGCTGGATTATATTGTGACTCCCTAGACTCCTATATATAGAAAGGAGGTTTTGTCATTTGTATCATCCAAGAATTGTTCATTTATGTAATGTAAAGGAGGTTGCCCCCTCGAAGAGGCTGAATTCTAAGGCGTGGATCTCTCTTTTCTATCTTTTTGTGAGCTAGTTTCATAACAATAGCACATATTCGCATAATGTCAGACAAAATCAAGGTTAAGAAGACTTCTTGTATTCATGCAAAGAATTCATTCGTTTGGAATTGCAGTTCCAAACATAGCCAAAGGAATTCTCACATGATTCCTTTCCTTTACCCTTTTTTTCCTCGTTGCAATTTAGTCTTATTATGTGTTATCACATCATCCAGGTTTTAGTTATATAAACAAGTCAACTATTACCTTGTCATGCTAGTACCAGCATGTTTCCCTACAATTGTTCACACATGTCAGTCACATTTTCCAAAGATCAAGACATCATGTCTATTAATTTGAAATCAATCTTTACCAAGACTAGTAGCCATGTCATAATCAACTCACAATCATTAGTCATAATGCTACAACTATCACCCACTTGCACTCAAGTACATATGAGTTGTCTCAGCACATAATATATTAGTACAATCGTATTAAAAGAAGATTATTCCTACATGCAATCTTATAGACACATACTCATATCATGCAATTAATCAAACATTCAAATAACTTGTAAACATGCCTTCTTATTGTCCATGGTACACACTAAGGTAGAAGGAGGTAGCTACTATAATAGCATGTTCTCCAATGTCCAACTAATTTAACTACACTTGCCAAAACCTAATTTTCATTTCTCATACCTTTGTACCTAAAAAACATGCCACCTTCCCATTCCATAGATTTCATGTTAGCCTCGAAGGGGAGTCATGTGAACTGTAGTCCACTACTTTTCTCTTCATCCCTGATCTTCTTTTTCCTGCAAGCATACCATATTAGATAAACCAAATAGACGATATAATCAAACTCATACGTCAATGTATCTCATGGGAGGCTATCACATTTTCACAAGCCAGTCTAGATTAGTATGACACAATATCACAAGTATATCGACTCTTACATGAATATAATAAATATATCCATTTTCACATGTCAATCTAGATTAGCACGATACATAAACATCAAAATCTTGGCCGCAATGACTAGCAATGCATATAACAACGATTTAACTATCATGCATGACTAATCGACACACGTACATATTCCCGCACTGATTAATTAACATCTATCATGCATGTAACCACAACAACAATAGAATAATAGTCATGTACATATTCATAATGCTTATAACAACCATTAACCAACTTACCTGCATGCCCAACATACAAACTTGTATGACGATCTTCTCTTAACTCGAGGTCCAGTGCTGCAAACTTGTTCTGATAATCTGCATCTCCTACTCCATCTCAGTCAACACACCAGCATCGTGATGACACAAACTGCATAATGACCACCACGATGCATGTTTACCTACTATGCATGCATAACCATAACCATGACAAGACATGCATACAACCACATAGAAACTAACATGCATGCATGACAAACACATTTCGCCCATCTAGTCCAAGTGCTTGAACAATGCTTTTATACCACCCTGTAACCACCCCTCCCACATTTACTTAGTTTCACCAACCTTCCAGGGTAAACATGATATGGAGAGCTACTATGACATGACCCAACCTACTAGATCTAATTAAGGAAGTGGGGTCTAACAACTGTAACTTACCAACTAAAAACTGACATCCTATAGGGCTTACGGGACACCCAGGAGCTAAAAAACCACTCCAAGTTCCCAAACTATGATCTAGACTACCTTTTTAGTGACCTAGGCCCACAACCATGAAAAGACCTCCATGTGGTTATAGGCCTCAAACCACATGCATAATCTTGTAAGGGTGTGGTTATGGCCCAAAAATTCTAGTTTAGAGGGTGTGGTCCTGGATTCTGAGCCTAAATTCCATATCAGCCTCCAAACCACTACCCAAAACTCAATGATACTTTCCAGGTTGATAAATGACATTAAGACAAGGCCACTCCTACAAAACTTTATCAAAGACTTGAATTATCTAGCCCTAACCATGACATACATTTCGTCAAACATATGGTGAACATGTAATCCATAGGTCATGAATGCATATCTGAACATAGGGTTTGAAACTTATATAAGAATCATCAAGAAAGTATAATTCTCTCTCATAATAGTTGCAATAACATTTTTTAGTCCATGCATTCATCGACCATTCATATATTTATCAAACATGTCAAGAGCCATAGACAATATACATCATATACCCAACATATAAACCATGGCAACTGAACCATAATATCACCGTAATAATCAATACATATACTCATAGATCACAATAGAAAATACCTCTTATTAACATACAAAAATGCCAACCAAGTCAAGGACTTCCACGTACCACCCGACCATAGATTGGGATGAACCAAATATTTTTTTCATCCAATCACCCCTGCACCATATTCCAAGCATGAATGTGGGATCTCATGGAATAAACCAAACAAAATAAAACTAGGGCTTCTAGGGGTCAAACCACTTCAACCCTTAACCAATGATTCCATGTCACGGTCGAACATCACTAACACCAACCAGATCAATCTCTACCCAAGTTATCTAGGGATATAGAGCATTTGTTTCAGCCGTGGCTCCAAGAACTAATATCTCAACCCACAACCTTCCAAGGCTCCAAAGCATTTATCCAACCCAGCTTCAGGGACTAGTAACTCAACCCACCAAGGGATCCAGAGCATTTGTCCAAACCTAAGCTTTAGGACTAGTAACTCAAACCAAGTTGTTCCAGGGCTTCTAGAGCATTTATCCCAACCAACGGCTCCAGGAACTAGTAACTCAACCCACAACCATAAGGAATCTGAGCACCAATAAAAAAACAAGTGGAAAAACCCACAACACCATGGCTATCTAGGAAATGGCAAGGCAAGGCTAAGACCATTTTCAATCCGGGAAAATCTCCATGCCAATGACAACACATAACCAAGAAACCACATGTATGTACCATGCATGCCTAAACTAGTAAGGAAAGCATACATGCAACTCGATACCTGCAAAGAAATCCAGTTGTAGTTGTTGATCCACCTGTTCCCTTGCACCTTCCTACTTTCCTTTGCCTTCTTTCTCCAAAGCCAAAGTATGCCAAAATGCTCCAAGAATGCTCCAATAATACTCTAAGTGTGCAACAATATGAGAGAATGAGAGAATATAAGAGAGCTCCAAAGTTGAACTATTAAAAGCCTACGAATTGACCCTCAGAAGCCTTTTTATCATTGAGGCCACCATTTTCTTCAATTTCCTCTATTTTCCTTCAATTTTCCCCTCATGAAATCTTGTGACCTTTCATCATCCACAAGATTATTTTACAGGATTTCTCTCACATATTCACTCTACCTGGGTGCAGAAGAAAATTTATAGTGTTTGATTTGGAGCAACTCCCTTTGGTAGCAAAATACGAGCTTTTACAAGAGATTTCCTTTGGAAAAGGACAAAAAATGGCAGTATTTTGCAAGGCTGAGACAAAGGGATATTTTTGGGCTGATTTATTCCATTTTTGGGCCTGCGTTGGGGTTATTGTGCAGAGTTTGTGTAGAGGTTTGGAGTTGGAGATTATATTAGAGTTTCGACTGAAAAAGTGAGCCATTTTCACAGGGGATTTTGTAGATAATTCCCAGTTTTTTTTGCAGGAGGGTTGAGCCAGTTTCCAGTAGTATTTCACTTGTTGGCCATAGGGTTGGCTAGTTGGGAAATTCACACTTTTTAGGGCTTTCCAAGTTAGTTGGAATTATGCTGAGATATTTCTTTCTTTTGGTGGATTTGGTGTGAGGCACCTCTAGTTAATTTTTCAAAAATTTTGGAGAAAATTTGACGGTAAAAACTACACTTCTCCTTCAATAACAACAACATAATTTTTAGGTAGAGTGAATTGCTAGTTTGAGCTATTACAGTTGGGATTCCACATCATTTCACCTAGTTTTTTCATGCATGTAGTAGCAAGCCGAGGTTCCATTTTCTTTCACTAAGGTACTCATATTTTTTAGATTAATACCATGTCTTATATTTTTGGCTCTATTTTCTATGTGTACTAATTGTGGTTGTGTTATCATAATTTTATTTTTGTTGTAGCTAGTGCATGCAATTGATATTCACTCTTATTTCCTTGTTAGGAACATTACAATGGTATCATAGCATGTTCTTTGCCAGCTATGGGTGGAAAGGTAGGTGATGCCACCCAGGTGCCAAGGAGTAGTGTTCCAAATAGGTAGAGGACAAGGTAGTGGAAGGGGTCATGATAGAGCATAAGAACTTGATCACTTCTCAGACATAGAGCTTGATCACGCTAGAGAGAGTACAAAGAATCAGGGAGGCAATGATCAGCCTAGGAAGAATGTTAATTTTTCTTAGGGCTATATTGTTCTTTGCTTTGATAATTGCATTTCCTCATTAACACATTACATTCGCCTCATGTAATCATAACATTATTCAGGTTTACATCATTATTCAACAACATATGCAATTATTTAGAAAGAAAAATAACATCATCATTAATGCAAGAGAACATAAAGGAACAATACAAGAAAAATGTTCACACATTGAGACGCCAAGATTAGCCAGAGACCAGGGAAAAACCCACTATGAGGAAAACCCTTTCAAATTCTTCTTCTTATTAGATTATCAACAAATGATTCAGTAAAAGAGAGTACAATGATCCATATCTTCATTTATGAAACTATACAACAAAAAGTACTACAAAATCCATGAAATAAACCCAACAAAGCTTATACTAAAAATACCGATTCTGAAGTTTGTATTGAACTATCACTCATTGCAGTCAATTTCTGAACCATGCGGTCACTGATCGAAATATTTAGATAAATGAGATTTCTTCTTTTAGTTCCCAGTTGAATGGAGGAGGAGTCATCTGAGTGAATTTAGCAGCCCAATCGCACCCTTAAGCCTGACGAGCGAGCGACTAGGGTTAGATCTGATATGTGGAGAGCGAGTGATTGTGTCTATGAAAACCTTAACTCTCAGTCGCATGCACAGTGAGTTGTTTATGTGAATGAAAGGCTCCAATCACACACATGAGCCTTTGTGGGAGTGATTATGGTCAAGATCCTTTTGTGTTGTGCCTGCGACTGTGGCTGAAAACCCTAGATCTGAAATGCGAGCTTCAATCCCTACCATTTCACCTTAGAGTGAACCTATTCCTCCATGGACGAGCTTCAAACCTATGTGATCCAAATACCAAGATAGACGACTGTCTCATGATTGTGTCCATATAAGGTAGAGGTCACTTGTACTTATAGCCTTCCAAGAGGGTCCACTTTGCTTTGGGGCCAACCTTATCAAATATGTATATATGGGTTTTTATTCATAAATATGCTTTCCCTTAGCTGATTTGAGTGATCGTTAGGTCGATTTTGGTCCTCTCAAAAAGAGGAATTCAATGCAAATATTATCTTGATTAAGTGAGCAATGCAAAGTGGAATTTGACCATTGTTGGATATTTTTAACACTCCCTGTCAACTAGGGAGAATTACACCTACCAATATCTGACCGTCGATCAACATGGCATCCTTTCATCATATCCTATCTAGTCTCAAGAACATCATGTATTTTCACATATCATATTAATTCATGCTTATTCCTTCTTATCTCTTGATTGTCTATGCTCATATATTGAACATTCTCGAATATAAAAGAAGAAGAATTTGTTACCGGAGGGGAGCTTAAGCTACCACCCTTTGTTCACCAGGTTATTAACAAATATCTCTATCAACAGGATACTACCCGAAATCTCTTTAATGGGGAGTCATTTTGCATTATCATTGGAGAGCATATCATCGAGGTTCAGATCTCATCCTAGAAACCAATGATAATGAGGAAGGTCCTATTGGACACTCTCACCTCATGTCCATGATAGTGGGGAAGGTCCTATGGGACAATCTCACCCCATGTCAAGCAATAGGATATCCAAACACATAGGGGAGCACATCTCAACCCTAGTATCACATTGGGGAGATCATTCTCAACCCGAAGTCACATAGGGGAGAAAATATCAACCTAATCCTAAAACATATTGATCTTCCCATCGATGACTCTAAGAAGTCATGTGGTAGAATACCTGCATCATAATCCAGCATGGAAGAGATACCCGACTTACCAAGAGGTAAGGATCACACGCCTCCAAGCCTCCTCAACCTGTTGGCCAGACGGGAAGGGACAATCCCGACAAGCCCTGCTTGTGGGTACGATGCCAACTGGGGTATACTCTACAATGACCAAAGTTAAGGGAGATACTCGACTTGTCAAAACGAAAAAGGATCACACACGTCCCACGGGTGACAAATAGGGGATAAACATATACAACCCTATTGTCCAGAGTTCCCTCAACCCAAAGAGCCCTTCATCTCAATTCCACACCCTGGGAGGTCAAACAAGGGAGGAATAGTTGACTCAGTGTCCTCGATCAACGATGCTCTCTATAAATCATCAACATATCATCATATTCATATATGAAAATCATCATGTCTCAATAGCAGTTGTCTCCTGTTCATACAGAGCATCAAATCAAATATCATGTTAGAACATAAATAATTATATAAATCACAAAAGGATACCATATTCATTCACCCTCTCAAGGAGGTGCTAACCACAAGCCTAAGCTTGTCTCATACAACTGCACTGTCTCAATATATGAAAGTATTTATGTCCCAACTATATATGGGATTCTCTTCCAATAAGTTCCTACTCTTTTTCATAACAATGTATCCATGTCATATCCAGATCATGCTCAAACAGATCTCTAAGGAGCTTCTTGATCCTGCCTCATAGTTATCCATGCTAACAACATCGTAATCAACCTTGGTTGTGCTACAAACATTTCATCCAATATATCACGGCAGATCTCTGTCGATGCCTGGAAATGTCCTAGCTCAACCTGTGAGAGAATTGCCCATTCAGAGCCCTAATTAAACTCTTTTCCATTGTAATGGCAATCTTGATTGGTTTTAACTGGTTTCCAATTACCTGAATCCTAGAACTAGCTTATGTTAACCTAGTCTAAGCTATCTAAACAAATATATACAATATGCATAAGAATGATCTTCAGTTTTTTTAGGAGTGATGATGTTTATGATTAAAAACTGAATATTAGAGAATCATTAGTATGATATAAACTTAGAAAAGATGACCTCTTAAACTTGACTGAAACCGAGACTCAACCAAGCCGCTATGAGGTTTTCTTCTTCGCAAGGAGTCTTGAAAAATAAATGCAACTATGCAACTGGACATAGAAGGAAACCTATCTTGACTAAACACAAGATAACCTCATGCTTAGTCAAGAACTAAAAGTATTTTAATTGGAAGGGAAAGGACCGTTGAAGGGAAAATATTGTCGTTTGATCTCAAATTGAAAGATTCACTCATAAAGCACAAAAAAATTTGTAAATCTACAAACGTTTTAAACTCAAACATAAATAAAACAACCCTGGTAAGAACATACCAGGATGACTTTATTTACACACCTGAAATCAATGACATAATGAGTTCATTATATGTTTTATACAAGCAGAGAACAATCTTCTCTACCAGGTTGAGAACAATCTTCTCTACCAGGGTGAAAGATAACACAAGAAAAGTGTGTAGAGATAAATAAATAATTAACTTATCTTACACACTGATTTCCATGAACTCATTTTAATGAAAGAAAATAACAATATCATCATTTATTCGTTTATAAAATATTATATTGGCATGTTGTTATAAAGCATCATGACATAAATTAGCATGTATATAAAAGTAATTATAAATATTAACATATATCATATATAATATCTATATTATATATAATATATATATTAAAAATTAATTACAATACATACATGATGAAAAATGTTAACATGGCATAGAGCCTGAATTAAAAAAAAAAACAATGATATTATTTGTTTTCACAAAATACATAACACACAAAACTGAGGCGCAAAAAAATTGAAACTCAGCAATTAAACTCAAATTTCTTTGAAAGAAGTCTGACTCCAAGGCTACGCTCTGTGTTTTATCTCCCTCCACATGCCAGGTTGCATGCTACGCTCCTGCGTATTCCACATATTAATGATGCCTCTCACAACACAACAACGCAACTAATGCATCCACAACAATAATACTATGTACACTCTGCATCCACAGTAATTAACTTTTCCTCATCAGAAACATTGGCTCCTCTAAAGGCTACGTGCCTCTAGAAACATCGTGTTTCTCTCTGGAAAACACTACACAAACACTATGTTTTTCCCTTGGCTAACGCTACTCCCGCGTGCTCACCAGACTCCCAACGTTCTCCATTGCAGTGTTCAACTTACGGTGCTGCGTGCTTGCTGTAGTGCCCCTTTTTCCAAGCTCCAAATCTGCATTCTGCTTTTAATGTCGCGTTCAACTCACTGCCCACCGATCGACCACTTCCGTTGTTCCATCCTGCTCTAATCCTGAAAGGTTTGTTGTTCATGCCTGAGAAAGCCGACCTCCAACTAATCATGAATGCATGCATGATGGAAATCACTTTTATATGCATGAATGAACCATAGATATTCTCACTTAGCCATTGAAACTTGTGGAGTCTGATTATCTTCCTGATTTAGAGATCTTTGTTTCAACCGAAAGTATACCCCAGGAAGACTATACACCCCTCCATGCGGGGGACTTGTGCCTCATGCGGGTGTTCTGGGGCATCGCCCCCAAAGCTAAAAATAGATGAATTCTAACATAACTTTGAAACAATATATCATACATACCTTGTAGTATTCAAATACTTGTGCACCTCCTTATTTTACATAAGAAGCTTGTAGCGTTTTGTCTTATTTCCATCAGGTGTCTCATTACCTTTTCCATCTCTAGATTTTCTTTCCTGCAGCTCAAATGATCCTCAAGAAGGATCTTATTTTCACATCTCATCAAGGAGGTTAAAAGCATCCAAATACTCAAATATATATGTAGAAAGCATGAGTAATAGTCAAAACAATAATTAGATTTATAATTCTATACAAAAGTAAATACATAGAGAAGCATCATAAATTGAAAAGTACTTATCCTCAATGAAATATGATCATCTACCTTTTGAACCAACCTTCAAGATCCATCATTGTCCATAGTCCACTTGATGTCTTTACTATTTCAATCAACTTTATCAACAACCAGGCCTACTAGAGACCATCCCATCTAGGGTTGCATCAAATTTTTCACAAGTTCTTGAGCATCTTCACATTGACCATGCTAGGGTTTATCTCAAACCCTAACCTCATAATATCCATCAAACCCTAATACACAAATTTCCTAAGGTTACCTTCAAACCCTAGAATTCTTTTAGGTCTCCTCCATCCTTTTCTTACTTCCATCAACAGTGTCATCATAGGGGTGATGTCCATGAATTTTCTTCAATCCAACTTTGATACCATGTTAATTTTTCTTAGGGCTATATTATTCTTTGGTTTGATAATTGCATTTCTTCATTAACACATTACGTGCAACCCATGTCATCATAACATTATTCAGGTTTACATCATTATTCAACAACATATGCAATTATGTAGAAAGAATAATAGCATCATCATCAACACAGCAGAACATAAAGGAACAACAGAAGAAAAGCATTCACACATTGAGACACTAGGATTGGTCATAGACCAGGGAAAAACCCACTATGGGGAAAACCCTTTCAAATTCTTCTTCTTATTAGATAGTCATCAAATGGTTAAGCAAAATAGAGTACAATGATCCACATATTAATTTATGCAACTGTACAACAAAAACTACTATGAAATCCATGAAATAAATCCAACAAATATTATACTAAAAATATATTGATTTTGAAGTCTGTACTAAATTGTCACTAACTGCAGTCAACTGCTGAATCCTGCAGTCACTGAGCGAAATCTTTGGACAATTGAGATTTCATCTTTTAGTTCCCAGTCACATAGAGGAGTCATTCGAGCGAATTTAGCAGCCCAGTCGCACCCTTAAGCCTTGGGAGCAAGGCGGGTCATGAACAAGAGAGGGGATTCGTGTGCATACACACACAAACCAAAAACTGGGCACCCATACTTATGTTTAAACTATGAGACCCACGATGCCTTGCTTCTTGGAGGAGCCAGGGAGGGAGAAGAAGCCAGATGCAAAAGTTGAGTCGATGAGGTATTTCACTGGTGGAGTTGATGAGTATGAGGCTTTGGATCCTAAGAGCTAGAGAGTTTTGTCCTTTGGGGATTATTTCCACCTAAAGGAGAAGTATAGATCCGGTGTAGGAGTACTTTTAAGAGGAGGACAACACAAATAGAACCAAGATACTCATAAGTTGGCAGGGAAGTAACACTACCCTATTTTGATGGATCAACTAGGAGTTCAACCAGGGCATGGATTCAAAAGTTAGACACATATTTCCACCTGAATCCCATGCGGAAGATAAATGCGATCAAATTTTCCACTCTACATTTGGAGCGAGATGCCCAGGAGTGGTCATACCATGAATTGGTCACATTCAGGGTATGCATCTATCACATCATATAGTGAGTTCACAAGGAGGCTAGTGGAGGGATTTGACAGGAAGGACCCTGAGTTACGCTTTAAGGAGTTAGCCAACCTAAAGCAGACAAGTGGTGTTGAGACATACATGGAAGGGTTCTAGAGACTAGTTGTTATGGTCTCTAACATTTTAGAGATGAGACTAATCATGCTTTGAATTGAGGGGATGACAAAGCCACTACATGGTTGGGTGAGAGCTTACAGGCTAGTGTCATTGCAGGATGCCACTAACTAGGCCAGGGACATGCTTGATGTGGTATCAAATACTAGGACACCATTACCTCCCAGGTCTACCTTTCCTCAGAAATATAACGACATTAGACCACCTCAAAAGTAGCGGACTAGGTGAGGACAGTTGGATGATGAGACAAGGAGAGACATCCTGAGGAGGAAGCTATGATTTGCATGTCAGGAGCCATAGGAACCAAGGCATCGATGCACCAAGGGTAAGGCCCATTACATAGAGGTGTTTATAGATAGTGAGCTCGATGAGTGGATGAGATGGAGACAAATGGAGGTTATTGTGGGACACGGACTATGGGAGGAGGACCACCACCACCTCTACCCACAAGGGGATTTATTATTTTTCTTCAGGGAGTTCCAAAGTACTTGACATTGAGAATCAGGGGCATAGTGCAAGGGCAATGTGTGTCGATATTGGTGGAAAATTAGGCTACCCAGTGTTGGGGCCAAGAGGCAGGACCATGTAGTGCATAAGATATGTTCCTATTTTGACTTGACCATGGGGAACTAGTGCATGACAAATCATTTCTTTTTTGTTGATGTGTCGTACACCAATGTGGTGATGGGTGTTTAGTGGCTATATTCTCTAGGGTGTGTCACTATTGATTGGAAGAAACTGTAGATGGAACTCGTGGGGTTATATGGGAAACTAGTAATGCTAAGAGGCATGCATTCATACCCCCCAAAAACTGTGTCAACTCATAGGATGGAGGTTGATTTGAGACATAGAGACATAGTGCGGGAAGTATATTTGTGTATCTCAGAGTCAGAGAAGAAAGGGAAACAACCACACCCATATATTTTGGTACTATTGGAGAAGCATCAGGTAGTGTTCAGAGACATTCCTATAGGTCATCCACCAAATAGAGGCTTTGAGCACATCATAGATCTAGAGGAGGGAGTGCATGAAATCATTACCACTCCCTACAGACATCCCAAGGCATACCAGTGTATAATCCCTTGTAGATTCAAATTGCTAATTGTAATTTACTAAAACAATAGACTTGAATCTACTCTACCAACTGCGGAAACAATTAACGATCATGAAATTACAAAGCATACAAGATAAAGAATTCAATCAACACATTACACAATGATTTCCTGGGGAAAGCCACAGCTAAAAACCCCTATTATCTATATATTGCATTAGTTAGAAAAATATGAGAGGATTATAATGATTTTCTCAAGCTCAAGCAACCTCTCCATTATCTCTATTTGTCTCACTACAGCCTAGACAACCCTTAGCCAATACTTGACCAATTATTTTCCTGCCCAAGTCCCTATTTCCTTGCGCTGTTTCCTTGGGAATTAGCCCTTATTAATTAGGGAAATTCCTCATCCAAAAGTACACAATGCGTCATAGGCCTTCCTCTGAATGCATGCACCACATACAATTTGAATGATTATAGAATTGATAGGACACTGCCATTGAACTCCAATCTCAACTGGGTAACTTGAATTTCTTGCATGAATGAGTTTATTATGGCTGATTTATAATTTAACTAGTTGAACAATGAAGTTTCACCCCATTGTTAGACCGCCTACTAGTTCCTCCAATAGTTGGAACTAGTCTAACTAGCATTAACTCAGTTTAACTGAATTAACTTATTACAACTCAAATTAAACTCACCTTGGGCTCCTAAAATTTAGGAGACACTCTACATGACTCAAGTTAGACCCTCAACTTGAATTAACTAAACCAACTAAGTCAAATTAACTTAGTTAACTTGTACAAGTTGTCATGTGATGTGGAATTACAATTTTCTTCTAATTTAATTCAAGGGAAAATTAAATTAGAATCTTTCTTGGTTCCATTTTCAACACTCCCTCTTAGCGAGAAAGTGATTATCAGATACCCCAATATTGCCTCTATGGAGCTCAAATTTTCCTCTTGATAGTGCCTTAGTAAAGATATACACATCCTATTCCTCTGTAGGAATATACTCTAGCAAGATGATCTGCCTCTGCACACAATCTTTGCAATGGTGATACCAAATGTCGATATGCTTGGATCGATCATCAAAAATTGGATTGTCAGATAGTTTTATACAACAATGGTTGTCACAATAAATCACTGTAGGATCCATCTACTGACCGAATAACCCAACAAGGATCTTCCTCATCCAGATAGCCTCACAAGATGCTTGACTAGAAACCATGTACTCTGCTTCTACTGAACTAAGTGCAACTGATCTCCGCTTATTGTTGTACCAAGAAACTATTGCTGACCCAATATTGAATATTCCCACTGATGTGCTCTTCCTGTCTGATGGGATCCCTACCCAATATCCATCTGAGAAGCCTTGAATCTTCACTCCGTCTATCCATCTGTACCAAAGACCAAACTGAGTGGTCCCTCTGAGATATCTCAACACATTTTTATCTTCCTTCCAATATATTTTGGTTGGCTTAACCATTGCTTGACTAATCTGGTTAAATCCAAAACACATGTCTGGTCGTGTGTTCACCAAGTACATAAGTGAACCCACAAGCTACCTGTAAATGGTAACCTCTACCACTTCACCTGAAGTAGCATCTTCCTTCCTCCAATTCCATACTAGAGGAGTCTCCATGGGTTTGTTTCTCTCCATGTGAAACTTCTTCAGTATCCGTTTGTCATTCTTGCCCTGAGAGACAAACAGTTCCCCATTTCCTTGCCAAATTTCTGAACCAAGGAAATAATGCGTGAACCCCATGTCTTTCATCTCGAATTCTCTTGTCAAATCCTCTTTGCAATATCTTATCAACTTCTCATCACCTATTAGAATTAATTTCTCGACATATATACTATAATCAATAATTTACCTTCAACCACAATATGGTAAATGTTTGCATCTGCTTCACTTTTGGTGAAGCTCAACCTAGTGAAATAACCATCGACCTTGGTGTACCAAGCACAGGGTGCTTATTTCAATATATACAATGCTCGCTTGAGTCTACAGACATGCGAATCTTTTTCAAAGGTCTCAAATCCTTCTAGACAGTTTATGTACACCTATTCCTCAATCACTCTGTTGAGGAAGGTTTTCTTCACATCCATCTGATGTATCTTCCATCCCATCTCCGCTGAAAGTGCTAGAATATATATGATTGAAGAGTACCTTGCTACGGGAGCAAATGTATCCTTGTAATTAATTCCCTCCACCTAAGAGAACCCCTTGGCCACAAATATGGCCTTATGTTTCTCGACACTCCCATCTGTTGCTTTCTTTACCTTGTAGATCCACCTAGAACCTACCACTGACTTTTCCTCTAGCCTTGGGATAACCTCCCAAGCATTGTTCCTGATAATGGAATCATATTCCTTTACCATGGCATCAACCCATATTGGTTTCTACACTGCTTCCTCAAATGAGGATGGCTTAGTCTCTACACTCGCGCTCATCAGAGCCATGTATCCAGTGTACTGATTTGGTGACCTCCTCTGCCTGCATTGTGATGTGGGTGCTCCCACATTCTCTCTAGCATCATGCATCATTCTGTTAGCTTCTCTAGTGCACTTCCTTCCATCTCTGTATGTCTCTATATGAGTGGGTGCTTCCACTCTTTGCTCCTCTACTTGTGGCTGCTCCAAAACATCATGAGGTTCTTCTTTTGGAGCTAAAATCTCCTCAATTGCATGCAATTGAAGCTCCCTCTTAAGGGAACATCTCATGGCCTTCTCTTCATCACATTTCACATTTTAGACTATAATACTGTGAGATGGAAGGTACGCCCGATAGTTGTGAGGTGTATCAATGTACCCTCAAATATTCCCAACTCTATTGTTAGTTCTAGCGTTTTCCTTGCATCCTTGGAAATATGATAGTAAACTGATGAACCAAAGATCTCGAAGTGTGCCACGTCTCGTTTCTTACCTGAAAAATCTTCAACTGGTCTACCCATCCCGAGAATCTAATGAGGACTCATGTTCTGCACATATATCGTTATGTTGCATGCTTCAGCCCACAAGTGCAACGATAGGCCTTGATCATGCAAAATTTCTTGTGAACCTCCCACAATACTTTTGTTCATCCTTTCAACAACCCCATTCTGTTGTGGGTTATGGGGTGCTATTAACGCCCATTGAATTCCTTTTGATACATAGAAGGTCTTGAACTCATTTGACACATATTCTCCATTGTTATCGCTCATGAGAGCCTTCACTTTCCTGCCTGTGTCTTTCTCAACAAGTGCTTTAAATTCACACAATTTTGAGAATGTATGGTCTTTCTTTTGCATGAATAATATCCATCACTTACGTGAGAAATCATCTACAAATATCACATAATAGTTGTGCTTGGTTGTGGAGGTTTTCGAGAATGGTCCACACACATCTGATTGAACCCTTTCAAGGATTGCTTGTGCTCGACTGTCCTTTTCATGAAAGGTCGCTTTGGTGTACTTCCCCAGTGTAAATCCTTTCCATGTATCTCATGCTCTAGTGCACCCCTGGGAAGTCCTATAGAAATCTGTTGCATGATATTCAAGGCTCCATTGTGCAAATGGCCCAATCTTCTGTGCCATAATTTACTGATGTATCGGCTTTACACCTTCTCTAATTTTGTGCTCAATGTTGCACAATATTCTACATCTAATTTGTATAGGTTCTTCACCTGAACCTCGATCTGATTCACTTGTATTATGGTGATATGTCTAAGGAAAGCCTTCCCTTTGCTAAATATCAAATCGTAGCGATGGTCTTCCAACATAGAAACTGAAACTAAATTATTCTTCAAACCCGAAACATACATGACATCTTTTGATGTGAGAGGAGAACCAAACTCCCTCTGAAAAGTAATTGTACTGATACTGGTTGCGCTATAACTTCCATCATCTCCCATATTGATGTGCATATGGAGGTCCTTCTCCTCCAAGTTAGTAAAAAAATATTTGTTTCCTGTCTTATGGAATGAGGCTCCACTATCTAGATACCACACACTACCCATCACTGATGTCACCATGCATGCAATGAAGGTGAAATCCAAGTCAAATTATGAAGCTAGAGCTTCACCTACCACTCCTTTTGAGGGCTTCTTGCTGGCCTTCTTATGCGGACACTTCGTGTCATAGTGTCTCATCTCATGACAGTGAAAAAATTTAATCTTCGATAAGTCTTTCTTATTTCCCACCTAACTAAAATATCCTTTGAATTGAAATTTATATCCTTTCCCTTTCTTTTCCTTTCCATCCAAGGCACAATTATCCTCATCATCATGCTTGGATGAGGTTCCATCTATGGTGTTCTGCCTTATCTCTTCTTGCACCAAGTCGGACCACAACCACTCCCACTTTGGTAGCTTCTCCCTCCCATTTACCAAATCTTGATTGCTGTGTCAGCTCTTGGGAATGCCTAAAAGTGCTAGGATGACCAAATCATCTTCAACAACTCTAACACCAACACTCCCAAGCTCATCTAGACATTGGGTGAACTTTCTGAAGTATTGTGGTATTGTGTCTACCTTCTCCATCTTGATTTTCTGAAGCTTGTCCTTTAGTGCCAGCTTCCTATGGTCACTTCTATTCTGAAACAATTCTGTCAAGGCCTTCCACACTGCATATGGAGTCTCCTTCCCATGGAGGTTCAAGACAATATAATCTCAAACTCCTTTCAGTAAGGTCCTTCTTGCCTTGGATACATTATTTTTCCACCCTGCCAGATTATGTGCATTTGCAGCTACTGGTTTCAGAACATTGTTATCAATGTATTCCTTCAATCCATTATCTTCCATGATTTCTTTCATCTGGTCCTTCTAAACAATGTAATTTGAGATACCCTCAAGGGCATACTTGAGCCTTGGACCATAAAACACAATTCTGATCCCACTGCTAGTTCTGGAGAAAAGATCTGCAAAACTCGTTCCTCCTGCAAAGACAAACTCGTATTCTTCTCTTCTATTGTGATTTTAGCTTTGATACCATGTAGAAATTCCTTGTAGATTCAAACTACTAATTGTAATTTACTAAAATAATAGACTTGAATCTACTCTACCAAATGTAAAAACAATTAACGATCGTGAAATCACGAAGCATACAAGAGAAAGAATTCAATCAACACATTACACAATGTTTTTCTGGGGAAAGCTGCAACTAAAAACCCCTGCTATCTGTGTATTGCATTAGTCAGAAAAATATGAGAAGATTACAATGCTTTTCTCAAGCCCGAGCAACCTCCACACTATCTCTATCTATCTCACTACATCCTAAACAAGCCTTGGCCAATACTTAACTAATTTTTTTCTTTCCCAAGTCCCTATTTCCTTGTGTTGTTTCATTGGGAATCAGTCACTATTAATTAGGGAAATTCCTCATCCACAAATATGCAATACATCGTAGGCCTTTCTCTGACTGCATGCACCACCTATACAATTTGGATGATTATAAAACTGATAATACACTACCCTCGAACTCCAATCTCAATTGGGTAACTTGAATTTCTTGCATGCATGAGTTAATTATGGTTGATTTATCAGTTAACTAGTTGAACAATGAAGTTGCACCCCACTGCTAGACCTCCTACTAGTTCCTCCACCAGTTGGAGCTAGTTTAACTGGCATTAACTTAGTTTAATTGAATTAACTTATTACAACTCAAATTAAACTCACCTTGGGCTCCTAAAATTTATGAGATACTCTACATGACTCAAGTTATACCCTCAACTCGAATTTACTAAACCAACTAAGTCAAACTAACTTAGTTAACTCATACAAGTTATGATGTGATGTGGAATTACAATTTTCTTCTAATTTATTTCAAGCGAAAATTAAATTAGAATCTTTCTTAGTGCCATTTTCAACAACCAGGATGAGATTGCAAGGGATATTTTGGATTTGTTGGTGTTGGGGCACATTAGACCCAACTTTAGTCCCTTTTCTTCTTCAGTTGTATTGGTGAAGAAGAAGGATGGGACACTTCACATGTGCATTGACTATAGGGCCCTGAACAAGATGACATTGAAGAACCGGTGCTTGATTCCATGCATTCATGAGATGATGGATGCGCTTAGAGGGGCTAAGTACTTCTCTAAGATAGATTTTCATTGGGGATACCACTAGATTCAAGTGAGAGAGAAGGATTTCCTGAATACTGCATTCCAATGCCACTATGTGTACTTTGAGTTCTTGGTGATGCCCTTTGGACTAACCAATGCACCAACAACATAACAGTGTTTCATGAACCATATTTTCTACAAGAAACTACGTAGATGTGTGTTGGTGTTCTTTGATGACATTCAGATATACAACAGGACTTGGGAGGAGAAACTATGACACATAGAGGAGGTCTTACGAATCTCGGAGGGGCAATAATTTTATGCCAGATGTCCAAGTGTGAGCTTGGATTGATAGAGATTATTTATATGGGGCACGTGATTGGGGAGGATGGAGTCATAGTACATCAGGAGAAGACTAAGGCCATTTTGGATTGGCGTATGCCCAGGAATGTGACTGAGTTGCGGGGCTTCCTAGGTATTTGCACCTATTATAGACAATTCATGAAGGGGTTTTCTCAGCTAGAAGCACCGTTCACAGATTTGAAAAATAATGGGGTGTTCGAGTGAAAAAGTATGGCACATAAGGATTATGAGCACCTCGAGAGAGTGATGAGAAATTTTCCAGTATTGGCCTTACCTGATTTTTGCAACCATTTGTGTTTGAGTATGATGCACCTAAAGAAGGCATTGGGGTGATTTTGATTCAGGGAGGTCACCCAATTTCATTTGAGAGCTGGAAGCTATAGGTTCATGAGAGGCTGTATTCCATATATGACAAGGAGATGTTGGCCATTATGCATGCTTTGGCAAAATTACGACAGTGCTTGGTGGGAAATAGGTTCAAGGTGAATAGTGATCACAATAGTCTTAGATTCCTTTCAGAGTAGAAGAAACTTCAGGAGAGGCATAAAAAATGGGCCAGTAAGATCCAGGCTTACGATTTCAAGATAGAGTATTTCAAGGGAAAGAAAATTGTAGTGGCAAATGAACTCTTTAGGAGGCTTGCAACACTCTCACTCATGGATATCACTCATGATTGGAAGGCACAATTGATGGTAGAGTATTCCAAGAATCAACAAACATGCAAGATCTTGGATGGTACTTTTGAGGATGACATATATCAGGTGATGAAGGAGGTCATATACTTTAAGGAAAAAATATATTTGGTGTTGGGATCACAGTTGAGAGAGAAAATCTTGCATTCAGCTCATGACTCAACCATGGCAGGTCATCAGGGGTTTTTCAAAACATACAGGACTATCAAGGAGCGCTTCACTTGGAGAGGCCTCAAGGAGGATGTTATTAGGCAAATTTTAGAGTGTGATGTTTCCTAGAGGAACAAAGGGGAGCACACACATCTAGTTGGCCTACTACAACCCTTTCCAATTCCGAAGAGGAAGTGGGAGAGTGTCTCCATGGATTTCATCATTGGTATTCCAACAACACAAGGGTGTGACTATATCTATGTGGTGGTGGAAAATTTAACCAATTTTAATCATTTCTTTGTTATTCCATCTAGGTTCTTAGCTTCACAGGTAACTAAGATTTTCTTCAGAGAGGTATTCAAGTTGCATGGTCTTCCAAAGACCATAATCAGTGTCTAGGACAACAGGTATATGGGGGCATTTTGGTAGGAATTGTTTAGATTGGTGAGCATCGAGCTTACTCCCAACACTAGCTACCACCCCCATACATATGGGAAGATTGAAATCGTGAATAAATGGTTGGAGGGGTACTTGTGAAGCTATGTGACAGGGTAGAAACATGCATGGGCGAAGTGGCTACACTTTGGAGAGTACTGTTACAACATCACTCATCATATTTCCATCGGTTTGTCACCCTTCCATGCCATCTATGGTTATGATGCATTATATTTTTTTGACATGTTTTTTAGAGACAAGAAAGCCCCTGGGGCAAAGGATTAGATACAGGAGAGCCAAGAGATCCTGACATTAGAGAAATTTTGAGGTTTAAAATGGGCCTAAAAAAAATGTACAACCAAAATCAACTTTATAATAACCAAGGATTCAATATGATGATGTCAACCATGGGGGATGATTCACCATTTTTGGAGTAAAAAAGTAAAAATATTAAAAAATAATTAAATAAAAAAAACTTTTTCAACTTTTGCTTTCAACTTATCTCCCTATGGTTTTACTCAAATTTAGAATGGGAGAATTTTTTGGATGCATAATTTAATTCCTCATCTAAGGAGTACCTGTGTTGCATACTTTCAATGGACCCTACTACACGTAAAATAAGAAATACTTGAAAAATGTGATTGCTATAATGTTTTTTCAAGTATTTCTCAATTTTCTTGTAGCAAGGACCATCGAAAGTATGAAACATCGATACTCCTTGGACGAGGAATTAAATTCCGCATCCAATGAGTGACCTCACTCAAAATTTGAGTAAAACCATAGGGAGATAAGTTCAAAATATAGGTTGAAAAAGTAGTTTTTTCCTTCTTTTCCCCTCTAAAATTTGATGATGTAATCTAATATTATTTTATTATTTCCACTATTATTTTATAATATTCCTTATGAGTCCTATTTTAAACCTCAAAATTTCTCTAATGGGGCTCTCAAAGACAATTTGTAGATAGTACAAAACCAACATAAGACGTATGTAGACAAGCATTGGGTTGAGAGACATTTTTAGGTTGAGGACTTAGTTTTTCTGCGTCTCCAACGTATAGGCAATCTACAGTGAAGTAAAAGGGAGTTGAGAAGCTCAAACCAAGTTTTTATGGGCCGTACAAAGTGACCAGGTGGGTTGGAGAGGTGGCTTATGAGCTGGAGCTCCCACTAGGGAGAAAAGTGCACAATGTGTTCCATGTGTCTTGCTTGAAAAATGCCTTGGGACAATAGGTGACAACTACCATAAAATTTCCACCCTTGGATGATGAGGGACACTTGGTTTTGGTATTGGAGGCTATTTTGGAGGTGAGAGAGAGGAAGCTTAGAAACAAGACCATCAAGGAGTTTCTTGTCAAGTGGAAGGACCTACCAGAAGAGGATGCCACATGGGAAGGAGAATATGCTCTACAACATCCAGCATTGCAGTTGCTTGAGGACAAGTAACTTTTGGGTAGAGAGGACTGTCATGTCCCCAATAAATGATTTTTCTAAGTAAAATCCTCATTTTTGCAATTTTGGCATTGAGAAAATATTTTGGTGTGTAAACTTAGGAAAAGTGGGTTGAGGAGTCAGTCACTTAATTTTTTGGGAAAAGGAGGAAATAAAAATTAGAGAAAAAGGGAAATTATTTTGTTAGTGGAATATGGGGGGCACTTAAAAATAAAGGGAATTTGACCCCCTAGAGAAATTCGCACTAGGAAAGGAGGGAGAAAGAAAAGGGAGTTCGAATTAGTGAAGAAGGGGACCCACTAAGGGAAAAGGAACCAACATTTATAAATAGCACATAGGTGCAACATTTTTTCATGTTTGGTCCATCTATGTCTTGAGAACTCTCTCTCTCTCTTGGAGGTTGTTGAGCAAAAGAGGAGATGAGCTATTTAGCTCAAGAGTTTCAAGCAAAACTCTCCCTCATTTTGGAGAACTTTGAGTGTTTCCCTAGTGAGACTTTAGGGGAGTCTACTTCAGGGCTTCCACAAGAGTTATTTACAGATATTTCTCTCAGATATTCACTCTACTTGGGCGCATAAGCAAATTTATAGTGTTTGATTTGGAGTAGCTCCCTTTAGTAGCATAATCCAAGCTTTTACAGGAGATTTTCCTTTGGAAAAAGGGAGAGATGGCACTATTTTCATGGCCGAGACAAAGGTATATTTATGGGTTGATTTCTTCCACTTTTGGGCTTGTGTAGGGGTTATTGTGTAGAGTCTATGTAGAGGTTTGGAGTTGGAGATTCTATTGGAGTTTCATCTGAGAAAGTGAGCCATTTACGGAGAAGATTTTGCAGATAATTCTCAGTTTTTTGTTGTTGGAGGATTGACCCATTTTCTAGCAATATTTCACTTGTTGGGCGAAAAGTTGGTTGGCTGGGAAATTCACACTTTTTAGGGCTTTCCAGGTTAGCTGGAATTAGGTTGAGATATTTTTGGGTTTTGGTGGATTAAGTGTGAGGAGCCTCCAATTAAATTTTCAAAAATTTTGGAGTATATTTGAGGATAAAAACTACAGTTCTCCTTCAATAGCAGCAACATAATTTTTTAGTATAGCGAATTGCCAGTTTGAGCCATTGTAGTTGGGATTCCACATCATTTCACCTGGGTTTTTCATGCTTGCAGTAGCAAGCCTAGGTTCCAATTTCTGTCACTGATGTATTCATATTTTTCACATTAATACCATGGCTCAAATTTTTGGCTCTATTTTTTGTGTGTATTGATTGTCGTTGTGTTATCATAATTGTATTTTTGCTGTAGCTAGTGCATGCATTTGATATCCATTGTTATTTCCTATTAGAAACCTTACGTTAATGAATAGGATTTATAATTTGTTTCATGTTTTCATTCAAGTTATAAAATTCTTCTTACATCAATTTAATTTGGCACAGTCTAATGTGGAAATTTTTTGGCCCTATTCTGACTAGTTCTCCTAGTCATTTTTTCTCAAAATCAAATCATAAATGGGGAAAATTGTAGTTTTAACTATTGATTTGCACAATCAAAGTGCCCTAAGGGTTCTCCATGACACTAAATCCATTTCTAAAATCATAAATGTAATTTAGATTATGGAACTTTGCGATTTCAACAATATTTGTGTTGTTAAATTTCGATGAAAAAGACCAAAATGTCACTTCACTAGACTATACCATTCAATTTAGGGATATTTTAACATGTGTCCTCCATAACGAAGTGTGCAAAATGTTGGGCAGGACATCAAACATGGTGTTGGCTACATGTATTTTTCCAAAGCTAGAGAATTTGGTATTAGAGATTGTTTTAGGGTCAATTAGAGGAGTCAACATGTTTTTGGAATATTGAGAAAACCTTTATGAAGGACATTTCTAAAAAATATATTTTAATTTGAATGGGGTTTTAACAAATTGAGGTATTGAGTCATGAACATTGTTAGTTTTGATTGTGTGTAAAAGAAATTATCTTGTTCAACACAAAAGATTACTTACTTTCATTTATACTTATAGTTATATAAATCAAATTTGAAAAAAATTATATTTATATATATGTTGATTTGGGAAAAAAGTGTTTATCATTTGAATTTCTCAAAAATATAATGAAAATTTTCTAAATTCAAATATATTATTTAAGTGTGAAGTGTGTGTGTATATATATATATATATATATATATATATATATATATATATATAGATGAAATCATTTTAGATTGAAAGAAACCAAATTTACAACTGAATGTCAAATGATTAATATCCATATATTATTATTACGATTAAAACTAGAACCATGTGTTTCCAACTACTCCTCAAATAATTTTCCCTACTACAAGCAGTACAAAGACATCTCAATTCTAATTTTTCTTTGTCTACTTGACGATTTAGAGCTTAGTGCAAGCTTGTGAACACATATGAAGATCAAATCCCACAAAAATCCCCATGCCTATTTGGGTGGTGCTTCTTACATCATTGCCACCTAGTACACCCTTAATCCTCCAAAATATATCATAAACATATACCTTTTCCAGAGTATCAAACTTGATATTTGTCATAATTTGCATAATGAGTAGTGAAATTGTAATTATGTAGTTTGAGAACAAGGTTTCATAGTGCATACAAACGAACAACCCTGATGATCTAGTAAGTGAGTCGAGATGAATGATCCATACCACACTCATGGTCATCCCATGGACATTGATGGTCTAGTGCAAAGAAATCACACCATTTGGTACATGGCAAACACAACATAAAAAGATGGTTGCATGCACAATACAAGAAAAATCGGTGGTCAATTTTTGAGGATGATTTATGTTGGATATGAAAAAAATGGACAAGAAAAATTTAGGGACAATTTCTATTGCATAAATCCATTGCTCTGTCAAAAGTTTTGATGCAATGTGAAAATTTACAATGTTGATAGACTATGTTCACATCACTTGATTTTAAAAGGATTGGTTGTATAACCTGATTTGTTCTTAGAATTAACATTGGATAAGGAATGTTCATAGTCCACCCCTTATCCAACAAAAAATATCCCCAAACCTAGTAACATCTATGTCAAAAGGTAGTGTTCCACCCAATTGTTAGGAACTTTTCCCACAAAATGTTTCCCAGGGTTTTTGCCTATTTTAAGACAATCTATATCGTCATATTTCTTAAAAAAATGTGTGGTGGATACAAAACTTTTCCTCATCAAAGATTATGGCTCCACTAGAAAGGGAGAAATTTGAATGCCCCTTATCAAATTCCTCATCCTTGATTTACACGCTTATTGTAAACCATCTCCAAAATGAGCCACTATTCACTTCTTTGCCAATAGATCTTGCACAAAAACACAAGCTAAAAAGATTAAATGTGTTCCCGTTGACTAACCATGGAATCACTACACAAGAAGAATTTCTTATGTACATACAAAATAAGATCAACATTAGAAATGGATGCCCAACCATCCCCAACCATATGTTTGATGAGACCTTGCAATTTTTATTAAGATGCAAGTCAATCATCCAATAGTACATGTTTGTGATAGGGAGATAGATAGCTCAAAAGTAGAGGGGTCCTACATTGAAAGTTGATTTTAGTTAGTTTTATGTGTGTCATAAATCTAGTTTGCAATTTAGAATAAGTCATATAAGGATTATTACAACTCTTGATTTTTGGAAACTAGATTTTACCTTGTTGTTAATACATCTCTTATTACCACACGACTTGTGTAAGTTAGTATCATTATTATTTTACTTCCTTTATTTTTTGTTATTTCATATATGCTCTATTTAATGTTCTTACTCACTTACCAAATCAATTTTCCATATCTAGAGAATGCCCTTTTTATTTACACTCATAATTTCACATCCCTAATAAACATCTCTAATGCTCAATGTATATATGTCATACTAGTATTTTCACTTCCAATATAATATTTTTTATTCTCATTTTATATTGCTTTTAATTTTATTTTTTTCAATTCTCTCATTTACTTTCTTTCCTTGTGTGTAGACTTTCTCTACTCCATCAAATTGCAAAGTTGAAAGCTCTAGATATATCTCAATATTGACATATGTTATATTTGTAAGGATACATGATTACAAGGACCTTATACTTCTTTTACTTATTCTAACTACCATAGATATGTTTGACTATACCCATGGAGAGATTCATTTACAATCTATGACAAATGAATCATACCCAAGGCCTTTCCAGACTCAATTAGGATGTATAATGTTGTGCCATTCATATTGTCAATAAGTGTTGGCAAAAATTATCATGTCACATGAAAATTATGGATCTCAAAACCTAGCATTTAAGGTACAACACAACAAATTTAATTTTATTGAAGCTCCCTTTCCATCATGCAATCAAGTTGTTATCTATAAAATCCTATGTTTATACAAGGTCACATAACATGATGTGATTTTCATTGTATATGACTTTTTTAATATTTGCTAATTAAAAAACACAACACAAGGTCATTTGCTAATGACCATTGTTGTGGCTATGAAATGATTAGATTGAAGTGGTATATCCTATGACAAAGAAATGAAAATTATATAGATAGAACACCAAGGCTAATAGTGTTTATAGCTAAGCAATACATCCCACTTCAACAAAGCTTCCATCCATATGATACAAAATATAGCAACAAAGAATACATTCTTTCTTCACAGTGCATAGATGCAAAATTGGCATCCATGCAATACTTGTATGTAACAAAATGAATATCCATCCACTATACCAAAAGACATACCAAGATTTCTATCCATAAATTACATTATGTTTTATCAAAATTTACATGTCTTTCCACTCTAATAAATATATTCATAAAAAGACAAAAGAAAAAAAAAAGGAAAATATATATATATATATATTTTGGAGTTGTCTTTAGTGCGGTTTTTAGACTTTCTGGTGTTCGGACAGAAACATTTGAGGTGAAATCTTGATTTGTGTTATTTAAACTAGTTTTTTAATTTTTTATATGGATTCAGCGCAGTGAAAAATCCATAGGACACTTCGATAGTGCGCAGAGGTATCAAACTTGTGATTTCAATAAATTCCTATCAGATTTTAAAGAAATTAGACCTAAAAAACTCACATGAAAAATTTCCAAAAAATCACATTAAAAACAACTCATATATATAAACAAAATAAATAAATAAATAAATAAATAAATAAAAAAAACACATTTTCTGAATACTTTTGGTTGACAACATTCTATATTTAACCAATTTAAAACTTAGAAAACACAAAAGATTTTTAAGAACGTACACCATCAATAACGGTCACTGCTATTTGATATTTCCAAATTACATTAACCCAAACACCTTTTACCAAATTGTAAAGTGTTAGAACAACTCCAGTTATCAATGTGACAACACACCAACCGCAAGTGGCGGACGTGGCATGCTCACTCATCATTCGCCGGGAAAGCCGTGGCCGGCGATTGCGGATGCGATGCAGTCGGTTGCCCGTTAACCAGATGATTGAACCCTTAATCAGCGCCGAGAGTCACCACCATTCTACGGACGTTTCAAGAAATCCCCGCGATGGGTAGGAAGCACCGGTCAAATTTGTGCAACACTAATGTCCGTTTTCCATCATTTTATCATAGTTGACAGGCGGGCAAAAATTTTGGCCTGCCCCTCGTTACCCTCGTTTGGCGGGGAGGCGGCGTAAGAAGCGTCAGGGTGTCCAGGTTCCATGATTCGAACGCCTTGGAGGTAGGAAGGTCCAGACCCAGTATTGCAACGTCTGATTACATGCTTACATGAATTCTTAGTTCTTTGCAACATCAGGTTTACCTGCTCGCCTAGCTACAGGAACGTCCCCTGCATTCTTCGGTGGTTATATGCTGCATCATGGCTACCTGCGTGCCTAGCGACAGGAACATCTCCTTCATTCTTCGGCGGCAGCACGATAAACAGGCATAATTTATGTTTTAACCAGGAATTGATTCCTCTGTCGTTTCTTTGTTTTTCATAGGCTTCCAATGAACCAGGATCGATTCTGTGTTTGTTAAGAAAAAATCAAGAGATTTGTCTTCCCATCTATCACGTTAGCTTAACTGGTTTCGAAATGCATTGGTAATTTTAAAGATTTATGTGATAGATAAAAAAGACAAATCTCTTAATAACTAACTCTAAGAACAATAAATTAATTTGGGTTTAATTTAATGGCTGTGCGGATCGCCTTGAAGCAAAGTTCTGTTTGTTAACAATTTGTATTATATGTTTACAGAGCATCGAAGAGCTGAAACATCTCGTACTCTGCAAAACCCTGGAGCTGAAACGAGCGCGGGCCGAAGCAGAGGCGCAGAACGAAGTCCAGGAAGCCAGACGACTCAAACTCCAAGAGCTCTTTACAACCGCTAGCAGCGAACGAGACGAAGCGCGAGAGCAGCTGCTGAAACTCACGCAGAGACTCAAGGAATACTCCACAAAGCACCACATCATGTCTAGCGATGACTCCCAGTGGCCTGACACCATGCCGATTTCGGAACCAGACGAAGTGAAGCCATCCTCCACGGCCACCGCTACTGCCCTGCACTCAGTTTCCTCTCCGCTCGACGGACTGGCTGACCAATTTAGCTGGAATTTCGCTGGCCATAATTTAGGGCATCTTGAGCTCCGATCAGCCCCCCAAATGCACCAATCTCTGACTCAGTCCACAAAGATCCATTGTTCGAATCTCACTGACTTACAAAATCAACCGTTTTATCATGACAAAGAGCAGGGGCTAAGTTTAGCCCAGCGCCAAGAATCCGAGCAGCAGCACCAGGTCGAATCCCATCTCCCGCATGTCTTCCAAGATAAGTCCACAGACCATGACTTGTCAGTGCTGCAGCAGGAGTCGGCGGCAACAGCAAAGGGCCGAAGGCAGCTATCAAATCCATTTCTCGGGGTCGCAGAACACGGTCACATGACGTGTCACAATCCCCAATCGGACCTCGTCTTCCCATTTCCTTCGATCGATTACTCCACCCGGGCAGGCATGATGGATCCGCTGCCTCAGCAGAGACACCCAACCCGTCCCCTCGATACCGTGCATACAGTGCAGATCCCCAAAATATCTACGTGGTCCTCTAATTCTCTATTCGGGGCTCCCATGGCCCATCATATGCCCAACTCACATAGCCCTACTTATGCTCTGGATCCTCTGCAGGTGAAGCTTCCTCTGTCCTCTTCTCATTCTAGCATCAGCCCACCTACAGGAATTGACAAAACCCCCATAGCAGATGCATTTATCACTCCCCTGCAATCTGACTCTGCAGCTGCGTCAAGCTCCTCCCAATTGTTGCGCTGCCCACCGTTTGACTCAGAAAGGAAGTGGATACCAATGCCATTCCCACCGTATCATGATTCACAGGGGTCGTGGATACCGACACCATAACCTGAGAGATGTTAAAAGAAACAAGGTTATCTAATACATTTTGTCCAGAAGCTTTAAGCATTTATTGTGAAGTTATGTTAAAAGGGATAATGCTATTTAATATATTTATTTAGTGAAGTGTTTGTCGAGAAGTTGTGAGCCTTTATTGTGAAGCTTTACAGAGAAGGGCCCAATACTTCAAGTAGATGAAGAAACAATCTCTCTCATTCTCTATCTTTAACCTAATAAACATTAAAATAATTAATTTCTTTCTTTCCTTTTTTTCCAAACAAAATTATAACTATGAAAAAATGCAAAAATTGTTTTCTAGACAAATATAAATCCTTGAATCTACTTATTTAGTTTCTCCCTTAAACTATATTAATGACTGATCATTTATGGACAATGCAGACCGGCACAAATCGATGTATCTAATTCGTTTTCCCATAATAATGACTGATCATTTATGGACAATGCAAACGGGCACAAATCGATGTATCTAATTAGTTTTCCCAGCTCTATTAATTTACTCATGGCTTCAATGGGTGTTTTGGAGGATGGTGTCAATGACGGCCGTGGATAGTGAGGATTGGATTTCATAAAATTTATCCTCTCATATAACCCACATTAAAGTTCTGGTTTTTTCGAAGTGCGCCACTTAAATTCGTAATGCTGCACTTTGCTTGGTTAATCAACTCTTCAGTTTTTTAGTTGTTATAATATTATTGGTAGTTATCTATTATAGACTTAAAAGAATATTTTAAATTTTATTGCAGATTATAGGAATAATTTTTATTTATTTTGAAATAGCACTTCAAAAATATTTTCTAAATCTATAATCAATTTAAATTGAAAATGTTTAATGCTGCAGCATTTTTTTTTAAGGATTGGTATTAGTTCCAAATTGCTTATTTTTTTTTAATGTTGTATTGGGATTAGTTTTCATTAAACAAAATGGGGACTTTCATATGGGTGAGGGATTTTCATATGGATTAGAAATGTCCTCAATTTTTTGAGTATTTCATTGGGGATTTAAGGGCTTTCAAACCGTTCCTAATCGATCTCAGGCAGATTTTGGGGACTTGTTATGTCATCCCCAAAGAAAAAATGGTATATTTAACCTGATTTTGACTAGGTTTACTTCGCTGTTTAGATGGCTTTTCTAGCTATTTTGGATTAGCTTTATTTATGCTAATTTCCAAAGATAATGGCTAAAAGTACTCTTGTTCAGTGTTAACATTTATTTTCTCCTTTTTTTTTTCTCTTTTCTTTGTCACTTGACTATCTAAAGCGATACTCTCATCGCTGAAGTTCGGCCTATAATTATTGTTGCTTAAAAAAGATATCCTTTAGAAATAATTAAAAAGTCTGCCAACCTTTACTTCATGTCGCATGAATAAGGACACAATTATTGTTGTTGAAAATCTTTGAGTGTTGTCTTGACGAAAAAGTCAACTGTGTTTGAGATTGTTCCTATGTGGCACATTTAACAAGTTTCTAAACCCACTCCTATCTTACAACGAAGTTGTTGAATTGTGTTTAGCACGATTTGCAAGGATGCTTTGTTGTGAGTTGTCCTAGCAGCCAAATATTTTTTCATTCAAATATTAAAGGTTGTATGGATGTTTATTTGTAAATACAACCTTTTGTGTGAAGTAAAGTTTGCTAACAATGACTCATTTTAGTGCATTCCTTTTGAAACGGATGTTTCGAAAATCTTTGCACTTAATTTGTCCAAAAATAATAGACTAGGATTCGAACTTAATTTGTCCAAAAATAATAGACTAGGATTCGACATAGATTTACATGTCAAACTGATTTAAAGAAGTCACACTATGTTTAAGGCTCTAACGTGCTTTTCAACTTTAAGGAAGTTGAATTTGTTTAACTTGACCATATTATTACTAGTGAGAAACCTAACAATAGAGAGGGTGATTTAGGTGTTGAGATTGTCAATATTAGGAATTTGAGCTAAGGATTGATTTTGACAAAATTAGCATACTTGCTAGTTGGGATAATAAAGTGAATTAGTTTACATGCAAGAATGCCAACCAAAAATTGAATTTGACCAAAAATAGCAAGCAAGACAACTTGCTCTAGTAATTCAACCCAGGGTTTTGATTTGACATTTATGGCAAAACAAATTAGGTCTTTGAAAGTTCAAACTAGCAAGAGTTAGCTTCATATAAATGGATACTCTCCAACTAACTACCATGTGTCACACTAAGAGAATAGTGAACTTGAATTTGATATTTGAGATTATGTATTTGGTTTTGTAATTATTGATATGAATTTAGGATTTGTAAGCTAATTCAATGTTTATAATTTCATTACAATTATATATATATATATATAAAATTGTCATCCCTTCCAAAATTTGGTCTTAAAAACAATGCAACAACTTATTTTTATTATTTTTTTCAAGCTTTTCAACATATTTATTTCCCAATGCTAAATGACCTCTCAACATTATATTTCAAATTATTTATAAAATTTTGTTAAAATGGATGGTTTTTATTATATATTAAGTTTTTAATTATATTTTATTATATTAAATTATTAAATTTATTTTTTGGGTTGGGATTAGATTATTTAATAATATAAAAACTTATTTGAAATGGGTTTGGATATTTGTTATCTTACATATTTAGGTTTGTGTTCTTTTTGTTTGTTTGTTTTTGTATTTTTTTTTATTTATCTAGATTGGATGTCTTCATTGATTGTAGTTTCCCTCTGCTATATCAAGTTTAGGTTCAATTTGTTCTTGTGTTTGTATTGTTTCTTTTTTTTTAATAGTAATTTATGTTTTTAATTTTTGTAAATGTTTTGATTTGAATTTTCAAATGTGGTTTTAAGTTCAATAAACATGCGCTGTGGAAATGGCTATTTGCTTTATAATTTTGTGGAAATGGTTATTTTGTTTTATAATTTTGTTAATTTATGATTTAAAATGTAAATTTTAAAATAAAAGTGAATAAATATATAGATTTAAAAATAATGGCTTATTTATCAAAACTCTTTCGATACCGGGAAGAGTGAAGAAATACATAGATTTAAAAATACTTGCTTATTTATCAAAACTGTTTTGATACAGGGCTTTCCAAAGTTTTTGGAGGAGCATTGTTCTCTAATTTCAGGTTAGTTTTCTATCACAATTTTAAAACCATCCTATTTTTTGGTAACCGAATGAAAACTTGTGTTGTATAACGATATATGAATGGAGGAGCTGACAGGGCACTAATTTATTTCTCATCTTATTCGCAAGCTAGCATGAGACCTCAAATCATGGGCAGCAACTAAAGCAGGGCATTGCCTTCTTCTAAGGGCTGTTTCGGCTTCTTGAGATCAACGCCAAACCCATTGGTTCTCAAAGATCTTTCTTCAACTTCAATTTCCAGTGAAGCATATCATTCTCTGCTTGCTAAAGTACTTTCTCACAAATTACTCGTTTACAAAGAAAAATTTTATGGCGTCCAGACACGATTGAGCATCGATGCTCTCTAATTTTCTTTTTGCTTGCTCACATGCATCTTAAGATAAACATGGCCAACACAACAGAAAAAGATGGGCGCATGCACCAGACAAGAAAAATGTGTACTCAATTTATGAGGATAATTTATGTGGGATAAAATAAAAATAAAAATAAAAGTTAGGGACTTTTTCTATTGCATAAATCCATTGTTATGTTAGTATTTTTGATGTAATTTGAGTATTTACCATGTTGATATATCATGTTAATATTATTTATTTTAAAAAGATTGGTTGGACAATTTAGTTTGTTTTTAAAATTAATATGGGATAAAAGAGTATTTATAATTTTTTTATTTAACAAAATTTGTTCCCAAACTTAATAACATCTATGTCAAAAGTCAAAGTTCCACTTAATTGTTAGGAACTTTTCTTACAAAATGTTTCCCCAAAATTTTCGCCCTTTTTAAAACAATTCATATTGTCATATTTCAGAAAAAATGTGTAGTGGATAAAAAACTTTTCCTTATAAAAATTTATGACTTCACTAGAAAGGGAGCAATTTGAATGCCCCTTAACAAATTCCTCATCCTTGATTTACAAAGTTATTGTAAACCATGCCCAAAATGAGTCACCATTCACTTCTTTGCCAATAGACCTTGCACCAAAACACAAGCTAAAAAGGTTAATTGTGTTTCCAGTGGCTAACCATGAAATCACTACACAAGAATATCTTAAGTACATACAAAATAAGATGCCCAACCACCTATATTTGATGATACCCACTGCAATTTTTATTTAAGATGTAAGTCAATCATCCAATAGTACATTTTGTGATAGGGAGATAGATAGAAAAATGAGGAGAGAATGACTTCAAAAGTAAAGGGATAATGCATTTAAAGTTGATTTTAGTCGCTGCTATGTGTCATAAATATAGTTTGCAATTTAGAATAAGTGATGTTATGCTTTAGATATAAGAGATTATTACAACTCTTGATTTTTGGAAATTGGATTTTATCATACCATTAATACATCTCTTAGTAGCACACAACTGGTGTAAGTTCAGATATGCTCTAATTAATGTTCTTACCAACTTACCAAATCATTTTTCTATATGCAATGAATGTCCCTTTTTATTTACACTCACAATTTCATATCCCTAAAGCACGTCTCTAATGCCCCATGTATATATGCCATTCAAGTATTTTCACTTCTAATATAATATTTTTATTTTCATTTTATATTGCATTTAATCTTTTTCTTTCAATTCTCTCATTTACTTTCTTTCTTTGTACATAGACTTTCTCTACTCATTTAAATTGCAAAGTTGAGAACTTGAGATGTGTCAATAACTTTCTCTACTCATTTAAATTGCAAAGTTGAGAACTTGAGATGTGTCTTATTATTGGTATATGTTATATTTGTAGAAAGACACGATGAAAGGACCTTGTCCCGCTTTTATTTATTCTAACTATCATAGACATGTTTGACTATACACATGGTGAGACTCATTTACAATCTATATCAGATGAATCATACCTAAGTTCTTTCCAAATTCAATTACTATGTATAATGTTGTGCCATTAATAGTGCCAATAAGTATTGACAAAAATTATAGTGTCACATGACAAATTATGCATCTCAAACCTAGCATTTAAAGTACAACACAACTACTTTTTAATTTGATTGAAGTTTCCTTTGCATCATGCAATTAAGTTGTTATCTATAAAACCCTATCCTTAATACAAGGTCACATCACATGATGTGATTTTCATTGCAAATGCTCTTTTATTTTCTTCATTAATTAAAAAACACAACACAAGGGCATTTGTGTATGACCACTGTTGTGGCTATGAAATGATTAGATTGAAGTGGGTTGTCCTATAACAAAGAGATGAAAATTATATAGATAAAGCCCCAAAACCAAAACATGCTTTTATTTATAGCTAAGCAATACATTCCATTTCAAAAAATTTCCCATCCATAACAACAAAGTTTACATCTTTTTTTACTTTCTTTACAATACATAACAAGAAAATTTGCATCTATACCTAACAAAATGTGCATCTATGCACTACACTAAAAACATACCAAAATTTCTCTACATAAATTACATTATATTTCACCAAAATTTACATCTATATATCTTCCCAATTTGAAAAGAAAAACCCATCATTTAACATTCTATATTTAACTAATTTAGAAATTTAAAAACACACAAGCATTTTAATAACCTACCTTTTTATCACCATCAAGAACACTCACTGATATTTAATATTTACAAATTACCAAACACCTTTTACCAAATTTTAAAGTCTTACAACAAATCGAGTTATCACTGTGACAATACGCCGTCGCAAGTGGCGGACGTGGCATGTTGACTCATCATTTGCCGCGAAAGGCCGTGGCGGGGATTGCGGATGTGGGCTGCAGCCGGTTGCCCGTCTACACGGATCGATGTAGGAATTCAGCAAAAATCCGTGCAAGTATATCCTAAAGCCTTAATCACCGTTGGAAGTCGACGTTAAATTCTAGAATCACCACCATTCGGCACACATTTCAAGAAATCCCTCGCAAGGGTGGGAAGCACTGGTCAATTAATTTCTGCAACGCTAATGCCCGTTTTCCATCATTTTATCATAGTTGACTGGCGGGAAACAATTTTGCCCGTTACCCTTGTAGCTTTTCTGCCTGGAAAACAGAGGTCGTTGGGCGGGCAGCGGCTTGAAAAGTGTCAGTGTGTCTGGCTTCCATGATTCGAAACACTTTGGAGGGGAAAGATGTCAGTGTGTCTGGCTTCCATGATTCGAAACACTTTGGAGGGAAAGAGCTAACCAGTCATATATTGGGTATTTAATGCTTTCAGAGCAGCACGCACTGAGCGGGCAAATTCGGCATTAAATAATATTTGCCTGCTCCGGTGTTATCGGGCTAAATGGCGTGCTGCTTTGAGGGTATTAAATACCTAATATATGACTGGTTAGCTCCAGCCCTTGGAGATAGGAAGGTCCGGGTTCCATTATTGGAACGTCTAATTACATGCTTATATGAATTCTCTAGTTATATGCATCATCATGTTTACCTGTGCGAGGAACGGCCACTGCATCATCATGGTTACCTGCGCGCCTAGCGACAGGAACGTCTCCTGCATTCCTCGGCGGCAGCACAATGAACAGGCATAATTTATGTTTTAACCAGGAATTGATTCCTCTTTTGTTTTTTTAGCTTTTCTTAGACTTATTCCTCTTTTATTTTTTTTTTGCTTTTCCTAAGCCACCAATGAACCAGGATTGATTGATTGAGTTTTTTTAAGATGAATCACATGTGCTTGAAAATGGTATGTAATGGAAAACAAATCTCTTAATAACTCTACTCACAAAATCATAAGAAAAAATTAATTTGTTTGTTTTTGCTTTGTGCGGAACCACAAAAAAAATTATTAATGGCTGTGCAGATAGCCTCAAAGCAAAGTTCCGCTTGTTAACCATTTGTATTATATGTTTACAGAGCATCGAAGAGCTGAACCATCTCTTATTCTGCAAATCCCTGGAGCTGGAACAAGCGCGGGCAGAAGCAGAGGCGCAGAATCAAGTCCAGGAAGCTAGACGACTTAAACTCCAAGAGCTTTTTACAACCGCTAGCAGGGAACGAGACGAAGCGCGAGAGCAGCTGCTGAAACTTACTCAGAGGCTCAAAGAATACTCCACAAAGCATCACATCATGTCTAGCGATGACTCCCAGTGGCCTGACACCACGCTGATCAATTCGGAACCAGACGAAGTGAAGCCATCCACCGCTGTCGCCGCCACTGCCATGCACTCAATTTCCTCTCCGCTCGATGGACTGGCGGACAAATTCAGCCGGAATATCGGTGGCTATAATTTAGGGCATCTTGATCTCGGATCAGACCCCCAAATGTACCAATCTCTAACTCCGTCTACAAAGATCCATTGTTCGAATCTCGCTGAGTTACAAGATCAACCGTTTTATTATCACAAAGAGCAGGGGCTAAGTTTAGCCGAGCGGCAAGAATCCGGGCACCAGCACCAGGTCGAATCCTATCTCCCACACGTCTTCCAAGATAAGTCTACAGACCATGACTTGTCACAACAGCAGCAGGAGGTCGCGCCAACGGCAAAGAGCCGAAGGCAGCTACCAAATCCAATTCTCGGGGTCGCAGAACACGGTCACATGACGTGTCACAATCCCAAATCGGACCTCGTCCTCCCATTTCCTTCGATTGACTACTCCAACCGGGCAGCCACGCGTGCCCATCTGCCAGAGCCACCAGAGTCCGATCCTCAGCTGATGCTGAGGACCTTGCCCGAGAGAGGCAAGCTGTTACTGGCCGTCATGAATTCAGGGCCTCTTTTACATACTTTGCTCATGATGGACCCGCTGCCTCAGCAGAGACACTCACCCCGTCCCCTAAATACCGTGCATACAGCGCAGATCCCCAAAATATCTATGTGCCTCTCTAATTCTCTATTTGGGGTTCCCATGGCTCATCATGTGCCCAACTCACACAGCCCTACTTCTGCTCTGGATCCTCTGCAGGTGAAGCTTCATCTGCCCTCTTCTCATCCCAGCATCATCCAACCTACAAGAATTGACAAAGCCCCCATTGCAGATGCATTTATTACTCCCCTTCAATCTCGCTCTGCAGCTGCGTCCAGCTCCTGCAAATTGTTTCGCTCCCCACCGCTTGACTCACAAAGGAAGTGGATACCAATACCATTCCCACGGCAACAGGGGACGTGAATACCAAAACCATACCCACGACAGAAGTTAAAATGAACAATGACAAATCCAATCGAAACAACAAAAATTTGTAACAGGAACGAAATGCAAATTGTTTTCCCGACAAATACAGAGCCTTGAATCTTCTTATTTAGTTTCTCCATTAACTGTAATAATAAGTGATCATTTCTGGACAATGGAAACCGGCACAAATCGATATCTAGTTTTCCCAGCTCTATTAATTTACTTCATGGCTGCAATGGGTGTTATGGAGGATCGTGTCAATGACGGCCATGGACAGTGAGAATTGGATTTTATAAAGCTATTCTGTCATGTAAGCCACCTTAAAACTCTTTGACAATTTTTAGTGTGCCATTTAAATTCGTAATGCAAACAGTTTTCTCTAGTGTTTTTAGCTTTTATAATATTATTTGGTAGCCATCTATTATAGATTTTAGGGATATTTTAACATTTATTATAGATTTTAGGAATGTTTTAAAATCTCATGAATAAGAATAACATGAATTTTTAACTTCACCTTTTTTCCAGGTTTCACAAAAAAATTCAAAATTTGTAAGCAATTTAAATTAAAATGTGTTGGATGCTGCAGCGTTCTTTTTTACAGGTTGGTATTAGCTCCGAGTTGCTTACTTTTAAATAAATTTCCGAGTTGCTTACTTTTAAATAAATTTCCAAGCTTTTGAGTAGAGTTGTTGCTCAATGGTAAAATCATCAATGGGTTTCAAAATCTGTACTTAATTTAAATTGATAAGTGTTTGCTGTTACAGCGTTCTTTCCTACATGTATTGGTATTGGCTCGAGTTGCTTAACTTTTAATAATTTAACTTTTAATAATTTTCCAAGCTTTGCAATAGATTTATTGCTCAATGATAAAATCATCATTGGATCTCTCCAGATTAGATATCAAGTTATTTATAAAATTTTGTTAAAATTGATGTTTTTTTACTATATATCATGTTTTTTAAATTATGTTTTATTATATTAGCTTATTAAAATTTGATTTTAATTGGGTCAAATAATTTAATAACATATAAGTTTTATTATTGGGGTTTTACAGTTTTGTGTGATGTGAACTTTTAAGTTTGGGTCTCGTTTGTTTTTGTTTCATTATTTTTTTTGTTTTTTTAATTTATAGAGTAGTTTCTTTTTTCTATATTTGTGTATGCCAGTTTTTTTGTTAATTTTTATTACCAGTAGCAATCAGTTTCTAACATATTTGTTTCTTGTTAGCAGTTAAATGGCAGGGTGGAGGTGGGTCCACTCTCTCACAATCAATGAGTTTCATATACCAATGGGTTTCATATAGCAATTTGGTGTCTAGCTGGCCAATGACCTTAAAATTAGATAATAATAATATTAATAGATAATTTTGTAGAATAAAAAGAGATATTGGATATTACATAGAGATGATTTTTAAACTAAAATAACATCGTTAAGGATGATTTTGTAGGATGAAAATTGACATTATGCATCACATAGCGATGATTTTATCTCAAAAAATTACATAAAAATAGATTTTTTTTAGCTTAAAAAATGAAAAATTAAGAAATTTTATAAATGATTTATTTGTAAAATTATTTTATATTTTTATTATTATTTTAAATTACCCTAAATTAAATTTCAGTTATTCTCATTTAATTTCGGTTAAAGATTTATATGCTGCTCTCTCTCCTGGCCGTCCGCCTTCCTCTCCATCCTTTCCTTTCAATTTTTGGAAAGCTTCCTGTCCGCTTAAGATGATTCTCTTCTCTTGGCTTCTCTTCTCTAACAGAAATCTCTCCTGGGAGGTTCTTCAAAGAAAAGGTTGGCAGGGTCCAGGTCGATGTCAAATGTGCCTCATCGATGCTGAATCCAATCTACACATGTTCTTCCAATGTGGCGCAACATCTTCAATCTGGTATGAACTGTCCTTAAATTATGGTTTTTCTCACCAGGTTTTTCCTTCTGTTCAGGATGGTTTCAGGTGGTGGAGCTCGCAACGCCCTCCCTGGCGTTCTCTTTTTGTTATTACTTGCTGGTTCCTTTGGAAGTGGAGGAATGAACACATCTTCCAGAACTCCTGTCTGCCCCTTGACTCCATCTTGATCAAAATTTCGGGCTATATGCCTTCTGTGGATTAATTTCTGTCTTGGCATCATATGTATTTTGTTGTTTCCAGATCTGTTTTTATCATGCTTTTGTGGGATATCTCCCCTGGAGATCATGTGGCGCTATGCGCTTAATGCTTTGATTTTTTAGTCATCTATGCGGTTTTGATCCTATGATCCTATGACAGTATCTGATTTCTGAACATCTGCGCCTAAGGCATTTTGTCCTCCTATGTATCACGACTTTTATATTATCTTAATATAAATCATGAAGTTTTTTCTTTCTGAAAAAAAAACATATTCAAATATATAAAATAAAATTTAATTTGAAGGAAAATCATAAATAGATATCAAAGTTATTCTCCCATTTCAATTTTTGCAAAAGCACATTCACATTTTTAATTTTGTTAGGGGTGTTTTTTATACTCATGCCTTAATGAATGTAATGCAAATCCAATCATCCCAGCCTAATTTCAAGAGAGCTTCAAGTATTAAAACCTAAGTCCTTTATGGTGCTTGTACTTTTATGTCTGGTTGATTAAACTTAACAGGTTCATATTGAATGCAAGATTTCATGTTAAACATCGTTTCGAGGATTCCATTGGTCATGACACACAGAATAAGTCACTAGGTTTTAATTAGTAAAATTCTAAACAACTTTATATGGGATAAAAATTCTAAATATATTTTTATACAATGCGTTGCATTGTAACGTTAGAGAAAGTTTACATAATCTTGCCACCCGCGCTTGATCCGAGCAGCCAAGCATTAGACGTTACAAATCAATCAAGGCGCATTATGGGTGTGTGGGGAAATGTTTTATCAATGTTTTTATTGATTTTTTTTTTTTTTAATGTAAATAATAGTTTGGTTTTTTTTAATTAAATAATAGTTTATTAATATGGATCAATCTTATTTATAAATTATAATTTTTATTTTATTTTATTGAAGATTATGAAATATTTTTAATTTTTTATATTTAGTAAAAAAGTGGAGATTAGGAAATGTATTAGACATATGAAACATGGATGTATAGAATCAGTAATAAAATTATTGAAAAATGTTTTTTTTTTAGAATTTATAGAAAAAGGAAAAGAAATTTTGCATTTTCAATAAGACGAGAATAAAAACCTAGTCTATACACTTTAATTAAGAAAATGAGAAGTGAAAGTTTATCTATTTATTTAAAACCACTAAAAGATAAGTTAAGAGATTGGATAGTTTACAATTGCTTTTGAAAAAAAGTAAAGCTCTTCACACTCAATGTCAAATACGAAAGATAAGTTTGGGGTTAAGACATGTTATGAAACCAGCTCACAAAAATATAGAAAAGAGAGATCCATGCCTTAGAATTCAGCCTCTTCGAGGGGGCAACCTCCTTTACATTACATAAATGAACAATTCTTGGATGATACAAATGACAAAACCTCCTTTCTATATATAGGAGTCTAAGGAGTCACAATATAATCCAGCCGACCTAACAATAATAATATAAAGCCACAAAAATAACAATAGAGGGATTCTATGGGGCACAAAAATAACAATATGGGGGTAATAGGGGCACAACAATATAAATAGGGGTATAACTACAATAGTAATGGGGTAATCACTAGTATTATAGGGACCCAACATGCCCCTCTCCTTCAAAAAAGTGTTGTCCTCAACGCTTGAGCAGTTCTGGATACTTCTGCATAAAATTCTCATCCTCCCATGTGGAATCTTCAGCGGATAAGTTCTTCCACTTGATAAGATACTCTGAAATTGATCGATTTCGTAGCTGTCGAGTTCTTGTTTCTGTGATTGCTTCCGGTTCCAATATAATTTTTCCTTCCTCGTCAAGTTCTGGCAATATTGTTTGAATTGGGAGCTTGTCACCTATAACCTTCTTTAAACATGAAACATGGAAAACTGGGTGCAATCGAGAAGCTGCAGGAAGCTCCAATTTGTATGCCATAGTACCAATCTTTTCCAACACCTTGTACGGACCATAATACTTTGGTGATAATTTATTATCCTTCTTAGCTTGCTTTAGGGACATTTGCTTATATGGTTGTAGCCGTAGGAATACCCAATCACCTACATCAAAACTTCTTTCACTGCGATGTTGATCTGCCTGTTGTTTCATTCTATTTTGTGCCAACACGAGGTTATCCTTTAAGAGTTGGAGGACTTGTTGTTGATGTTCGATGTGATGTTCCACTGCCTGAACCTTAGAATTTTCTCTTAAATATGATGTGATGGATGGTGGTTGATACCCATAAAGTGCCATAAATGGGGTCATTTTTGTTGTTGTATGGAAGGAAGTGTTATACCACCATTCAGCCAGAGGCAACCATTTGACCCATTGTGTCTGTTTATCAGATACAAAGCAACGAAGATATCCTTCCAAACATTTGTTTACTATCTCAGTTTGCCCATCAGATTGAGGATGATAAGATGAGCTATGAGCTAACTGAGTACCAAGACAAGAAAATAATTCTGTCCAAAAATTTCCAGTGAAAATGGGATCTCTGTCACTTACAATAATCTTTGGGTTTCCATGTAGCTTTTGAACTGTTTCCATAAATGCAGTAGAAACTGTACTGGCTTTAAATGGATGTGATAATGCACAAAAGTGTGCATACTTGGTAAGTCTGTCAACTACCACCATGATGACACTCTTTCCCTCAGACTTGGGTAAACCTGTGATAAAATCCATTGAAACCTCCTCCCAACGTTGGCTTGGAATGGATAAAGGTTGTAATAGACCTGGTGTCTTAATTGTTTCAACTTTATTTTGCTGGCAAACCAAACATTCCGCCACAAACTTTTGAATATCTGATTTAAGGCCATCCCAAAAAAATTCCTTCTTAACCCTGTGGTAAGTTTTTAAAAATCCTGAGTGCCCTCCTAAGGGAGAAGTGTGCAATTCCATAAGAATCTTTTGTTTTAGCTGGGAATTCTTACAGAGGTATAAGCGATCTTTGTACCATAACGAATCATTTTTCCAGCTAAATGTATCAGAAGTACTGGAATCTTGTTGTAGCTTTCGAATAAGTGCCCACACTTCTTCGTCATTCTTCCATTCCTCCCTTGCTTCGTTTATCCAATCTGGTTGGATAATAGAAATGGCACACAACAATGCTTCCACATCCTCATCCTTTCTTGAGAGTGCATCTGCCACCACATTTTGCTTCCCTTTTTTGTAGATGATTTCAAAGTCATAACCCAACATCTTTGTGACCCACTTTTGTTGCTCTTCAGAGGATAATCTTTGTTCTAAAAAGTATTTAAGGCTATCATGATCCGTTTTTACCTTGAAGTGTCTTCCCATTAGGTAGGGTCGCCATTTCTTAAGTGCATGGAGTATTGCCAACATTTCCTTCTCATAAATAGCTTTGCTTAAAAACTTTCCCTTGATTGGACGACTTTCAAAAGCAATGGGTCTTTCATCTTGCATTAGAACAGCACCAATTCCATTTCCTGAAGCATCACATTCCACAATAAAGGTTTTTGTGAAGTCCGGTGTAGCTAAGACCGGTGCTTGGCACATTGCCTCTTTAAGATGTTCAAAGGCCTTTGTTGCTTCCGAAGTCCATGAAAATGAATCTTTCTTCAATAATGTTGTTAGAGGTGCTGCTATTCTCCCATAATTCTTAACAAACTTGCGATAATACCCTGTCAACCCAAGAAATCCTCGCAGATGCTTTATGGATGTGGGGATTTTCCATTCCTTAATGGCTTTAATTTTGCTAGGGTCTACCTTAACTCCTTCATGAGATACAATATGACCCAAATATTCCACCTCCTGGACTCCAAAGAAACATTTGGATCTTTTTGCATATAATTGTTTCTCCTCCAATAGTTGTAGCACCTTGTCAACATGTTCAACATGATCCTTCCAAGACTTGTTGTAGATTAGTATATCATCAAAAAATACTAACACAAATTTTCTAAGGAATGGTTTGAAAATTGAATTCATCAAACCTTGAAATGTTGAAGGTGCATTGGTAAGGCCAAAAGGCATGACCAAAAATTCATAATGACCCTCATGAGTTCTAAATGCCGTTTTCGGAATGTCTTCAATCTTCATTCTGATTTGATGATATCCCGAACGAAGATCCAACTTGGTGAAGTAAATTGATCCATGCAATTCATCCAGTAATTCATCAATAACAGGAATGGGGAACTTATCTTTAATAGTGAGCTTGTTGAGCTCCCTATAATCTGGACACATGCGCCATGATCCATCCTTCTTGTGCACCAATACTACTGGAGCTGAGAAAGAACTTTGACTCGGTTGAATTATACCAGCCTCTAGCATTTCTGCAACCATACGTTCAATTTCACTTTTTTGGACATATGGATATCTGTACGGCCTGATGTTTGGAGGAACACTTCCTGGAATCAGATGAATAGCATGATCATGATCACGCATAGGTGGGAGACCTTTGGGAGTCTCAAATACCTTGGAATGATTGTCCAAGACTTTTTGGAGATCTGGAGAAATAGATGATTCCAATGTGGAAACATCTAGCGAACATAATTGTGCAATTACACCTCTTTGCTCCTTTTTTAGAAGCTTTGTCATGCCATTAGAGCTGATTATCTTTCCTGGTTTCCCTGCAATACCCCTTAATTCAACTTCCTTTCCTTCCACAGAAAATTTCATGAAAAGTTCTTGAAAATTAAAAGCTATTGTACCCAAGGATTGTAGCCATTGGACTCCTAGTACAACATCAGCACCTCCCATTGGAATGGAAAGCATTGGGCTAGTCAATACATATTCTCCCATGGATAGCTTGATATTATGGCACTTTCCAGAACAATTTATTGTTCCTCCATTTGCAATCATCACTTGACACTCTGGTGCTGGATATAGGAAGCAATTCAATTCTTTTGCTACCCTACAATGAATAAAATTGTGGGTGCTTCCTGAATCAATCAACACTATTACCTTTTTCTTCTTGATTTGTCCTTCTATCTTGATGGTTTGAGGAGTGGTAATTCCCGCCAATGCATTACAAGATATGGTCGGATTTATTTGTTCTTCATCTAGGCTTTGTTCCTGGAATATATCCTCTTCTTTTGACCTTTCTTGCTCCTTTTCTTCTTCCTCTTCACAATCTATGTAGAATAATTTCTTCTCAGCACACTTATGACCTTTTGTGTATTTGCTATCACAATTGTAACAAAGCCCTTTTGCTCTTTTTTCTTCCAATTGTTGTGGTGTCAACCTTGTAGGTTGTGGAAGACTATGGGCAACAACACTTCCGTCTTTATAGTTGTGAATGGTATGCTTCCTAGTTGCCATAATTTTGCTTTCCATTTTTCTTGCTAACCTGAATGCCTTCTCTAATGAATCAGGTTCCCAAAGGCGCACATCATGTTGGATATTATCCTTTAAAGACCCTATGAACACATCAATCCTATGCTCCTCTGGAATATCTTTTACCCTTATGTTCAATTTTTGGAACTCCTCAATGTGCTCCATTATTGAACCCTTTTGTTTGAGACTTATCAATTGGCTAAAAAAAGTGTTGCTTTTTGTATCCTCATAATGTGCTATCAATTCTTCCGTAAAAATTGCCCAAGTGATAAATTGTTTACGAGAACAAAGCCATTGATACCATACAAACTGATTTGGTTCCAAATATAAAGTTGCCATACGTACCTTTTGTGTGTTTTGCACATTATTGAGATCGAAGAATTGCTCCATCTGTAATATCCATGTGGCGGGATCCTTGCCATCAAACTTCCTCATATCGATTTTTGGAACATGGTGAGTCTTCGATCCAACATTAGAGTCTATGGAATCATGATTAACATTTCTTTTGTTCTCATCATGAGTTTCCTTTACTACCTTTTCACCATTAGTGACCCTTTCTTGTAGCAACTTCTTCAATTCTTCCATGTCTGTCTTCAAATCTATCTTCAAATTTGCCATCGAATCCTCCATCTTAGCTTCCATGCCCTTTATCTTAGATTCCACGCCATTTATCTTAGCTTCTGTTAGCTTTTGTGAGCGTGACATTTGTTGCACTTGTTCTTGTAATTTTGATATATCATGTAGCATTTCTTCCTCTTCTTCATGAGTCATGCTAGAGCTTTCAGGTTCCTTACTAGGTGTTTGCATTTTCTTTCCTCGGGGCATCAGTTACTGATAATAATGCTTTACTATGCCCTTTGAATTCTGTAGTAGCCTTTTGCGTCCTCTTTCCAATGCCACAAGTCTGAGCCAAATTGGATTCTCCAAGGAAGAGTTATGTGAAATCTCCCATAGTGACTTGCTTTTAGACTGGTTCAGTAGAGCGAAATTGTACGACGTGCCACGAGTCCCTGTTTCAACCTTTGAATCTGAAACACACATACAAGAAACTACAGTCCGTCCTCTTTCTGTACCTTCTTACGAAATTTCAATCCGATCCCCAGAGAGAAAGTTATGACGATTTTCCCCAGGTCACCTGTTTTGAATGTAATTCAGGAGTCTGCAAAAAGACCAACTTCCTCAGATCATATCTCCGCAAATATCACGCAAAAAGCTCTGAAATTCGGACCCAAGGTTCAGCGCGATTTCTTCTCAAATGGGTTTTTTTTGCGACTTCTGAAACGTCACAGAAAAAACGTTATAGCGAAAATTCCACGATGACCTGTTTGGAGCAGCGAAACCCTAGAATCCAAAGCTCTGATACCAAATGTTATGAAACCAGCTCACAAAAAGATAGAAAAGAGAGATCCACGCCTTAGAATTCAACCTCTTCGAGGGGGCAACCTCCTTTACATTACATAAATGAAAAATTCTTGGATGATACAAATGACAAAACCTCCTTTCTATATATAGGAGTCTAAGGAGTCACAATATAATCCAGCCGACCTAACAATAATAATATAAAGCCACAAAAATAACAATAGAGGGATTCTATGGGGCACAGAAATAGCAATATGGGGGTAATAGGGGCACAACAATGTAAATAGGGGGTATAACTACAATAGTAATGGGGTAATCACTAGTATTATAGGGACCCAACAACACATCAAGCCATTACAAGACAAGTCAACCAAAACTATTAAGGGTTGTTTTCATTTAAAGTGACTTATTAAAGGTTGCTTTCATTCAAGGTGACTAAAAAGGGAAATATTGTATTATTTTTATTTAAAAAATATGTGTATTTAACTTTTGCATGACGATAAATCAAAATATAAATTCATGAAATACACTGGGAGGTTTCATAGAATTAGAAATACAAGAATTGGTAGAAAAAATACTAAATACTATTTAATATTTTTACACTTTTGAAAGAAAGGTACTTATTTTGTGAAATAGATTCGAAGACCCCATAAAATTAGGAATACAAAAATTGGTTATAAAAGACCAAAGGCTATTTAATATTATACACTTTTGCAAGGAAAGGGGCTTATTGTTTCATTGTAAGCTATTTTTATATGTGAAATAGAAGGTCATTCATTAACTTGTGTTTATGTTTTGATGAGATATTGGTTTTAAACTATTTTTGATATTCTTTATATTTTTGGTGCTTTAGAGTTTAGACATAGAATCTCATGATTGTTATGGAAAATAGACACTCCCTTTGCTAATTGAATATATGGAAAATGGATATTACAAAGAAATTGGAAGAGCAAACATATGAGACATATTAGTCACAAAACTATTCATCTATAATCTTCAAAGTCAAATTACAAGCCACATAAATAGTGCTCATGAGATCCAACAAATTCCAAACAAGGAGAATATTGTTGAGAAAATATCTCATCAAAACTCCAACAACCAACAACCCAATCCTATCTATATACTAATGTAAGCATTATTCCAAATATATTCACTTTGATAATTGAGTCTACAATTTTATATTATGCTATGCTAACTTGTTGAAAGTGGCTCTTGGGAAATGTAAGCTATCTTTATGTCCTCAAAATAAGCTTGGGACTAATGTGCAATTGTATGAGTAAACTATCTTCTATGCTTTTGCAACTATTTCCTTATTCGTGTTCAACACTTTCATGTGGAACATATTCCCCAATATTGAAGCTATGATTCTTCATGTATATGTAAAAGGACATAGTTGGTTCATGTGAAGTTGGATATGGTTTTAAGGTGGCTTCATCATTCATTGCTTCCTTGGTTAGATAGTTGAATTATAAGTTGACAACATGTATAAGCTATATTCGATGCTCTCTGTACCTAATTTATGTTTCATATTAAATAATATGGTTTTATTTAATGTGCTCTTCTCACCAAGATATGATAGTTAGATTGTTAGATAGAAATATGTTTCATTGTATATTTCACATTACTTATTGTAATTACAAGCTAGTTACATCATGCATAAACACAATTTAAAACTTTGGGTGAATCAAGTCTTTATCAGTAAATATTTGTTTGAATAAAGAACAAACAAAGTTGGATATATTTAGAGGGTTCACTATTTCAATGGAGGAAGGCTTGTTTAATTGAGATCTTTGATTGGTGAACTTATGTTGTTGACTTGAGCCATTTTCCCATGTCAACAAGTAGCTCTACATACTATGTTGAGGCCCCATACTCATGAATTAACACACATGCCATGTAAAAGATGTCAATGCCATATAAGATAACTATCTCTAAAAGACGTCTGACTTGTCTAGCATATATAAGATAACTATCTCTATAAGAAGTGTGACTTGTCTAACATATATCTTTAGTACAAGAATCCACCTATAGTAAGCTTTCCAAATGCCAATAGAGATAACTTAAGATATTACAAGAGGAAAAATTGCCCAATACTCCCGACATCACTTGAAACACACTCCTATTAAAGCATAAACATTTTTGGAGCAACCCAAACTCCAAAATATAACAAAATTATGCGTCACCAATGTCAAAATAAGATAAGATACAATATGGTATTAAGTCATAATGGGCATTGCGAAAATGCATTCTTAATGAAGAAAATTTGTATATAATATCTCATATATTTTAGTGAATAAATTGTTCTTATCTTTATTAACTATAAAAACAACTTCATCTACTATATATTCGATATTGAATTATTTTTGAACTTATTCTTCAAAATTGGTGGGCTAACCAAGAAATTCTATTAATATATTTATAGATATTTGACTTGAATAAATTACTTTATAATTTAATATTACATATTTTTTATAAAAATAGAAACAATTACATAATAAAATGTGTAGGCGTGTTAACAAAAAAATGCATTCTAAACAATTATAGAATATAAACCTGCAATAAAGTTAGAGACAAAATGCATAAAGACATTTTCTAGGAAATATATTTTAATCATATAAAATATAACGGAATGTATTTGAGACAATTGCAAGGAGGAGATGCTTATGCCATGTATAAATTGCATTAACAATTTCTTTTATGTGACGTGTTTCTCTCACAATATTTTTATATAAATATGTTTTAAATTTTTTAGGGCAGTCCTTTCTCATTCGATATAAGGCACTAATTGGTTTGCCTAGGCATCAATTTATTTGGGTTATTCACTGCTTTGCATACTTTTCTTAATACAGTAACAGTGTCTAGCCCAAGCCCATCTGCATAAGAACCAAATCTTCTGAGACATGCAATTTTGAAGTTGGGCAATAGTTGATCTATAGTATTTGAGGATGGAGGATTTTGTTTTTGGAGTTGGAGATGCACGAGGGAAACACCCCCATCCTAAGAGTACGCTTGATTTCAGCTGCATGAAAGGAATGCGTATTAAACAGAACATTGAATTCAAAATCAAATGAGGTATCAGGAAACCATGTCTATGTTTGTTAAAATTTTGTTTAAAAATGTTAGGCCAGGAGGTAACTCCTCAAATCAACTGTGTTTATTCATTAGGATTCCTCATTGCTATATACACAAGGGAGTGACTCTTGGGTTTGACCTCCTGATGACTCTTCATTTTCCATTATTTACTATTTACATTATTTACAACTGTTCATCCAATTCCCATGATTAGGTGCTAACATTCCCCCCTTAATATGAAGGGATGTTGGTGAGTCCAAGCATCGTTTTGAATCTTTCAAGCTTTTGTCTTCCAAATGCTTTGGTGAAGATGCCTGCAATTTGCTTATTAGTGGAACAATGGCGTAGATGGATTGTCTTGGCCTCAACATGATGTCGAATCAAATGGTATTTTGTATTGATGTGCTTCCTCCGATCATGGAACTTTGGGTTCTTGGCCAACCTTATTGCAGAGGTGTTGTCAATCATGAGTGGAGTTGAATGTACTTGTTTTCCCTGCAAATCTTCCAGAATTTTCTTCCAGAATAACTTGTTTTCCCAACAAGTTATTTTGTTGCCTCAGCTACTGCCACATATTCTGCCTCTGTTTTGAAATTTTCTGGAATCAATTGTTTTCGTGATCTCTAGGAGATAGCTCTTGATCCAAGACTCATAGCATAACCATAAGTAGATACCCCAGTTTCTTTGTCTCCATCGAAGTCTGAATCAAAGTATCCAATCAAGCTGAAGTCTCCAACCTGTGTATACTTGAGTCCAAAGTCTTGAGTTCCCTTCAAGTACTTTAGAACTCTTTTTGCAGCAGACCAATGTCCCTCACAAGGATTTTGCATAAACCTGGAGAGGATTCCAACAACAAATGAAATGTCTGGTCTGGTAGTAGTCAAGTAGTTGAGACTTCCTACAAGTTGTCTATACTTTATTGCATCCTCAATTTCTTTTCCTTTAGTGGATGTGAGCTTTAAGTTTTGTTCCATTGGAGTAGTCAGAGGATTGCACTCAGCCATGCCAAACATATTCAACAAATCTCCAATATACTTCTTTTGAGAGAGGAATATAGAATTCAGATGTTGAGTTACTTCAATACCAAGATAGTAGTGAACACAGCCCAAGTCAGTCATTTCAAAACCTTTTCTTAATTCCTTCTTTATGGATGCAATGTAGTTCTCATTGTTCCCTATCATCAAAATATCATCTACATATACCACAAGATATACAATTGTTTTCCAACTTTCTTGACAAACAAAGTTGCATCATCAAGATCATAATGTTTGAAGTTGAGTTTCAGAAGATGCTCAGTTAAATTTTCATACCAGGCTCGCGGTGCTTGATTGAGGCCATACAAGGATTTCACAAGTTTGCATACTTTATGTTCATGTCTTTTCACAGCAAATCCTTCAGGTTGGGACATAAAAACATTCTCTTTAGATCTCCATTCAAGAAAGCAGTTTTTACATCCATTTGATGGACTTTCCAACTGTTTGAGCTGCTAAGGCAAAGAGTATCCAGATGGTAGCCCATTTTGCTGTGGGGGAAAAATTCTCCTCATAATCAACCCTTTCCTTCTGTGCAAAACCTTTTTCCATAAGCTTGGCTTTGTGCTTGTCAATTGAGCCATTAACTTTATACTTGTTCTTGTAGACCCACTCGCAGCCAATTGGTTTGGTTCCCAATGGAATATCAACCAACTTCCAAGTGCCATTATTTATCAAAGCATCATACTCATTTTGCATCACTTCTTTGCATTCATCATGAGAAGCGACTTCTTTGAAGGAAGTTGGTTCAAAATATGTAGACAAATTCAGTTCACAATCATAAGAAATATCCATATCAACAGGTGAATCAGAATCATCTACATCACCTCCATTTTGCCTGGTTGAATTTCTTGTTCCTGTCTTTTCAACCTCATCAGGATGAACACTTTCAAGTGTCTTTGTCAGCCACTTTGGGGAACCTTTTTGAGATGGTCCAGGCTGCTCAGTTGATTGAATTGGGACTGAATCAAGATTGAGTCTCCCAATTCTGTCAATCACATCACTCAAAGTATCATCAGTGGTTGGAGTTTCATGTGGGGGAGAGAGTGCTTCAGAAGAAGATACTACAGATTGATCCAGTATAGGAATCCCCCCTTCAAGATGTGGAATCTGATTATCAAATTATTGTAATGATTTGCATTTCCGAATCTATCCAAGCGATCAAGTTTGCGCTCAACAACATTGTTAGCTTTGGAAGATTCAAGAAATATTACATCTCTAGATACAACAATTCTTTTATTAACTTCATCACATAGACGGTAAGCTTTGGAGGTATTTGAATACCTCAAGAAGATACACGTACGACTCCTTGCACCAAGTTTTTTTTCTATGTACTTTTGGTATCAAGGCATAACAGGTGGAACCAGAGACCCTGAGATTCTTTGCCGAAGGAATATATCCATACCACATTTCACAAGGAGTCTTGTTTCTAATAGCATTAGACGAACATCTATTATTTACATATACAACACATAGAACTGCATCAACCCAAAATATCAATTTTACATTCTTGAAAAACATCATGGAATGTACCATATTTAAGATTGTCCTATTCATTCTTTCAGCTACTCCGTTTTGTTGGGGATTATAAGGAACAATTGTTTGATGTTTGATCCCATGTTGGCAAAGATAGTTTTCAAATTCATTTGAAGTGTATTATTTTCCATTATCAGTGTGAATAGAGCCAATATGAGATTGTGCATCATTTTCAATCCATGTATGAAATTTCTTGAATGTTTGAAAAGCATCAGATTTGTTCTTTAATAAATAAACCCAACACATTCTAGTGTAGTCATCAATAAATGTCATCATATATTTATTTCCATTTGCAGAAGGAACATGCATTGGACCGCATAAATCTGAATGAATGAGTTCAAGTTTTCTATGTGCTCTGGAATGTGAATCATGAAAAGACTGTTTGCTATGCTTTCCTAGAATGCAAGCATCACATTGCTTAAGTTTCTTAGGAATTGTAGGCAAGCCAGTAACACCATTTTTCTTCAACAAGCGAAGGTTGTCATAGTTCAAGTGTCCAAATCTAGCATTCATAATAGACTTGATGGAAATGTACCTTCATCATAATGAGAATTGTATGAGAAATTTTGTGCACGAGCAAAGGTGCCTTCCAGCTTCAGAAGCCTTTCTTCTTCTATCCCCGTCATGACAAGTGGGTGATCTGATGCATTTCTCACCTCAACTTTGCCATCAAACATATGAATGGAGTGTCCTTGCTGGCAGATATGGACCAAAGACAAAAAGTTTCTCCTCAGCTATGGGAGATATAAGACATCATGCAGAAGAAAGTTTGGAAGATCAAGCAATTTGAGCATGATTGTGCCAAGCCCTGATGGCTTAAGTTTTGATTTGTCTGCAAAGTATACTGCTCCATCAACATTATCAGTAAATTACTCAAAAAAATCTCTTCTAAAAGTCATGTGGCAAGTTGCTCCTGAATCAAGCAACCAATCATTTTTCCAAGAAGCAAGTGAAGGATTGGACAAGTCTTCATTTACTCCAATATTACAATGTGCGACAACATAGTGAGTGGATTCAGGCATTTTACCTTTATCTTTGTCATTGGTTTTACCTTTGGGTTGATTTCTTTCCAGCTCAATTTTGTCCCAAGGCAACTTGCATGTCGATGCATCATGTGATCCATCTCTATTGCAACGTATCCAATTGCAAATTAGACTTTTCTCCTTGAGAGAGTCTGCCCTCCCTGCCTCTGAAATTTATTCTTCCTCTTCCTCTTCGACCACCTCTTCCTCTAGAAGAATCTTGAGCATGATTCTTCTCTCTATGTGCAAGACATACAACTTCTTCAGAAGACTGAGGAGCTGTCTTTTTCCCAAAAGATTTCTCTCTCTCAGCAAATTTATTCACAAGGGAGTCAAAGGTAATTTCTTTGAGGTTTCCATTTGCTTGCAATGAATCAAGATAATTTGAATAAGTGGGATAAAGTGCCTTGACAAAAGCTATCAGAGGAATGTCTAGTTCAACATTAGTGACTTTGATATCATGCATAATAGATTTTACTTCTGATGCAAGAGCAAGAGGATCATCATTTTGTAATTCAAGGCTGAATAATTTAATCATAACAACTTCAAGCGCAGAGTGCGAGTCATATAGTTCCTTCAATTTTTGTAAGGCTTCAAAAGCATTCGAAAATGGTGAAATATCGCAACTCACCTCTTCATTTGTAGATGCTGCAAACAAGGCATAGGCCTTGTTGTTCTTGTTTTCCCAAATGGCGAATTCCTTGTCTGAGGTAGGCTTTACTAGTTCATTGTCTCCTTCTCCAATACAAACTCTTTTCCACAGCTCATTAAAAATAAGAGTGTGTTTGATCTTCCATGACTACTCAGGATAGTTTTCGTTCCCATTGAAAACCACTCCCACAATAGATATCAATGAATGCATTTTAAAATTTGTATACTGTAAAAAAAAATACTTCTGCTACCAATAGACTGTAAGAAATTGCACCTCTGCTGGTAATGTGTAAAAAATGCACTATGATATATTAAAATAGAGGTATTATTTGGGGGAGTTGGTTTATGGGTGAGGGTAAATTTTGGGGAGAGAGTATTTGAGGGAGGTTTATATGAGGGACTGAGGTGTATTAACAAGACAACGTGGAGGTGGGAATGCTTCGTTGGAGTGGTTTGGTAACGAGCCCACGGAGGGCGGTTTAGGGACAAAGGATAGTGCAGTATTTTGGGAACAATGTTATATATATATATATATATATATATATATATATATATATATATATATATATATATATATATATATATCTGTACATATATATGTATATATATATGTACATATATATATATATATATATATATATATATATATAGCGTTAACTTTGGCATAGCAGAGCAGATAGACGTGATGCCGTGGGGAGGATGGGAGGATGGGGGTCGCGTATGGCAGCGACAATGTTTAATACTGTATGGAGAGGGCCGACTGTATGGAGTGAGTGACAGTGGGTTTAAGCCCCACGGTATGAGGGGACCGGGGTGCATTAACAACGAATGGAGAGCCGATTATGCAGGAGGGCTGAGCGGGGGGAGAATCGAATGCAATAACTCCTTATTCCTTGAGGAGCAAGCGGAGGATATAGATAATTAATCCTTTTGTTATCTTTGCAAAACCCTATTGTCTGGTTGCGTTCAACAGTCTCTCTTAACGGTGATACCACCAACCAATATACACATTAATACCACATCAATACCACAGAACTTAATGTCATAACCACGGGAAGTAACTCGCTAACAAAATAAAATAAAATCGACATACCATAAAATCGATCCTCCACTGCAACACAGGTTTCGATCCTCTAGGATGTATAAAATCAATCTTCAAAGGAGCTCAACGCAGTATTGAGGCCACAACCATATCATCCTCCAACGTGACATTCACATCTTTCACTCAATAACACACAGATTTCAAGATATGGTTTACAAACCATTCCAACAGATAGCACTTCAAGGCTTCCAACTTCATGACCAGTGACTGGACGCATTCAATGGAAAAAGAACAGAGCAGAGAATCTGGAAGTAGATAGGAGTTACTGGGTAGAAAATGCTAAAAATGGGGCTGGCTCTGATAGCATGTCAGGCCAGGAGGTAACTCCTCAAATCAACTATGTTTATTCATTAGGATTCCTCATTGTTATATACACAAGGGAGTGACTCTTGGGTTTCACCTCCGGATGGCTCTTCATTTCCCATTATTTACTATTTCCATTATTTACAACTGTTCACCCAATCCCCATGATTAAGTGTCAACAAAAAATCATATCAACTCCAAATCCAATGGCATCTGGTATCCCAAGAATGTTTGTTTCCTTAGATATTCCAATGCGCAGATCTTTATCTCCTATCTTCAACAGGCTTTCTGCAATAACATCCTGAAAAATAATGGACAAATTTTGGACTTTGTATGTTGCTCATTGTTTCTATAGATCAAAAGCCTCATTGTGCCTCACATTGTACAACATTATCATTAGCAAGTCACTTCCATGGGTGGCGTGGAAACTCCAGAGTCTACCGGATCATTGGGACATTCGCAGGTTGGACGTGGGTAATGGTTGCGTAAAAGAAGGGACAAACAACCAAGGCCATTACCAACCACACTGATTTGGCAACGATTCACATAATAACTATGCAATTTGACAATGTTATGATAATTTTCATTGTTGGCTGGATCTGTTGATCATATACTGGCGTCGGGCTACTGACCTAGCCATAACGGGGATTGATAGAAATTGCGATGGCAGGCACAATGTGTTCTAAGAATTGAGTTGAAAAATACCATGTGGAAATGTCTCTAAGTTTTCACACCTTTATAATCTGAGATGCTTAAGATTTTTCATTGACCTCACGTTTCTTTTGCCGGTCTTGAAATTGGTTGTGAATATTGTTCAACTTGTCCCGCATAGTGCTCAATTCAGTTTCCAGAATTTTATGGTTTCTCTCCAAGCTATTAACATCTTCCATAAGTTAGTTTCCAGAATTTTTTGGTTTCTCTCCAACCTATTAACATCTTCCATCTTTTAGAAATCGCAGTAAAAATGTTCCCTGTGACGTTGTTCACCTCTTCCCTAATAAAAAAAATCCTGCTATATCTGATAGAGAGTGCCATGGCTCATAGCAAAGAGAGAACTAAAATGGGAATCACTAGAATGAAAGAAAAGATAGAAAAGTTTGAAAGATGTTGAAAAAAAGCATGTCATAGGAATTGCATAAGTTAAGTCATGGGAAAGGAAGTCGACTTGTTAGAATTTGATTGAAAGAAAGACAAAAATTAAGCGCTCTTATTGAATAAATGAACAATTTGATTGAAAGAAAGACACCAAATAAAAAGAGAGAAAAAAAAAAGAAAAGAAAGAAAGAAAAAAAAGAAAAAGAAGAAAGACGCTGCTCCTATTGCTTACCCCAACCCCTAAAAAAACACTTTTCAACATAAATATAATATTAAAATAAATTTAAATTATAATCCTTCATAATTTACTATCTCTTTACCAACCCAAATCCCTTATAGATATATATGTATCCAATCAAGGGCAAGTACAAGTGGAAAACAAAACTCAATCACATATATTTTAATTTCAAATCAAGAACATGTTCAAAGCAATCCTCAATCCTCCTACGTCGATCATACCCGTTATCTGCCACGCTTTAAACGCGGATTAGCACTTATGGTACCTAGAACCCTCAATCCTCCTACGTCGATCATACCCGTGATCTGCCACGCTTTAAACGCGGATTAGCACTTATGGTACCTAGATATTATCTGTCACAGCTTACAAATGCTTTGAATCTCACGCTTTACACAAATATCTCTCGCGTTTTACACACGGCTTACCGCGCCTTCCACACGGCCCACAGACCACAGCTGTTCATGTGTATAAAACCAGACGAGAAATACACTTTCTCCAACATTGTGGATATGGAGTCCACAGTCTATTGCCAACCATCGGATTCGATGTGGAAGCGGCCGTGAATGGGTTTGCAGCTACACTTTCTGCAACAAACCGTGTAAGTGGACTCCAGTGGAGTCGAAAGCCAACAATGGGATTCGATATGGAAGCGGCCGTGATTAGTTATGCGGCGTTACAGTTTGCGAAAGGCAGGAATGGGGACAAATTAAAACATCAACGAGATATCAAAGAAAAGAGTTGAAACGACTAATTCTCTTAGCATTTGAGGCCGAGGAAGACTGGTATTAATTTATTACATCCCCTAGTTTTTATTAGCATATTCGCATTTTAGAGCTTGTTACTGCGCTCTGGTTGCAAGTTTCAGGGATAAAAATGTTCAGACAATGCATCCGGACGCTTTTTTTAATCCCGATTGGCTTTCACACAAAGTCTGTCCATGGGAAGAGAGGAGCGATGGCTAAACAGCGAATGGCTCACAAATTGCAATGTAATTATTATGAGTAAACACTAGATGGAATAAATAAACAGAGTAGGGGGGGCAAAATTGCCGCCATTAAATCCCTTATAGATGTATTGATATCGCCATGCCATCAAACCGCTGTAACCGTCATTACAGGGGTCATGAGATGTCAACAATATACTATCGCTCAATAGTTGGATGGTAGAATAAATAAAATTTGGGGTTATGTGGCTAAGATAACACAGTGAATTTACTCTATGGCAGAGTTGTTTTGAAGATTTCATGAAAATCGAAGCCCATTTTGGTTTTGCTCGATAATTATTGAACGTTGTGTACTTGAAATTTATCCATTTATAGTATTTTATATCAAATATTTTTAATTTAGTTCGGTGTACTTGAAATTTATCAATTTATAGTATTTTATATCAGTTAATTTTAATTTACTTTGGCATACAAAACATTTGAAATACATTTTACTGATTAATTATATTGAAATTATTTTTACAGTGGTTTTGAAATATGATCAATCTTAGTAATAGTGAAATCCTAAATTCTTAAAACCAGTCAAAAAAATATACCATTTAGCAGAGAATGAAAAGTTAAAACAAGAAAATAGAATAAATATTTTTTTAATGATATTAATATTTAATATTTAATTTTAATTATTAAACTTAATAATACTAGATTCAAATTAAAAAATAATAAAAGGATAATAAAGATATGAGTAACAAAATTGGGGTAATAATAATATTATTAATTAATCTTAATTATTAATATTAGCACTTAAATGTTTCATGGAACAATTCAATTGGTGATCAAAGCAATGTGTGTTTCATTTAACTAAAATATTTAATGTTATAATCTCTTAGTTGTGACCTTGGTTTATTGAGAGGAGGAGGTAGACCCCGATAGGTTTATTGATAGCCCTGTGTCATGCGAGCTGCTAAGTTTATATATATATGTTGGTGATAATAATAATGATAGCTATTAGCTATAATAATGGGGTGTAGAATAGATAGTGATGGGTGTCTTAATGGGTGTACTATGAAGGTCACTGGTTTGAAACTAAGTGGGAAAAATCCAACCATGTTAAGGGTTATTGCGGCCTAGATCAGGTGCTATCCTAGTGTGATTTTAGATGCCATTGGATATCATTTTCTTGAGCCAAAGTTTAAGTGTGTAGTCATCTAGGACTCACACCACTTAGCAAACAAAAAAAATGATGGCCAACAATTAATATGATGAAAACATAATTCCATGTGATAAGGGGTAGTTTTGTGCAACATGTGGGTGATTTCATAATGTGAAGGTCGCTCGTTTGAAACTAAGTGGGAAAAAATCCAATCATGTTAAGGGCTATTGTGGCCTAGATCGGGTGCTATCCTGGGGTGATTTTAGATGCCTCTGGGTAGTATTTTCTCGAGCCAAAGGTTAAGTGTGTATTCATCTAGGACTCACACCACTTAGCAAACAAAAAAATGGTGGCCAACAATTAATATGATGAAAACATGATTCCATGTGATAAGGGGTAGTTTTGTGCAACATGTGGGTGATTTCTTGGTTGCCTGTCTTGTTTGAAAATAGCTTTTACATATAATCATCTATATGTAGAAGAAACATTGTCTTGCATGATTTAGAGTTTTTCTTATTATGGTTGTGATAACTTTCTAATCTTCCCTCATTGTCTTGTGTGATTCATAGTTTTGATATTATGGTCATGGTAAATCTCTAGTCTTCTCCCTACTTTAAAAGTGTATTTTAACAATTTTTGTGATAGGAAAAGATATATTGGTAATCTACAATTTTTTCTCCATCCCTGAAGCATGCCAAGATTATAATTGTTCAAGGTAAAGCAAGAAGCAAAATAAAAATGGGAATCAGTTAACAAAACCCATTTTATACCCTTTTTATAGATGTTACAATTGCATGCACGATCCTCTTCATGATTCATTCTCTCTCGAATGGTACAAACTGATAAATCAAATGGTATTCCTATATCATAATAAAACTTTCTCCATCAAATATTAGTTATTGAACACCATAGGTATCCCTTGGGATGAGATACCTGAGGATCTTATAATAAGGTGGCTCTAAGTCATCAAACATAATACCAAGCTCATGTCAAAACATCTTACTCCATCAATATGTTTTAAATCCATAGAAAATATCTTTTGTTTAAAAATAAAATAAAATTATTGCAAGTATCAGAGAAGGAATTTTAACTATATTATAGACAATTTACTTTATAATGTCAATCATTTAACATTTGTACAACTAAAGTGTAAAATAACAAGAGGAATAGTTGTGGTGTAGTGAGTCCTTACCTCTTTTATACCATATTAGACACTCTAATACCCAGTTGAAATTATAAATTAACTTAATTACCTCTTAGGTTGACCTCTTCCTACCAAAGCTTTTTAGTGAAATGCAACATTCTTTCACGCCCACTAATTTAGTTTCATGGCTAAGGGAAACTCTCAACTACCACAATTTTCTCTCAAGCTAACTTATTCTTGCCAATTCCTACCAAAAGCCTCTCAATTTCGAGAAAAAATTGAACCATCATACTATTATTTTACACCTCCCATTGGTTTTCATGGTCATGACATAGCAATTCATAAGAAAATAGAAAATTAATCTTTGTATGCAATTTTTGTTGTTGTTGTTATAATTATATTTTATTTTCACTTGCTTTATTTATGTCTTTTTATATGTTTTTATTTATTTATAAGAATATTTTGATTCTTGCAGGGGTTTTTGGGATAAAATTTGGCGGTTTTCACGATAAGCAAAATCAAGATTATTATGAAGAATTTTCATTTAGATTACATGCTAAGCGAGGGAGGGTTTGGGGTCATGCACAAGGGCTACATTGATGATAATGTGAGGCATGGACTCAAGGGAATGATAGTTGCAGTCAAGGTGCTTAATCCAGAAGGGATTTAGGGGCACATAAAATCGTTGGTGGAGGTGATATTTTTAGGGTGACCGAGGCATCCCCACTTGGTGAAATTGGTTGTTATTTCTGTGAGGATGAGGAAAAAGTGTTGGTTTATGAGTTTATGCCGAGAGGCAGTATGGAGAACCATATTTTTAGAAGTACAAGTTTTTAACTTCGGATCTACACTCTCCCATGATGGACCTGTTCATAGAAATGGAGGGGATGCTTGTATAGGAGAGAATTTTCCAATGGAAAGGATCTCATGGTTTGATCTCTGACCCTTGTTCTAAAATTAGCTTCTTTGCATCTGATGTAGAGGCAATCAATGTAGAGAGGAATCCTCCAAATACAAATATGAGTCATAGATTTTTCCAAAAAGTTCCTAGATCTGGAAAATTTGGGGATGAGAAAGCAGAGGAAGAAGTAGTACATGTAGCAGCCAACAATGGATCTAGAAGAGGCCTACCAAATATTTTATAAATCCATCACTGGAAAATCGCTTATATTTGGGGTTCGAACTTTTGATATGGTGATGGAACTGAAAAAGAAAATCCAGTCCAGATTGGGGGTACAAACAACTGATTCACAAAGGAAAATCATTACAAGGTACTTTTCAGCTGAAGGACTATGGCATTGATAGAGATGCCTCAATCATAATTAATTTGAGGCTATGAGGTGGAGCTTCAAATAGCCCCTTTTGATCTACTTCGTCTACCAAAAATCCTTAGGGCCCAAATTCGTTCAAAGCTGTCGTGAAAGGGAAAGTAGCTATACCAGATGGACAATCCCCACCTCTGTCAACTCCAGGAACTTACTTTGTTGTGAAGACAAAAAGTGTACCAAATATGTCAATAAATTTACTAGAAGTCAGGGGTCCTTTCTCTTTCCTGCAATTTAGAGATCTAATTTGTAGATTTAATGGTTTATGGCACAAGGATACAGGTTTACACCAGTGGGTATACACAAATTAGCCAAACAACTCCAACCTCTATCTTTGTGTAAAGGGGTTTTTTATGGTTCACTTTGATAATGAAGAGGACCTGGATTTTGTCATAAAAGAGGGCCCTTGGTTTTGGGGAAGTGCAACATTGTTCACAACTCCATGGTTTTGAGCCTTCAATGCTACATCAATGGTGGTCACGAAGATGCCAGTATGGATGAAGCTCCACAATTTCCCCCTCCCATTAGTGCACCATCAAGTTCTCGAAGGTATTGGAAACAAGCTGGGGAAATATCTAAAGACAAATAACGATAGAATGGAAAAAGGAATCTTCACTTTTTCTAGGATCTATGTTGAGATAGATCTTAGTAAGGCCTTCTAGATCATATCCACTTGACACATTAAGATTTCAAGTGGACTCAAATGTTAGATTTCGAAAATACAACCTTTTGATGTTGAATTTGACATCAAACAGGGCTTCGCAAGGAAAGAAACAGGTTAAGAAAAGACAACAAAAGAGAAAGGGCTAGAAATTTCTAGATCCTCCTTCTTCAGATGATGAAGATGTGGAATTGGATGAGAATCATCAACAAACAGAAGAATAGAATCAACAAGACTTACAAGTGGTTAAAGACGAAGAAAATCATAATTATGCTACAAGACATGTCGACAACTCCAAGGACTTAGAGGTTTTTCGAGCTTCAGGGAAACAATAGGAAAAGATAGGCAACAACCAAGGAGCAGTGAGAACAAAGAGAACCCCGTCCCCTAAATACCGTCCATACAGTGCAGGTCCCCAAAATATCTATGTGCCTCTCTAATTCTCTATTTAAGGTTCCCATGGCTCATCATGTGCCCAACTCACACAGCCCTACTTCTGCTCTGTATCCTCTGCAGGTGAAGCTTCATCTGCCCTCTTCTCATCCCAGCATCATCCAACCTACAAGAATTGACAAAGCCCCCATTGCAGATGCATTTATTACTCCCCTTCAATCTCGCTCTGCAGCTGCGTCCAGCTCCTGCAAATTGTTTCGCTCCCCACCGCTTGACTCACAAAGGAAGTGGATACCAATACCATTCCCACGGCAACAGGGGACGTGAATACCAAAACCATACCCACGACAGAAGTTAAAATGAACAATGACAAATCCAATCGAAACAACAAAAATTTGTAACAGGAACGAAATGCAAATTGTTTTCCCGACAAATACAGAGCCTTGAATCTTCTTATTTAGTTTCTCCATTAACTGTAATAATAAGTGATCATTTCTGGACAATGGAAACCGGCACAAATCGATATCTAGTTTTCCCAGCTCTATTAATTTACTTCATGGCTGCAATGGGTGTTATGGAGGATCGTGTCAATGACGGCCATGGACAGTGAGAATTGGATTTTATAAAGCTATTCTGTCATGTAAGCCACCTTAAAACTCTTTGACAATTTTTTAGTGTGCCATTTAAATTCGTAATGCAAACAGTTTTCTTTAGTGTTTTTAGCTGTTATAATATTATTTGGTAGCCATCTGTTATAGATTTTAGGGATATTTTAACATTTATTATAGATTTTAGGAATGTTTTAAAATCTCATGAATAAGAATAACATGATTTTTTAACTTCACCTTTTTTCCAGGTTTCACAAAAAAATTCAAAATTTGTAAGCAATTTAAATTAAAAAGTGTTGGATGCTGCAGCGTTCTTTTTTACAGGTTGGTATTAGCTCCGAGTTGCTTACTTTTAAATAAACTTCCAAGCTTTTGAGTAGAGTTGTTGCTCAATGGTAAAATCATCAATGGGTTTCAAAATCTGTACTTAATTTAAATTGATAAGTGTTTGATGTTACAGCGTTCTTTTCTCCATGTATTTGTATTGGCTCGAGTTGCTTAACTTTTAATAATTTTCCAAGCTTTGCAATAGATTTATTGCTCAATGATAAAATCATCATTGGATCTCTCCAGATTAGATATCAAGTTATTTATAAAATTTTGTTAAAATTGATGTTTTTTTACTATATATCATGTTTTTTAAATTATGTTTTATTATATTAGCTTATTAAAATTTGATTTTAATTGGGTCAAATAATTTAATAACATATAAGTTTTATTATTGGGGTTTTACAGTTTTGTGTGATGTGAACTTTTAAGTTTGGGTCTAGTTTGTTTTTGTTTCATTATTTTTCTTGTTTTTTTAATTTATAGAGTAGTTTCTTTTTTCTATATTTGTGTGTGCCAGTTTTTTTGTTAATTTTTATTACCAGTAGCAATGAGTTTCTACCATATTTGTTTCTTGTTAGCAGTTAAATGGCTGGGTGGAGGTGGGTCCACTCTCTCACAATCAATGAGTTTCATATACCAATGGGTTTCATATAGCAATTTGGTGTCTAGCTGGCCAGTGACTTTAAAATTAGATAATAATAATATTAATAGATAATTTTGTAGAATGAAAAGAGATATTGGATATTACATAGAGATGATTTTTAAACTAAAATAACATCGTTAAGGATGATTTTGTAGGATGAAAATCGACATTATGCATCACATAGCGATGATTTTATCTCAAAAAATTACATAGAAATAGATTTTTTTTTAGCTTAAAAAATGAAAAATTAAGAAATTTTATAAATGATTTATTTGTAAAATTATTTTATATTTTTTTATTATTTTAAATTACCCTAAATTAAATTTCAGTTAAATTAAACATATTCAAATATATAAAATAAAATTTAATTTGAAGGAAAATCATAAATAGATATCAAAGTTATTCTCCCATTTCAATTTTTGCAAAAGCACATTCACATTTTTAATTTTGCTAGGGTGTTTTTATACTCATGCCTTAATGAATGTAATGCAAATCCAATCATCCCAGCCTAATTTCAAGAGAGCTTCAAGTATTAAAACCTAAGTCCTTTATGGTGCTTGTACTTTTATGTCTGGTTGATTAAACTTAACAGGTTCATATTGAATGCAAGATTTCATGTTAAACATCGTTTCGAGGATTCCATTGGTCATGACACACAGAATAAGTCACTAGGTTTTAATTAGTAAAATTCTAAACAACTTTATATTCCAAACAACTTTATATGGTATAAAAATTCTAAATATATTTTTATACAATGCGTTGCATTGTAACGTTAGAGAAAGTTTACATAATCTTGCCACCTGCGCTTGATCCGAGCAGCCAAGCATTAGACGTTACAAATCAATCAAGGCGCATTATGGGTGTGTGGGGGAATGTTTTATCAATGTTTTTATTGAATTTTTTATTTTATTTTATTTTTTTTAATTTTTTAATGTAAATAATAGTTTGGTTTTTTTTAAATTAAATAATAGTTTATTAATATGGATCAATCTTATTTATAAATTATAATTTTTATTTTATTTTATTGAAGATTATGAAATATTTTTAATTTTTTATATTTAGTAAAAAAGTGGAGATTAGGAAATGTATTAGACATATGAAACATGGATGTATAGAATCAGTTATAAAATTATTGAAAAATGTTTTTTTTTTAGAATTTATAGAAAAAGGAAAAGAAATTTTGCATTTTCAATAAGACGAGAATAAAAACCTAGTCTATACACTTTAATTAAGAAAATGAGAAGTGAAAGTTTATCTATTTATTTAAAACCACTAAAAGATAAATTAGGAGATTGGATAGTTTACAATTGCTTTTGAAAAAAAATAAAGCTCTTCACACTCAATGTCAAATACAAAAGATAAGTTTGGGGTTAAGACATCAAGCCATTACAAGACAAGTCAACCAAAACTATTAAGGGTTGTTTTCATTTAAAGTGACTTATTAAAGGTTGCTTTCATTCAAGGTGACTAAAAAGGGTATTATTTTTATTTAAAAAATATGTGTATTTAACTTTTGCATGACGATAAATCAAAATATAAATTCATGAAATAGACTGGGAGGTTTCATAGAATTAGAAATACAAGAATTGGTAGAAAAAATACTAAATACTATTTAATATTTTTACACTTTTGAAAGAAAGGTACTTATTTTGTGAAATAGATTCGAAGACCCCATAAACTTAGGAATACAAAAATTGGTTATAAAAGACCAAAGGCTATTTAATATTATACACTTTTGCAAGGAAAGGGGCTTATTTTTTCATTGTAAGCTATTTTTATATGTGAAATAGAAGGTCATTCATTAACTTATGTTTATGTTTTGATGAGATATTGGTTTTAAACTATTTTTGATATTCTTTATATTTTTGGTGCTTTAGAGTTTAGACATAGAATCTCATGATTGTTATGGAAAATAGACACTCCCTTTGCTAATTGAATATATGGAAAATGGATATTACAAAGAAATTGGAAGAGCAAACATATGAGACATATTAGTCACAAAACTATTCATCTATAATCTTCAAAGTCAAATTACAAGCCACATAAATAGTGCTCATGAGATCCAACAAATTCCAAACAAGGAGAATATTGTTGAGAAAATATCTCATCAAAACTCCAACTACCAACAACCCAATCCTATCTATATACTAATGTAAGCATTATTCCAAATATATTCACTTTGATAATTGAGTCTACAATTTTATATTATGCTATGCTAACTTGTTGAAAGTGGCTCTTGGGAAATGTAAGCTATCTTTATGTCCTCAAAATAAGCTTGGGACTAATGTGCAATTGTATGAGTAAACTATCTTCTATGCTTTTGCAACTATTTCCTTATTCGTGTTCAACACTTTCATGTGGAACATATTCCCCAATATTGAAGCTATGATTCTTCATGTATATGTAAAAGGACATAGTTGGTTCATGTGAAGTTGGATATGGTTTTAAGGTGGCTTCATCATTCATTGCTTCCTTGGTTAGATAGTTGAATTATAAGTTGACAACATGTATAAGCTATATTCGATGCTCTCTGTACCTAATTTATGTTTCATATTAAATAATATGGTTTTATTTAATGTGCTCTTCTCACCAAGATATGATAGTTTCATTGTATATTTCACATTACTTATTGTAATTACAAGCTAGTTACATCATGCATAAACACAATTTAAAACTTTGGGTGAATCAAGTCTTTATCAGTAAATATTTGTTTGAATAAAGAACAAACAAAGTTGGATATATTTAGAGGGTTCACTATTTCAATGGAGGAAGGCTTGTTTAATTGAGATCTTTGATTGGTGAACTTATGTTGTTGACTTGAGCCATTTTCCCATGTCAACAAGTAGCTCTACATACTATGTTGAGGCCCCATACTCATGAATTAACACACATGCCATGTAAAAGGTGTCAATGCCATATAAGATAACTATCTCTAAAAGACGTCTGACTTGTCTAGCATATATAAGATAACTATCTCTATAAGAAGTGTGACTTGTCTAACATATATCTTTAGTACAAGAATCCACCTATAGTAAGCTTTCCAAATGCCAATAGAGATAACTTAAGATATTACAAGAGGAAAAATTGCCCAATACTCCCGACATCACTTGAAACACACTCCTATTAAAGCATAAACATTTTTGGAGCAACCCAAACTCCAAAATATAACAAAATTATGCGTCACCAATGTCAAAATAAGATAAGATACAATATGGTATTAAGTCATAATGGGCATTGCGAAAATGCTTTCTTAATGAAGAAAATTTGTATATAATATCTCATATATTTTAGTGAATAAATTGTTCTTATCTTTATTAACTATAAAAACAACTTCATCTACTATATATTCGATATTGAATTATTTTTGAACTTATTCTTCAAAATCGGTGGGCTAACCAAGAAATTCTATTAATATATTTATAGATATTTGACTTGAATAAATTACTTTATAATTTAATATTACATATTTTTTATAAAAATAGAAACAATTACATAATAAAATGTGTAGGCGTGTTAACAAAAAAAAATGCATTCTAAACAATTATAGAATATAAACCTGCAATAAAGTTAGAGACAAAATACATAAAGACATCTTCTAGGAAATATGTTTTAATCATATAAAATATGACGGAATGTATTTGAGACAATTGCAAGGCAGAGATGCTTATGCCATGTCTATATTGCATTAACAATTTCTTTTATGTGACGTGTTTCTCTCACAATATTTTTATATAAATATGTTTTAAATCTTTTAGGGCAGTCCTTTCTCATTCGATATAAGGCACTAATTGGTTTGCCTAGGCATCAATATATTTGGGTTATTCACTGCTTGGCATACTTTTCTTAATACAGTAACAGTTTCTAGCCCAAGCCCATCTGCATAAGAACCAAATCTTCTGAGACATGCAATTTTGAAGTTGGGCAATAGTTGATCTATAGTATTTGAGGATGGAGGATTTTGTTTTTGGAGTTGGAGATGCACGAGGGAAACACCCCCATCCTAAGAGTATGCTTGCTTTCAGCTACATGAAAGGATTGCGTATTAAACAGAACATTGAATTCAAAATCAAATGAGGTATCAGGAAACCATGTCTATGTTTGTTAAAATTTTGTTTAAAAATGTTAGGCCAGGAGGTAACTCCTCAAATCAACTGTGTTTATTCATTAGGATTCCTCATTACTATATACACAAGGGAGTGACTCTTGGGTTTGACCTCCTGATGACTCTTCATTTTCCATTATTTACTATTTACATTATTTACAACTGTTCATCCAATTCCCATGATTAGGTGTTAACATTCCCCCCTTAATATGAAGGGATGTTGGTGAGTCCAAGCATCGTTTTGAATCTTTCAAGCTTTTGTCTTCCAAATTCTTTGGTGAAGATGCCTGCAATCTGCTTATTAGTGGAACAATGGCGTAGATGGATTGTCTTGGCCTCAACATGATGTCGAATCAGATGGTATTTTGTATTGATGTGCTTCCTTCGATCATGGAACTTTGGGTTCTTGGCCAACCTTATTGCAGAGGTGTTGTCAATCATGAGTGGAGTTGAATGTACTTGTTTTCCCTGCAAATCTTCCAGAATTTTCTTCCAGAATAACTCGTTTTCCCAACAAGTTATTTTGTTGCCTCAGCTACTGCCACATATTCTGCCTCTGTTTTGAAATTTTCTCGAACCGATTGCTTTCGTGATCTCTAGGAGATAGCTCTTGATCCAAGACTCATAGCATAACCATAAGTAGATACCCCAGTTTCTTTGTCTCCATCGAAGTCTGAATCAAAGTATCCAATCAAGCTGAAGTCTCCAACCTGTGTATACTTGAGTCCAAAGTCTTGAGAACCCTTCAAGTACTTTAGAACTCTTTTTGCAGCAGACCAATGTCTCTCACAAGGATTTTGCATAAACCTGGAGAGGATTCCAACAACAAATGAAATGTCTGGTCTGGTAGTAGTCAAGTAGTTGAGACTTCCTACAAGTTGTCTATACTTTATTGCATCCTCAATTTCTTTTCCTTCAGTGGATGTGAGCTTTAAGTTTTGTTCCATTGGAGTAGTCAGAGGATTGCACTCAGCCATGCCAAACCTATTCAAAAAATCTCCAATATACTTCTTTTGAGAGAGGAATATAGAATTCAGATGTTGAGTTACTTCAATACCAAGATAGTAGTGAACACAGCCCAAGTCAGTCATTTCAAAACCTTTTCTTAATTCCTTCTTTATGGATGCAATGTAGCTCTCATTGTTCCCTATCATCAAAACATCATCTACATATACCACAAGATATACAATTGTTTTCCAACTTTCTTGACAAACAAAGTTGCATCATCAAGATCATAATGTTTGAAGTTGAGTTTCAGAAGATGTTTAGTTAAATTTTCATACCAGGCTCGCGGTGCTTGATTGAGGCCATACAAGGATTTCACAAGTTTGCATACTTTATGTTCATGTCTTTTCACAGCAAATCCTTCAGGTTGGGACATAAAAACATTCTCTTTAGATCTCCATTGAAGAAAGCAGTTTTTACATCCATTTGATGGACTTTCCAACTGTTTGAGCTGCTAAGGCAAAGAGTGTCCAGATGGTAGCCCATTTTGCTGTGGGGGAAAAATTCTCCTCATAATCAACCCTTTCCTTCTGTGCAAAACCTTTTTCCATAAGCTTGGCTTTGTGCTTGTCAATTGAGCCATTAACTTTATACTTGTTCTTGTAGACCCACTCGCAGCCAATTGGTTTGGTTCCCAATGGAATATCAACCAACTTCCAAGTGCCATTATTTATCAAAGCATCATACTCATTTTGCATCACTTCTTTGCATTCATCATGAGAAGCGACTTCTTTGAAGGAAGTTGGTTCAAAATATGTAGACAAATTCAGTTCACAATCATAAGAAATATCCATATCAACAGGTGAATCAGAATCATCTACATCACCTCCATTTTGCCTGGTTGAATTTCTTGTTCCTGTCTTTCCAACCTCATCAGGATGAACACTTTCAAGTGTCTTTGTCAGCCACTTTGGGGGACCTTTTTGAGATGGTCCAGGCTGCTTAGTTGATTGAGTTGGGACTGAATCAAGATTGAGTCTCCCAATTCTGTCAATCACATCACTCAAAGTATCATCAGTGGTTGGAGTTTCATGTGGGGGAGAGAGTGCTTCAGAAGAAGATTCCACAGATTGATCCAGTATAGGAATCCCCCCTTCAAGATGTGGAATCTGATTATCAAATTATTGTAATGATTTTGCATTTCCGAATCTATCCAAGCGATCAAGTTTGTGCTCAACAACATTGTTAGCTTTGGAAGATTCAAGAAAGATTACATCTCTAGATACAACAATTTTTTTATTAACTTCATCACATAGACGGTATGCTTTGGAGGTATTTGAATACCTCAAGAAGATACACGTACGACTCCTTGCACCAAGTTTTTTTCTATGTACTTTTGGTATCAAGGCATAACAGGTGGAACCAGAGACCCTGAGATTCTTTGCCGAAGGAATATATCCATACCACATTTCACAAGGAGTCTTGTTTCTAATAGCATTAGACGAACATCTATTATTTACATATACAACACATAGAACTGCATCAGCCCAAAATATCAATTTTACATTCTTGAAAAACATCATGGAATGTACCATATTTAAGATTGTCCTATTCATTCTTTCAGCTACTCCGTTCTGTTGGGGATTATAAGGAACAATTGTTTGATGTTTGATCCCATGTTGGCAAAGATAGTTTTCAAATGCATTTGAAGTGTATTATTTTCCATTATCAGTGTGAATAGAGCCAATATGAGATTGTGCATCATTTTCAATCCATGTATGAAATTTCTTGAATGTTTGAAAAGCATCAGATTTGTTCTTTAATAAATAAACCCAACACATTCTAGTGTAGTCATTAATAAATGTCGTCATATATTTATTTCCATTTGCAGAAGGAACATGCATTGGACCGCATAAATCTGAATGAATGAGTTCAAGTTTTCTATGTGCTCTAGAATGTGAATCATGAAAAGACTGTTTGCTATGCTTTCCTAGAATGCAAGCATCACATTGCTTAAGTTTCTTAGGAATTGTAGGCAAGCCAGTAACACCATTTTTCTTCAACAAGCGAAGGTTGTCATAGTTCAAGTGTCCAAATCTAGCATTCATAATAGACTTGATGGAAATGTACCTTCATCATAATGAGAATTGTATGAGAAATTTTGTGCACGAGCAAAGGTGCCTTCTAGCTTCAAAAGCCTTTCTTCTTCTATCCCCGTCATGACAAGTGGGTGATCTGATGCATTTCTCACCTCAACTTTGCCATCAAACATATGAATGGAGTGTTCTTGCTGGCAGATATGGACCAAAGACAAAAAGTTTCTCCTCAGCTATGGGAGATATAAGACATCATGCAGAAGAAAGTTTGGAAGATCAAGCAATTTGAGCATGATTGTGCCAAGCCCTGATGGCTTAAGTTTTGATTTGTCTGCAAAGTATACTGCTCCATCAACATTATCAGTAAATTATTCAAAAAAATCTCTTCTAAAAGTCATGTGGCAAGTTGCTCCTGAATCAAGCAACCAATCATTTTTCCAAGAAGCAAGTGAAGGATTGAACAAGTCTTCATTTACTCCAATATTACAATGTGCGACAACATAGTGAGTGGATTCAGGCATTTTACCTTTATCTTTGTCATTGGTTTTACCTTTGGGTTGATTTCTTTCCAGCTCAATTTTGTCCCAAGGCAACTTGCATGTCGATGCATCATGTGATCCATCTCTATTGCAACGTATCCAATTGCAAATTAGACTTTTCTCCTTGAGAGAATCTGCCCTCCCTGCCTCTGAAATTTATTCTTCCTCTTCCTATTCGACCACCTCTTCCTCTAGAAGAATCTTGAGCATATTCTTCTCTCTATGTGCAAGACATACAACTTCTTCAGAAGACTGAGGAGCTGTCTTTCTCCCAAAAGATTTCTCTCTCTCAGCAAATTTATTCACAAGGGAGTCAAAGGTAATTTCTTTGAGGTTTCCATTTGCTTGCAATGAACCACAATAATTTGAATAAGTGGGATAAAGTGCCTTGACAAAAGCTATCAGAGGAATGTCTAGTTCAACATTAGTGACTTTGATATCATGCATAATAGATTTTACTTCTGATGCAAGAGCAAGAGGATCATCATTTTGTAATTCAAGGCTGAATAATTTAATCATAACAACTTCAAGCGCAAAGTGCGAGTCATATAGTTCCTTCAATTTTTATAAGGCTTCAAAAGCATTCGAAAATGGTGAAATATCGCAACTCACCTCTTCATTTGTAGATGCTGCAAACAAGGCATAGGCCTTGTTGTTCTTGTTTTCCCAAATGGCAAATTCCTTGTCTGAGGTAGGCTTTACTAGTTCATTGTCTCCTTCTCCAATACAAACTCTTTTCCACAGCTCATTAAAAATAAGAGTGTGTTTGATCTTCCACGACTACTCAGGATAGTTTTCGTTCCCATTGAAAACCACTCCCACAATAGATATCAATGAATGCATTTTAAAATTTGTATACTGTAAAAAAAAATACTTCTGCTGCCAATAGAGTGTAAGAAATTGCACCTCTGCTGGTAATGTGTAAAAAATGCACTATGATATATTAAAACAGAGGTATTATTTGGGGGAGTTGGTTTATGGGTGAGGGTAAATTTGGGGGAGGGAGTATTTGAGGGAGGTTTATATGAGGGACCGAGGTGTATTAACAGGACAACGTGGAGGTGGGAATGCTTCGCTGGAGTGGTTTGGTAACGAGCCCACGGAGGGCGGTTTAGGGACAAAGGACAGTGTAGTATTTTGGGAACAATGTTATCTATATATATATATCTATATATATATATATATATATATATATATATATATATATATATATATATATATATATATATATATATATATATATATATATATATATATATATATATATATATAGCGTTAACTTTGGCATAGCAGAGCAGATAGGCGTGATGCCGTGGGGAGGATGGGAGGATGGGGGTCGCGTATGGCAGCGACAATGTTTAATACTGTATGGAGAGCGCCGACTGTATGGAGTGAGTGACAGTGGGTTTAAGCCCCACGGTATGAGGGGACCGGGGTGCATTAACAACGAATGGAGAGCTGATTATGCAGGAGGGCTGAGCGGGGGGAGAATCGAATGCAATAACTCCTTATTCCTTGAGGAGCAAGCGGAGGATACAGATAATTAATCCTTTTGTTCTCTTTGCAAAACCCTATTGTCTGGTTGCGTTCAACAGTCTCTCTTAACGGTGATACCACCAACCAATATACACATTAATACCACATCAATACCACAGAACTTAATGTCATAACCACGGGAAGTAACTCGCTAACAAAAAAAAATAAAATCGACATACCATAAAATCGATCCTCCACTGCAACACAGGTTTCGATCCTCTAGGATGTATAAAATCAATCTTCAAAGGAGCTCAACGCAGTATTGAGGCCACAACCATATCATCCTCCAACGTGACATTCACATCTTTCACTCAATAACACACAGATTTCAAGATATGGTTTACAAACCATTCCAACAGATAGCACTTCAAGGCTTCCAACTTCATGACCAGTGACTGGACGCATTCAATGGAAAAAGAATAGAGCAGAGAATCTGGAAGTAGATAGGAGTTACTGGGTAGAAAATGCTAAAAATGGGGCTGGCTCTGATAGCATGTCAGGCCAGGAGGTAACTCCTCAAATCAACTATGTTTATTCATTAGGATTCCTCATTGTTATATACACAAGGGAGTGACTCTTGGGTTTCACCTCCGAATGGCTCTTCATTTCCCATTATTTACTATTTCCATTATTTACAACTGTTCACCCAATCCCCATGATTAAGTGTCAACAAAAAATCATATCAACTCCAAATCCAATGGCATCTGGTATCCCAAGAATGTTTGTTTCCTTAGATATTCCAATGCGCAGATCTTTATCTCCTATCTTCAACAGGCTTTCTGCAATAACATCCTAAAAAATAATGGACAAATTTTGGACTTTGTATGCTGCTCATTGTTTCTATAGATCAAAAGCCTCATTGTGCCTCACATTGTACAGCATTATCATTAGCAAGTCACTTCCATGGGTGGTGTGGAAACTCCAGAGTCTACCAGATCATTGGGACATTCGCAGGTTGGACGTGGGTAATGGTTGCGTAAAAGAAGGGACAAACAACCAAGGCCATTACCAACCACACTGATTTGGCAACGATTCACATAATAACTATGCAATTTGACAATGTTATGATAATTTTCATTGTTGGCTGGATCTGTTGATCATATATTGGTGTCGGGCTACTGACCTAGCCATAACGGGGATTGCTAGAAATTGCGATGGCAGGCACAATGTGTTCTAAGAATTGAGTTGAAAAATACCATGTGGAAATGTCTCTAAGTTTTCACACCTTTATAATCTGAGATGCTAAAATTTTTCATTGACCTCACGTTTCTTTTGCCGGTCTTGAAATTGGTTGTGAATATTGTTCAACTTGTCCCGCATAGTGCTCAATTCAGTTTCCAGAATTTTATGGTTTCTCTCCAAGCTATTAACATCTTCCATAAGTTAGTTTCCAGAATTTTTCGGTTTCTCTCCAACCTATTAACATCTTCCATCTTTTAGAAATCGCAGTAAAAATGTTCCCTGTGACGTTGTTCACCTCTTCCCTAATAAAAAAAATCCTGCTATATCTGATAGAGAGTGCCATGGCTCATAGCAAAGAGAGAACTAAAATGGGAATCACTAGAATGAAAGAAAAGATAGAAAAGTCTGAAAGATGTTGAAAAAAAGCATGTCATAGGAATTGCATAAGTTAAGTCATGGGAAAGGAAGTCGACTTGTTAGAATTTGATTGAAAGAAAGACAAAAATTAAGCGCTCTTATTGAATAAATGAACAATTTGATTGAAAGAAAAACACCCAATAAAAAGAGAGAAAAAAAAAAGAAAAAAAAAAAAAGAGAAAGAAAGAAAGAAGAAAAAGAAAAAAAAGAAAGAAACTGTTCCTATTGCTTACCCCAACCCCTAAAAAAACACTTTTCAACATAAATATAATATTAAAATAAATTTAAATTATAATCCTTCATAATTTACTATGTCTTTACCAACCCAAATCCCTTATAGATATATATGTATCCAATCAAGGGCAAGTACAAGTGGAAAACAAAACTCAATCACATATATTTTAATTTCAAATCAAGAACATGTTCAAAGCAACCCTCAATCCTCAATCCTCCTACGTCGATCATACCCGTTATCTGCCACGCTTTAAACGCGGATTAGCACTTATGGTACCTAGAACCCTCAATCCTCCTACGTCGATCATACCTATGATCTGCCACGCTTTAAACGCGGATTAGCACTTATGGTACCTAGATATTATCTGTCACAGCTTACAAATGCTTTGAATCTCACGCTTTACACAAATATCTCTCGCGTTTTACACACGGCTTACCGCGCCTTCCACACGGCCCACAGGCCACAGCTGTTCATGTGTATAAAACCAGACGAGAAATACACTTTCTCCAACATTGTGGATATGGAGTCCACAGTCTATTGCCAACCATCGGATTCGATGTGGAAGCGGCCGTGAATGGGTTTGCAGCTACACTTTCTGCAACAAACCGTGTAAGTGGACTCCAGTGGAGTCGAAAGCCAACAATGGGATTCGATATGGAAGCGGCCGTGATTAGTTATGCGGCATTACAGTGTGCGAAAGGCAGGAATGGGGACAAATTAAAACATCAACGAGATATCAAAGAAAAGAGTTGAAACGACTAATTCTCTTAGCATTTGAGGTCGAGGAAGACTGGTATTAATTTATTACATCCCCTAGTTTTTATTAGCATATTCGCATTTTAGAGCTTGTTACTGCGCTCTGGTTGCAAGTTTCAGGGATAGAAATGTTCAGACAATGCATCCGGACGCTTTTTTTAATCCCAATTGGCTTTCACACAAAGTCTGTCCATGGGAAGAGAGGAGCGATGGCTAAACAGCGAATGGCTCACAAATTGCAATGTAATTATTATGAGTAAACACTACATAGAATAAATAAACAGAGTAGGGGGGGCAAAATTGCCGCCATTAAATCCCTTATAGATGTATTGATATCGCCATGCCATCAAACCGCTGTAACCGTCATTACAGGGGTCATGAGATGTCAACAATATACTATCGCTCAATAGTTGGATGGTAGAATAAATAAAATTTGGGGTTATGTGGCTAAGATAACACAGTGAATTTACTCTATGGCAGAGTTGTTTTGAAGATTTCATGAAAATCGAAGCCCATTTTGGTTTTGCTCGATAATTATTGAACCTTGTGTACTTGAAATTTATCCATTTATAGTATTTTAAAATTTATATCAATTATTTTTAATTTAGTTCAGTGTACTTGAAATTTATCAATTTATAGTATTTTATATCAGTTAATTTTAATTTACTTTGGCATACAAAACATTTGAAATACATTTTACTGATTAATTATATTGAAATTATTTTTACAGTGGTTTTGAAATATGATCAATCTTAGTAATAGTGAAATCCTAAATTCTTAAAACCAGTCAAAAAAATATACCATTTAGCAGAGAATGAAAAGTTAAAACAAGAAAATAGAATAAATATTTTTTTTAATAATATTAATATTTAATATTTAATTTTAATTATTAAACTTAATAATACTAGATTCAAATTAAAAAATAATAAAAGGATAATAAAGATATGAGTAACAAAATTGGGGTAATAATAATATTATTAATTAATCTTAATTATTAATATTAGCACTTAAATGTTTCATGGAACAATTCAATTGGTGATCAAAGCAATGTGTGTTCCACTTAACTAAAATATTTAATGTTATAATCTCTTAGTTGTGACCTTGGTTTATTGAGAGGAGGAGGTAGACCCCGATAGGTTTATTGATAGCCTTGTGTCATGCGAGCTGCTAAGTTTATATATATATATATATATATATATATATATATCTGTTGGTGATAATAATAATGATAGCTATTAGCTATAATATTGGGGTGTAGAATAGATAGTGATGGGTGTCTTAATGGGTGTACTATGAAGGTCATTGGTTTGAAACTAAGTGGGAAAAATCCAACCATGTTAAGGGTTATTGCGGCCTAGATCAGGTGCTAGCCTAGTGTGATTTTAGATGCCCTTGGATATCATTTTCTTGAGCCAAAGTTTAAGTGTGTAGTCATCTAGGACTCACACCACTTAGCAAACAAAAAAAATGATGGCCAACAATTAATATGATGAAAACATAATTCCATGTGATAAGGGGTAGTTTTGTGCAACATGTGGGTGATTTCATAATGTGAAGGTCGCTCGTTTGAAACTAAGTGGGAAAAAATCCAATCATGTTAAGGGCTATTGTGGCCTAGATCGGGTGCTATCCTGGGGTGATTTTAGATGCCTCTGGGTAGTATTTTCTCGAGCCAAAGGTTAAGTGTGTATTCATCTAGGACTCACACCACTTAGCAAACAAAAAAATGGTGGCCAACAATTAATATGATGAAAACATGATTCCATGTGATAAGGGGTAGTTTTGTGCAACATGTGGGTGATTTCTTGGTTACCTGTCTTGTTTGAAAATAGCTTTTACATATAATCATCTATATGTAGAAGAAACATTGTCTTGCATGATTTAGAGTTTTTCTTATTATGGTTGTGATAACTTTCTAATCTTCCCTCATTGTCTTGTGTGATTCATAGTTTTGATATTATGGTCATGGTAAATCTCTAGTCTTCTCCCTACTTTAAAAGTGTATTTTAACAATTTTTGTGATAGGAAAAGATATATTGGTAATCTACAATTTTTTCTCCATACCTGAAGCATGCCAAGATTATAATTGTTCAAGGTAAAGCAAGAGGCAAAATAAAAATGGGAATCAGTTAACAAAACCCATTTTATACCCTTTTTATAGATGTTACAATTGCATGCACGATCCTCTTCATGATTCATTCTCTCTCGAATGGTACAAACTGATAAATCAAATGGTATTCCTATATCATAATAAAACTTTCTCCATCAAATATTAGTTATTGAACACCATAGGTATCCCTTGGGATGAGATACCTGAGGATCTTATAATAAGGTGGCTCTAAGTCATCAAACATAATACCAAGCTCATGTCAAAACATCTTACTCCATCAATATGTTTTAAATCCATAGAAAATATCTTTTGTTTAAAAATAAAATAAAATTATTGCAAGTATCAGAGAAGGAATTTTAACTATATTATAGACAATATACTTTATAATGTCAATCATTTAACATTTGTACAACTAAAGTGTAAAATAACAAGAGGAATAGTTGTGGTGTAGTGAGTCCTTACCTCTTTTATACCATATTAGACACTCTAATACCCAATTGAAATTATAAATTAACTTAATTACCTCTTAGGTTGACCTCTTCCTACCAAAGCTTCTTAGTGAAATGCAACATTCTTTCATGCCCACTAATTTAGTTTCATGGCTAAGGGAAACTCTCAACTACCACAATTTTCTCTCAAGCTAACTTATTCTTGCCAATTCCTACCAAAAGCCTCTCAATTTCGAGAAAAAATTGAACCATCATACTATTATTTTACACCTCCCATTGGTTTTCATGGTCATGACATAGCAATTCATAAGAAAATAGAAAATTAATCTTTGTTTGCAATTTTTGTTGTTGTTGTTATAATTATATTTTATTTTCACTTGCTTTATTTATGTCTTTTTATATGTTTTTATTTATTTATAAGAATATTTTGATTCTTGCAGGGGTTTTTGGGATAAAATTTGGCGGTTTTCACGATAAGCGAAATCAAGATTATTATGAAGAATTTTCATTTAGATTACATGCTAAGCGAGGGAGGGTTTGGGGTCATGCACAAGGGCTACATTGATGATAATGTGAGGCATGGACTCAAGGGAATGATAGTTGCAGTCAAGGTGCTTAATCCAGAAGGGATTTAGGGGCACATAAAATCGTTGGTGGAGGTGATATTTTTAGGGTAACCGAGGCATCCCCACTTGGTGAAATTGGTTGTTATTTCTGTGAGGATGAGGAAAAAGTGTTGGTTTATGAGTTTATGCCGAGAGGCAGTATGGAGAACCATATTTTTAGAAGTACAAGTTTTTAACTTCGGATCTACACTCTCCCATGATGGACCTGTTCATAGAAATGGAGAGGATGCTTGTATAGGAGAGAATTTTCCAATGGAAAGGATCTCATGGTTTGATCTCTGACCCTTGTTCTAAAATTAGCTTCTTTGCATCGGATGTAGAGGCAATCAATGTAGAGAGGAATCCTCCAAATACAAATATGAGTCATAGATTTTTCCAAAAAGTTCCTAGATTTGGAAAATTTGGGGATGAGAAAGCAGAGGAAGAAGTAGTACATGTAGCAGCCAACAATGGATCTAGAAGAGGCCTACCAAATATTTTATAAATCCATCACTGGAAAATCGCTTATATTTGGGGTTCGAACTTTTGATATGGTGATGGAACTGAAAAACAAAATCCAGTCCAGATTGGGGGTACAAACAACTGATTCACAAAGGAAAATCATTACAAGGTACTTTTCAGCTGAAGGACTATGGCATTGATAGAGATGCCTCAATCATAATTAATTTGAGGCTATGAGGTGGAGCTTCAAATAGCCCCTTTTGATCTACTTCGTCTACCAAAAATCCTTAGGGCCCAAATTCGTTCAAAGATGTCGTGAAAGGGAAAGTAGCTATACCAGATGGACAATCCCCACCTCTGTCAACTCCAGGAACTTACTTTGTTGTGAAGACAAAAAATGTACCAAATATGTCAATAAATTTACTAGAAGTCAGGGGTCCTTTCTCTTTCCTGCAATTTAGAGATCTAATTTGTAGATTTAATGGTTTATGGCACAAGGATACAGGTTTACACCAGTGGGTATACACAAATTAGCCAAACAACTCCAACCTCTATCTTTGTGTAAAGGGATTTTTTATGGTTCACTTTGATAATCAAGAGGACTTGGATTTTGTCATAAAAGAGGGCCCTTGGTTTTGGGGAAGTGCAACATTGTTCACAACTCCATGGTTTCGAGCCTTCAATGCTACATCAATGGTGGTCACGAAGATGCTAGTATGGATGAAGCTCCACAATTTCCCCCTCCCATTAGTGCACCATCAAGTTCTCGAAGGTATTGGAAACAAGCTGGGGAAATATCTAAAGACAAATAACGATAGAATGGAAAAAGGAATCTTCACTTTTTCTAGGATCTATGTTGAGATAGATCTTAGTAAAGGCCTTCTAGATCACATCCACTTGACACATTAAGATTTCAAGTGGACTCAAATGTTAGATTTCGAAAATACAACCTTTTGATGTTGAATTTGACATCAAACAGGGCTTCGCAAGGAAAGAAACAGGTTAAGAAAAGACAACAAAAGAGAAAGGGCTAGAAATTTCTAGATCCTCCTTCTTCAGATGATGAAGATGTGGAATTGGATGAGAATCATCAACAAACAGAAGAATAGAATCAACAAGACTTACAAGTGGTTAAAGACGAAGAAAATCATAATTATGCTACAAGACATGTCGACAACTCCAAGGACTTAGAGGTTTTTCAAGCTTCAGGGAAACAATAGGAAAAGATAGGCAACAACCAAGGAGCAGTCAGAACAAAGAGAACCCCGTCCCCTAAATACCGTCCATACAGTGCAGGTCCCCAAAATATCTATGTGCCTCTCTAATTCTCTATTTAGGGGTCCCATGGCTCATCATGTGCCCAACTCACACAGCCCTACTTCTGCTCTGTATCCTCTGCAGGTGAAGCTTCATCTGCCCTCTTCTCATCCCAGCATCATCCAACCTACAAGAATTGACAAAGCCCCCATTGCAGATGCATTTATTACTCCCCTTCAATCTCGCTCTGCAGCTGCGTCCAGCTCCTGCAAATTGTTTCGCTCCCCACCGCTTGACTCACAAAGGAAGTGGATACCAATACCATTCCCACGGCAACAGGGGACGTGAATACCAAAACCATACCCACGACAGAAGTTAAAATGAACAATGACAAATCCAATCGAAACAACAAAAATTTGTAACAGGAACGAAATGCAAATTGTTTTCCCGACAAATACAGAGCCTTGAATCTTCTTATTTAGTTTCTCCATTAACTGTAATAATAAGTGATCATTTCTGGACAATGGAAACCGGCAAAAATCGATATCTAGTTTTCCCAGCTCTATTAATTTACTTCATGGCTGCAATGGGTGTTATGGAGGATCGTGTCAATGACGGCCATGGACAGTGAGAATTGGATTTTATAAAGCTATTCTGTCATGTAAGCCACCTTAAAACTCTTTGACAATTTTTTAGTGTGCCATTTAAATTCGTAATGCAAACAGTTTTCTCTAGTGTTTTTAGCTGTTATAATATTATTTGGTAGCCATCTGTTATAGATTTTAGGGATATTTTAACATTTGTTATAGATTTTAGGAATGTTTTAAAATCTCATGAATAAGAATAACATGATTTTTTAACTTCACCTTTTTTCCAGGTTTCACAAAAAAATTCAAAATTTGTAAGCAATTTAAATTAAAAAGTGTTGGATGCTGCAGCGTTCTTTTTTACAGGTTGGTATTAGCTCCGAGTTGCTTACTTTTAAATAAACTTCCAAGCTTTTGAGTAGAGTTGTTGCTCAATGGTAAAATCATCAATGGGTTTCAAAATCTGTACTTAATTTAAATTGATAAGTGTTTGATGTTACAGCGTTCTTTTCTACATGTATTTGTATTGGCTCGAGTTGCTTAACTTTTAATAATTTTCCAAGCTTTGCAATAGATTTATTGCTCAATGATAAAATCATCATTGGATCTCTCCAGATTAGATATCATGTTATTTATAAAATTTTGTTAAAATTGATGTTTTTTTACTATATATCATGTTTTTTAAATTATGTTTTATTATATTAGCTTATTAAAATTTGATTTTAATTGGGTCAAATAATTTAATAACATATAAGTTTTATTAATGGGGTTTTACAGTTTTGTGTGATGTGAACTTTTAAGTTTGGGTCTCGTTTGTTTTTGTTTCATTATTTTTTTTGTTTTTTTAATTTATAGAGTAGTTTCTTTTTTCTATATTTGTGTGTGCCAGTTTTTTTGTTAATTTTTATTACCAGTAGCAATCAGTTTCTAACATATTTGTTTCTTGTTAGCAGTTAAATGGCTGGGTGGAGGTGGGTCCACTCTCTCACAATCAATGAGTTTCATATGCCAATGGGTTTCATATAGCAATTTGGTGTCTAACTGGCCAGTGACCTTAAAATTAGATAATAACAATATTAATAGATAATTTTGTAGAATAAAAAGAGATATTGGATATTACATAGAGATGATTTTTAAACTAAAATAACATCGTTAAGGATGATTTTGTAGGATGAAAATCGACATTATGCATCACATAGCGATGATTTTATCTCAAAAAATTACATAGAAATAGATTTTTTTAGCTTAAAAAATGAAAAATTAAGAAATTTTATAAATGATTTATTTGTAAAATTATTTTATATTTTTTTATTATTTTAAATTACCCTAAATTAAATTTCAGTTAAATTAAAGATATTCAAATATATAAAATAAAAGTTAAATTAAAGATATTCAAATATATAAAATAAAATTTAATTTGAAGGAAAATGTTATTCTCCCATTTCAATTTTTGCAAAAGCACATTCACATTTTTAATTTTGTTAGGGGTGTTTTTTATACTCATGCCTTAATGAATGTAATGCAAATCCAATCATCCCAGCCTAATTTCAAGAGAGCTTCAAGTATTAAAACCTAAGTCCTTTATGGTGCTTGTACTTTTATGTCTGGTTGATTAAACTTAACAGGTTCATATTGAATGCAAGATTTCATGTTAAACATCGTTTCGAGGATTCCATTGGTCATGACACACAGAATAAGTCACTAGGTTTTAATTAGTAAAATTCTAAACAACTTTATATTCTAAACAACTTTATATGGTATAAAAATTCTAAATATATTTTTATACAATGCGTTGCATTGTAACGTTAGAGAAAGTTTACATAATCTTGCCACCTGCGCTTGATCCGAGCAGCCAAGCATTAGACGTTACAAATCAATCAAGGCGCATTATGGGTGTGTGGGGGAATGTTTTATCAATTTTTTTTTTTTTTTTTATTAATGTAAATAATAGTTTGTTTTTTTTTTAATTAAATAATAGTTTATTAATATGGATCAAATTTATTTATAAATTATAATTTTTATTTTATTTTATTTAAGATTATGAAATATTTTTAATTTTTTATATTTAGTAAAAAAGTGGAGATTAGGAAATGTATTAGACATATGAAACATGGATGTATAGAATCAGTGATAAAATTATTGAAAAATGATTTTTTTTTTTTTAGAATTTATAGAAAGGGAAAAGAAATTTTGCATTTTCAATAAGACGAGAATAAAAACCTAGTCTATACACTTTAATTAAGAAAGTGAGAAGTGAAAGTTTATCTATTTATTTAAAACCACTAAAAGATAAATTAGGAGATTGGATAGTTTACAATTGCTTTAAAAAAAATAAAGCTCTTCTCACTCAATGTCAAATACAAAAGATAAGTTGGGGGTTAAGACATCAAGCCATTACAAGACAAATCGACCAAAACTATTAAGGGTTGTTTTCATTTAAAGTGACTTATTAAAGGTTGCTTTCATTCAAGGTGACTAAAAAGGGAAATATTGTACTATTTTTATTTAAAAAATATGTGTATTTAACTTTTGCATGATGATAAATCAAAATAGAAATTCATGAAATAGACTGGGAGGTTTCATAGAATTAGAAATACAAGAATTGGTAGAAAAAATACTAAATACTATTTAATATTTTTACACTTTTGAAAGAAAGGTACTTATTTTGTGAAATAGATTTGAAGACCCCATAAAATTACGAATACAAAAATTGGTTATAAAAGACCAAAGGCTATTTAATATTATACACTTTTACAAGGAAAGGGGCTTATTTTTTCATTGTAAGCTATTTTTATATGTGAAATAGAAGGTCATTCATTAACTTGTGTTTATGTTTTAATGAGATATTGGTTTTAAACTATTTTTGCTATTCTTTATATTTTTTATGCTTTAGAGTTTAGACATAGAATCTCATGATTGTTATGGAAAATAGACACTCCCTTTGCTAATTGAATATATGGAAAATGGATATTATAAAGAAATTGGAAGAGCAAACATATGAGACATATTAGTCACAAAACTATTCATCTATAATCTTCAACGTCAAATTACAAGCCACATAAATAGTGCTCATGAGATCCAACAAATTCCAAACAAGGAGAATATTGTTGAGAAAATATCTCATCAAAACTCCAACAACCAACAACCCAATCCTATCTATATACTAATGTAAGCATTATTCCAAATATATTCACTTTGATAATTGAGTCTACAATTTTATATTATGCTATGCTAACTTGTTGAAAGTGGCTCTTGGGAAATGTAAGCTATCTTTATGTCCTCAAAATAAGCTTGGGACTAATGTGCAATTGTATGAGTAAACTATCTTCTATGCTTTTGCAACTATTTCCTTATTCGTGTTCAACACTTTCATGTGGAGCATATTCCCCAATATTGAAGCTATGATTCTTGATGTATATGTAAAAGGACATAGTTGGTTCATGTGAAGTTGGATATGGTTTTAAGGTGGCTTCATCATTCATTGCTTCCTTGGTTAGATAGTTGAATTATAAGTTGACGACATGTATAAGCTATATTCGATGCTCTCTACACCTAATTTATGTTTCATATTAAATAATATGGTTTTATTTAATGTGCTCTTCTCACGAAGATATGATAGTTAGATTGTTAGATAGAAATATGTTTCATTGTATATTTCACATTACTTATTGTAATTACAAGCTAGTTACATCATGCATAAACACAATTTAAAACTTTGGGTGAATCAAGTCTTTGTCAGTAAATATTTGTTTGAATAAAGAACAAACAAAGTTGGATATATTTAGAGGGTTCACTATCTCAATGGAGGAAGGCTTGTTTAATTGAGATCTTTGATTGGTGAGCTTATGTTGTTGACTTGAGCCATTTTCAAATCATTCGTTGAACAACTTCAAGCACAGAGTGCGAGTCATATAGTTCCTTCAATTTTTGTAAGGCTTCAAAAGCATTCGAAAATGGTGAAATATCGCAACTCACCTCTTCATTTGTAGATGCTGCAATCAAGGCATAGGCCTTGTTGTTCTTGTTTTCCCAAATGGCGAACTCCTTGTCTGAGGTAGGCTTTACTAGTTCATTGTCTCCTTCTCCAATACAAACTCTTTTCCACAGCTCATTAAAAATGAGAGTGTGTTTGATCTTCCACGACTACTCAGGATAGTTTTCGTTCCCATTGAAAACCACTCCCACAATAGATATCAATGAATGCATTTTAAAATTTGTATACTATAAAAAAAAATACTTTTGCCGCCAATAGACTATAAGAAATTGCACCTCTGCTCGTAATGTGTAAAAAATGCACTATGATATATTAAAATAGAGGTATTATTTGGGGGAGTTGGTTTATGGGTGAGGGTAAATTTTGGGGAGAGAGTATTTGAGGGAGGCTTATATGAGGGACTGAGGTGTATTAACAAGACAACGTGGAGGTGGGAATGCTTCGTTGGAGTGGATTGGTAACGAGCCCACGGAGGGCGGTTTAGGGACAAAGGACAGTGTAGTATTTTGGGAACAATGTTATATATATATATATATATATATATATATATATATATATATATATATATATAGCGTTAACTTTGGCATAGCAGAGCAGATAGACGTGATGCCGTGGGGAGGATGGGAGGATGGGGGTCGCATATGGCAGCGACAATGTTTAATACTGTATGGAGAGGGCCGACTGTATGGAGTGAGCGACAGTGGGTTTGAGCCCCACGGTATGAGGGGACCGGGGTGCATTAACAACGAATGGAGAGCCGATTATGCAGGAGGGCTGAGCGGGGGGAGAATCGAATGCAATACCTCCTTATTCCTTGAGGAGCAAGCGGAGGATACAGATAATTAATCCTTTTGTTCTCTTTGCAAAACCCTATTGTCTGGTTGCGTTCAACAGTCTCTCTTAACGGTGATACCACCAACCAGTATACACATTAATACCACATCAATACCATAGAACTTAATGTCATAACCACGGGAAGTAACTTGCTAACAAAAAAAAAAAATCGACATACCATAAAATCAATCCTCCACTGCAACACAGGTTTCGATCCTCTAGGATGTATAAAATCAATCTTCAAAGGAGCTCAATGCAGTATTGAGGCCACAACCATATCATCCTCCAACGTGACATTCACATCTTTCACTCAATAACACACATATTTCAAGATATGGTTTACAAACCATTCCAACAGATAGCACTTCAAGGCTTCCAACTTCATGACCAGTGATTGGACGCATTCAATGGAAAAAGAACAAAGCAGAGAATCTGGAAGTAGATAGGAGTTACTGGGAAGAAAATGCTAAAAATGGGGTTGGCTCTGATACCATGTCAGGCCAGGAGGTAACTCCTCAAATCAACTATGTTTATTCATTAGGATTCCTGATTGTTATATACACAAGGGAGTGACTCTTGGGTTTCACCTCCGGATGGCTCTTCATTTCCCATTATTTACTATTTCCATTATTTACAACTGTTCACCCAATCCCCATGATTAAGTGTCAACAAAAAATCATATCAACTCCAAATCCAATGGCATCTGGTATCCCAGGAATGTTTGTTTCCTCAGATATTCGAATGCACAGATCTTTATCTCCTATCTTCAACAGGCTTTCTGCAATAACATCCTGAAAAATAATGGACAAATTTTGGACTTTGTATGCTACCCATTGTTCCTATAGATCAAAAGCCTCATTGTGCCTCACATTGAACACCATTATCATTAGCAAGTCACTTCCATGGGTGGCGTGGAAACTCCAGGGTCTACCGGATCATTGGGACATTCGCAGGTTGGACCGTGGGTAACGGTTGTGGGTAATGGTTGCATAAAAGAAGGGACAAACAACCAAAGCCATTACCAACCACACTGATTTGGCAACGATTCACATAATAACTATGTAATTTGACAATGTTATGATAATTTTCATTGTTGGCTGGATCTGTTGATCATATATTGGCGTCGGGCTATTGACCTAGCCATAACGGGGATTGCTAGAAATTGCGATGGCAGGCATAATGTGTTCTAAGAATTGAGTTGAAAAATACCATGTGGAAATGTCTCTAAGTTTTCACACCTTTATAATCTGAGATGCTTAAGATTTTTCATTGACCTCACGTTTCTTTTGTCGGTCTTGAAATTGGTTGTGAATATTGTTCAACTTGTCCCACATAGTGCTCAATTCTGTTTCCAGAATTTTTTGGTTTCTCTCCAACCTATTAACATCTTCCATAAGTTAGTTTCCAGAATTTTTTGGTTTCTCTCCAACCTATTAACATCTTCCATCTTTTAGAAATCACAGTAAAAATGTTCCCTGTGACGTTGTTCACCTCTTCCCCAATAAAAAAATCCTGCTATATCTAATAGAGAGTGCCGTGGCTCATAGCAAAGGGAGAACTAAAATGGGAATCACTAGAATGAAAGAAAATATAGAAAAGTTTGAAAGATGTTGAAAAAAAGCATGTCATAGGAATTGCATAAGTTAAGTCATGGGAAACGAAATTGACTTGTTAAAATTTGATTGAAAGAAAGACAAAAATTAAGCGCTCTTATTGAATAAATGAACAATTTGACTAAAAGAAAGACACCCAAAAAAAAAAGAAAAAAAAAGAAAAGAAAAAGCAAGCTGCTCCTATTGCTTACCCCAACCCCTAAAAACACACTTTTCAACATAAATATAATATTAAAATAAATTTAAATTATAATCCTTCATAATTTACTATCTCTTTACCAACCCAAATCCCTTATAGATATATATATATATATATCCAATCAAGTGCAAGTACAAGTGGAAAACAAAACTCAGTCATATATATTTTAATTTCAAATCAAGAACAAGTTCAAAGCAACCCTCAATCCTCCTACGTCGATCATACCCGTGATTTGCCACGCTTTAAACGCGGATTAGCACTCATGGTGCCTAGAACCCTCAATCCTCCTACGTCGATCATAGCCGTGATCTGCCACGCTTTAAACGCGGATTAGCACTTATGGTACCTAGATATTATCAGTCACAGCTTACAAATGCTTTGAATATCACGCTTTACACAAATATCTCTCGCGTTTTACACACGGCTTACCGCGTCTTCCACACGGCCCACAGACCACAGCTGTTCATGTGTATAAAACCAGACGAGAAATACACTTTCTCCAACATTGTGGATATGGAGTCCACAGTCTAATGCCAACCATCGGATTCGATGTGGAAGCGGCCGTGAATGGGTTTGCAGCTACACTTTCTCCAACAAACCGTGTAAGTGGACTCCAGTGGAGTCGAAAGCCAACAATGGGATTCGATATGGAAGCGGCCGTGATTAGTTATGCGGTTTTACAGGGTGCGAAAAGCAGGAATGGGGACAAATTAAAACATCAACGAGATATCAAAGAAAAGAGTTGAAACGACTAATTCTCTTAGCATTTGAGGCCGAGGAAGACTGGTATTAGTTTATTACATCCCCTAGTTTTTATTAGCATATTCGCATTTTAGAGCTTGTTACGTGCGCTCTGGTTGCAAGTTTCAGGGATAGAAATGTTCAGACAATGCATCCGGACGCTTTTTTTAATCCCAACTGGCTTTCACACAAGGTCTGTCCATGGGAAGAGAGGAGCGATGGCTAAACAGCGAATGGCTCACAAATTGCAATGTAATTATTATGAGTAAACACTAGATAGAATAAATAAACAGAGTAGGGGGGTGCAAAATTGCTGCCATTATCACATCTTCTTCCGAGTCTTCGAAGGATGATAATATCGCTATCGAGCGATGGGACATATTGGTGATATTAAATCCCTTATCCTTATAGATGTATTGATATCGCCATGCCTCAAACCGCTGTAACTGTCCTTACAGGGGTCATGAAAGCTTGTATGTCAACAATATACTATCGCTCAATAGTTGGATGATAGAATAAATAAAATTTGGGGTTATGTGGCTAAGATGACACAGTGAATTTACTCTCTGGTAGAGTTGTTTTGAAGAATTCATGAAAATCGAAGCCTATTTTGGTTTTTGCTCGTTAATTATTGAATGTTGTGTACTTGAAATTTATCCATTTATAGTATTTTATATCAATTATTTTTAATTTAGTTCAGTGTACTTTAAATTTATCCATTTATAGTATTTTATATCAGTTAATTTTAATTTATGTTGGAGCATGTAAAACATTTGAAATACATTTTACTGATTAATTATATTGAAATTATTTTTACAGTGGTTTTGAAATACGATCAATCTCAGTAGTGAAATCTTAAATTTTTAAAAACCAAGTCAAAAAATATACCATGTAGCAGAGAATAAAAAGTTAAAAGAAGAAAATAGAATAAATATTTTTTTAATAATATTAATATTTAGTATTAATTATTAAACTTAATCATATTATTAGATTCAAATTAAAAAATTAAAAAGATATTTAAATAATAAATATTTTTTAATAAAATTGGGGTAATAATAATATTATTATTTAATTTTAATTATTAATACTGGCACTTAAATGTTTCATGGAACAATTCAATTGGTGATCAAAGTAATATGAGTCCGTGGTAATTAAGATATCTAATTTATGGAGAGGAGGCCGTAATCCCATGTCATGCGAGCTGCTAAGTTATCATATATATATATATATATATATATATATGTTGGTGATAATAATAATGATAGCTGTTAGCTATAATATTGGGGTGTAGAATAGATAGTGATGGGTGTCTTAATGAGTGTACTATGAAAGTCAATGGTTTGAAATTAAGTGGGAAAAAATCCAACCATGTTAAGGGCTATTGTGGCTTAGATTAGGTGCTATCCTAGGGTGACTTTAGATGCCCCTGGGTAGCATTTTCTTGAGCCAAAGTTTAAGTGTGTAGTTATCTAGGACTCACATCACTTAGCAAACAAGAAAAATGGGGGTCAACAATTAATATGTTGAAAACGTAATTCCATGTGATTGTGCCAAGCCCTTATGGCTTAAGTTTTGATTTGTCTGCAAAGTATACTGCTCCATAAACTTGTCAGTAAATTATTCAAAAAAATATCTTCTAAAAGTCATGTGGCAAGTTGCTCCTAAATCAAGCAACCAATCATTTTTCTAAGAAGCAAGTGAAGCATTGAACAAGTCTTCATTTACTCCAATATTACAATGTGCCACAACATAGTAAGCAGATTCAGGTGTTTTACCTTTCTCTTTGTCATTGGTTTTACCTTTGGGTTGTTTTCTTTCTTGCTCAATTCTATCCCAAGGCAACTTGCATGTGGATGCATCATGTGACCATCTCTATTGCAAAGTATCCAATGCAAATTAGACTTTTCTCCTTGAGAGAGTCTGACCTCCCTGCCTCTGAAATTTCTTCTTCCTCTTCCTCTTAAACCACCTCTTCCTCTTGAAGAATCTTCAGCATGATTCTTCTCTCTATGTGCAAGACATATAACTTCTTTAGAAGACTGAGGAGCTGTCTTTCTCCCAAAAGATTTCTCTCTCCCAACAAATTTATTCACAAGGGAGTCAAAGGTAATTTCTTTGAGGTTTCCATTTGCTTGCAGTGAACCAAGATAATTTGAATAAGTGGGATAAAGTGCCTTGAAAAAAGCTATTAGAAGAATGTCTAGTTCAACATTAGTGACTTTGATATCATGCATAATAGATTTTACTTTTGATGCAAGAGCAAGAGGATCATCATTTTGTAATTCAAGGCTAAATAATTTAATCATTAGTTGAACAACTTCAAGTGCAGAGTGTGAGTCATAGAGTTCCTTCAATTTTTGTAAGGCTTCAAAAGCATTCGAAAATGGTGAAATATGGCGACTCACCTCTTCATTTACAGATGCTACAATCAAGGCATAGGCCTTGCTGTTCTTGTTTTCCCAAATGGCGAATTCCTTGTCTAAGGTAGGCTTTGCTAGTTCATTGTCTCCTTCTCCAACACAAACTCCTTTCCATAGCTCATTAAAAATGAGAGTGTGTTTGATCTTCCATGAACACTCAGGATAGTTCTCCTTCCCATTGAGAACCACTCCCACAATAGATATCAATGAATGCATTTTAAAATTTGTATATTGTAAAAACAAATACTTTTGCTGCCAATAGACTGTAAGAAATTGCACCTCTGTTGGTAATATGTGTAAAAAATGCAATATAATATATTAAAATAGATGTATTATTTGGGGGAATTGGTTTATGGGTGAGGGTAAATTTTGGGGAGAGAGTATATGAGGGAATTTTATATGAGGGACCGAGGTGTATTAACAAGACAACGTGGAGGTGGAATGCTTCGCTGGAGTGGTTTGGTAACGAGCCCACGGAGGGCGGTTTAGGGACAGAGGTTAGTGTAGTATTTTGGGAACAACATTATATCTATATCTATATCTATATATATATATATATATATATATATATATATATATATATATATATATATATATATATATATATATATATATAGCGTTAACTTTGGCATAGCGGAGCAGATAGGCGTGATGCTGTGGGGAGGATGGGGCTCATGTATGGCAGCGACAATGTTTAATACTGTATGGAGAGGGCCGAATGTATGGAGTGAGCGACAGTGGGTTCGAGCCCCATGGTATGAGGGGACCGCGGTGCATTAACAATGAATGGAGAGCCGATTATGCAGGAGGGCTGAGCAGGGGGGAATCGAATGCAATACTTCCTTATTCCTTGAGGAGCAGGCGGAGGATACAGATAATTAATCCTCTCGTTCTCTTTGCAAAACCCTGTGGTTTGGTTGCGTTCAATAGTCTCTCTTAATGGTGACACAAACGGTGATACCACCAACCAATGTACACATTAATACCACATCAATACCACAGAAATCAATGTCATAACCATGGGAGGTAACTCGCTAAAAAAAATAAAATAAAATAAAAAATCGACAAACCATAAAATCAATCCTCCACTACAACATAGGTTTTGATCCTCCAGGATGTATAAAATCGATCTTAAAAGGAGCTTAACATAGTATTGAGGCCACAACCATATCGTCCTCCAACGTGAAATTCACATCTTTCACTCAATAACACACAGATTTCAAGATATGTTTTACAAACCATTCCAACACATAGCACTTCAACGCTTCCAATTTCATGACCAGCGACTCGACACATTTAATGGAAAAAGAACAGATCAGGGAATTTGGAAGTAGATAGGAGTTACTAGGGAGAAAATGCTAAAAATGGGGCTGGATCTGGTACCATGTCAGGCCAGGAGGTAACTCCTCAAATCAACTATGTTTATTCATTAGGACTCCTCATTGTTATATACATAAGGGAGTGACTCTTGGGTTTCACCTCCGGATGACTCTTCATTTTCCATTATTTACAATTGTTCACCCAATCCCCATGATTAGTTGTTAACAAAAAATCATATCAACTCCAAATCCAATGGCATCTGGTATCCTAGGAATGCCTGTTTCCTCAGATATTCCAATGCGCAGATCTTTATCTCCTATCTTCAACAGGCTTTCTGTAATAACATCCTGAAAAATAATGGACAAATTTTGGACTTTGTATGCTGCCCATTGTTCCTATGGATCAAATGCGTCATTGTGCCTCATGTTGAACAACATTATCATTAGCAATGTCACTTCCATGGGTGCCGTGGAAACTCCAGAGTCTACCAGGTCATTGGGACATTCGGAAGTTGGACTATGGGTAACGGCTGTGGGTAATGGTTGTGTAATAGAAGGGACAAATAGCCAAGGCCATTACCAACCACACTGATTTAGCCACGATTCACATAACAGCTATGCAATTTGACAATGTTATGATAATTTTCATTGTTGGCTGGATCTGTTGATCATATACTGGCATTCGGCTACTGACTCGGCCATAACGGGGATTGCTAGAAATTGCAATGGTAGGCACAATGTGTTCTAAGAAGTGAGTTGAAAAATACCATGTGGAAATGTCTCTAAGCTTTCACACCCTTATAATCTGAGATGCTTAAGATTTTTCAATGACCTCCCACTTCTTTTGTCGGTCTTGAAATTGGTTGTAAATATTGTTCAACTTGTCCCGCATATCGTTCAAGTCAGTTTCCAGAATTTTATGGTTTCTCTCTAACCTATTAACATCTTCCATAACTCAGTTTCAAGAATTTTTCGGTTTCTCTCCAACCTATTAACATCTTCCATCTTTTAGAAATTGTAGCAAAAATGTTCCCTGTGACGTTGTTCACCTCTTCCCAAATAAAAAAAATCTTGCTATATCTTATAGACACTGCCATGGCTAATAGCAAAGTGAGAACTAAAATGGGAATCACTAGAATGAAAGAAAAGATAAAAAAGTTTGAAAGATATTGAAAAAAAGCATAAGTAAAGTCATGGGAAACGAAATTGGCTTGTTAGAATTTGATTGAAAGAAAAACAAAAATTAAGCAATCTTATTTTATAAATGAACAATTTGATGGAAAGAAAGACAAATAAATAAATAAATTAAATGCTCCTATTGCTTACCCAACCCTAAAAAAACACTTTTCTAACATAAATATAATATTAAAATAAATTTAAATTATAATCCTTCATAATTTACCATCTCTTTACCCACCCAAATCCCTTATAGATATATATGTATCCAATCAAGGGCAAGTACAAGTGGAAAACAAAACTCAATCATATATATTTTAATTGCAAATCAAGAACAAGTTCAAAGCAACCCTCAATCCTCCTATGTCGATCATACCCGTGATCTGCCACGCTTTAAACGCGGATTAGCACTTATGGTATGTAGATACTATCTGTCACAGCTTACAAATGCTTTGAATCTCACACTTTACCCAAATATCTCTCGCGTTTTACACACGGCTTACCGCGCCTTCCACACGGCCCACAGACCACAACTGTTCATGTGTATAAAACCAGACGAGAAATACACTTCTCCAACATTGTGGATATGGAGTCCACTGGAGTCTAATGCCAACCATCGGATTCGATGTGGAAGCGGCCGTGAAAGGTTTTGCAGCTACACTTTCTCCAACAAACCGTGTAAATGGACTCCAGTGGAGATGAAAGCCAACAATGGGATTCGATATGGAAGCGGCCGTGATTAGTTATGCGGCGTTACAGTGTGCGAAAGGAAGGAATGGGGACAAATTAAAACATCAACGAGATATCAAAGAAAAGAGTTGCAACGACTAATTCTCTTAGCATTTGAGGCCGAGGAAGACTGGTATTAATTTATTACATCCCCTAGTTTTTATTAGCATATTCGCATTTTAGAGCTTGTTACGTGCGCTCTGGTTGCAAGTTTCAGAGATAGAAATGTTCAGACAATGCATCCGGACGCTTTTTCTAATCCCAACTGGCTTTCACACAAGGTCTGTCCATGGGAAGAGAGGAGCGATGGCTAAACAGCGAATGGCTTACAAATTGCAATGTAATTGTTATGAGTAAACACCAGATAGAATAAATAAATAGAGTGGGGGTGCAAAATTGCTGCCATTATCACATCTTCTTCCGAGTCTTCGAAGGATGATAATATCACTATCGAGCGATGGGACATATTGGTGATATTAAATCCCTTATCGTTATAGATGTATTGATAGGGTATTGAAATATAAATGCCTTTGACATGATAGGGAATAGGAGTTGTCTTGTTGCTAACATATAAAGTCAATTTTGAAGAAAATATAAATGCAAAGTCAATTTTGAAGAAAATATAAATGCAAAGGCAATTTTGAAGAAAATATAAATGCAAGGCAACTTTTATTCCCCTCTCAAAGTTGGAAATAAGGTTGGAAATAGAAATTGACTGTATTGATATCGCCATGCCATCAAACCGCTGTAACCGTCATTACAGGGCTCATGAAAGCTGGTATGTCAACAATATACTATCGCTCAATAGTTGGATGATAGAATAAATAAAATTTGGGGTTATGTGGCTAAGATGACAGTGAATTTACTCTCTGGCAGAGTTGTTTTGAAGATTTCATGAAAATCGAAGCCTATTTTGGTTTTTGCTCGATAATTATTGGATGTTGTGTATTTGAAATTTATCCATTTATAATATTTTATATCAATTATTTTTAATTTAGTTCAGTGTACTTGAAATTTATCAATTTATAGTATTTTATATCAGTTAATTTTAATTTATTTTGGAGCATATAAAATATTTGAAAAACATTTTACTGATTAATTATATTGAAATTATTTTTACAATTCTAAATTTTTAAAAACCAGTCAAAAAAATATACCATTTAGCAGAGAATGAAAAGTTAAAAGAAGAAAATAGAATAAATATTTTTTTAATAATATTAATATTTAATATTAATTATTAAACTTAATAATACTAGATTTAAATTAAAAAATAATAAAAGGATAATAAAGATATTAGTAATAAAATTGGGGTAATAATAATATTATCAATTAATCTTAATTATTAATATTAGCACTTAAATGTTTCATGGAACAATTCAATTGGTGATCAAAGCAATGTGTATTTCTCTTAACTAAGACATTTAATGTTATAATCTTCTAGCTGTGACCTTGGTTTACTGAGAGGAGGAGGTAGACCCCGATAGGTTTATTGATAGCCCCGTGTCATGCGAGTTGCTAAGTTTATATATATATATATATATATATATATATATATATATATGTTGGTGATAATAATAATGATAGCTATTAGCTATAATATTGGGGTGTAGAATAGATAGTGATGGGTGTCTTAATGGGTGTACTATGAAGGTCACTGGTTTGAAACTAAGTGGGAAAAATCCAACCATGTTAAGGGCTATTGCGGCCTAGATCAGGTGCTATCCTAGGGTAATTTTAGATGCCCCTCAATATCATTTTCTTGAGCCAAAGTTTAAGTGTGTAGTCATCTAGGACTCACACCACTTAGCAAACAAAAAAAATGATGGCCAACAATTAATATGATGAAAACATAATTCCATGTGATAAGGGGTAGTTTTGTGCAACATGTGGGTGATTTCATAATGTGAAGGTCACTCGTTTGAAACTAAGTGGGAAAAAATCCAATCATGTTAAGGGCTATTGTGGCCTAGATCGGGTGCTATCCTAGGGTGATTTTAGATGCCTCTGGGTAGTATTTTCTCGAGCCAAAGGTTAAGTGTGTATTCATCTAGGACTCACACCACTTCGCAAACAAAAAAATGGCGGCCAACAATTAATATGATGAAAACATGATTCCATGTGATAAGGGGTAGTTTTGTGCAACATGTGGGTGATTTCTTGGTTGCCTATTTTGTTTGAAAATAGCTTTTACATATAATCATCTATATGTAGAAGAAACATTGTCTTGCATGATTTAGAGTTTTTCTTATTATGGTTGTGATAAATTTCTATTCTTCCCTCATTGTCTTGTGTGATTCATAGTTTTGATATTATGGTCATGGTAAATCTCTAGTCTTCTCCCTACTTTAAAAGTGTATTTGAAAATGCATTTTAACAATTTTTGTGATAGGAAAAGATATATTGGTAATCTAAAATTTTTTCTCCATAGCTAAAGCCTGCCAAGATTATAATTGTTCAAGGTAAAACAAGAGACAAAATAAAAATGGGAGTCAATTAACAAAACCCTTTTTTATAGATGTTACAATTGCATGCACGATCCTCTTCGTGATTCATTCTCTCTCGAATGGTACAAACTGATAAATCAAATGGTATTCTTGTATCATAATAAAACTTTCTCCATCAAATGGAATTAGTTATTGAACACCATAGGCATCCCTTGGGATGAGATACCCGAGGATCTTATAATAAGGTGGATCTAAGTCATCAAACATAATACCAAACTCATGTCAAAACATCTTGCTCCATTAATATGTTTTAAATCCATAGAAAATATCTTTTGTTTAAAAATAAAATAAAATTATTGCAATTATCAGAGAAGGAAGTTTAACTATATTATAGACAGTTTACTTTACAATGTCAATCATTTAACATTTGTACAACTAAAGTGTAAAATAACAAGAGGAATAGTTGTGGTGTAGTGAGCCCTTACGTCTTTTCTACCATATTAGACACTCTAATACCCAATTGAAATTATAAATTAACTTAATTACCTCTTAGGTTGACCTCTTCCTACCAAAGCTTCTTAATGAAATGCAACATTCTTTCACACCCACTAATTTAGTTTCATGGCTAAGGGAAACTCTCAACTACCACAATTTTCTCTCAAGCTAACTTATTCTTGCCAATTCCTACCAAAAGCCTCTCAATTTCGAGAAAAAATTGAACCATCATACTATTATTTTACGTCATATTATTTTACACCTCCCATTGGTTTTCATGGTCATGACATAGCAATTCATAAGAAAATAGAAAATTAATCTTTGTCTGCAATTTTTGTTGTTGTTGTTATAACTATATTTTATTTTCACTTGCTTTATTTAGGTTTTTTTATATGTTTTTATTTATTTATAATAATATTTTCATTCTTGCAGGGGTCTTTGGGATAAAATTTGGAGGTTTTCACGATGAGTGAAATCAAGATTATTATGAAGAATTTTCATTCAGATTACATGCTGAGCGAGGGAGGGTTTGGGGTCATGCACAAGGGCTACATTGATGATAATGTGAGGCATGGATTCAAGGGAATGATAGCTGCAGTCAAGTGCTTAATCTAGAAGGGCTTTAGGGGCACATAAAATCGTTGGTGGAGGTGATATTTTTAGGGCGATTGAGGCATCCCCACTTGGTGAAATTGGTTTTCATTTTTGTGAGGATGAGGAAAAGGTGTTGGTTTATGCGTTTATGCCCAGAGGCATTATGGAGAACCATCTTTTCAGCAGTACAAGTTTTTAACTTCGGATCTACACTCTCCCATGGTAGACCTGTTCATAGAAATGGAGGGGATGCTTGTATAAGAGAGAATTTTCCAAGGGAAAGGATCTCATGGTTTGATCTCTGACCCTTGTTCTAAAATTAGCATCTTTGCATCAGATGCAGAGGTAATCAATGTACAAAGGAATCCTCCAAATACAAATATGAGTCATAGATTTGTCCAATAAGTTCCCAGATTTGGGAAATTTGGGGATGAGAAAGAAGAGGAAGAAGTAGTACATGTAGCAGCCAACAATGGATCTAGAAGAGGCCTACCAAATATTTTATAAATCCATCATTGGAAAATCGCTTATATTTGGAGTTCGAACTTCTGATATGGTGATGGAGTTGAAAAAGAAAATCTAGTCTAGATTGGGGTTACCAACAACTGATTCACAAAGGAAAATCATTACAAGGTACTTTTCAGCTGAAGGACTATGGCATTGATAGAGATTCCTCAATCATAATTAATTTGAGGCTATGAGGTGGAGCTTCAAATAGCCCCTTTTGATATACTTCGTCTACCAAAAATCCTTAGGGCCCAAATTCGTTCAAAGATGTCGTGAAAGGAAAGTAGCTATACCAGATGGATAATCCCCATCTCTGTCAACTCCAGGAACTTACTTAGTTGAGAAGACAAAAAATGTACCAAATATGTCAATAAATTTACTAGAAGTCAGGGGTCTTTTCTCTTTCGTGCAATTTAGAGATCTAATTTGTAGATTTAATGGTTTATGGCACAAGGATACAGGTTTACACCAGTGGTTATACACAAATTGGACAAACAACTCCAACCTCTATCTTTGTGGAAAGGGATTTTCTATGGTTCAATTTGATAATCAAGAGGACCTGGATTTTGTCATAAAAGAGAGCCCTTGGTTTTGGGGAAGTGCGACATTGTTCACAACTCCTTGGTTTTGAGCCTTCGATGCTACATCAATGGTGGTCACGAAGATTCCAGTATGGATGAAGCCCCACAATTTCCCCCTCCCATTAGTGTACCATCAAGTTCTCGAAGGTATTGGAAACAAGTTGGGGAAATATCTAAAGATAAATAATGATAGAATGGAAAAAGGAATCTTCACTTTTTCTAGGATCTATGTTGAGATAGATCTTAGTAAAGGCCTTTTGGATCACATCCACTTGACACATTAAGATTTAAAGTGGAATCAAATGTTAGATTTCGAAAATACAACCTTTCGATGTTGAATTTGACATCAAACAGGGCATCTGTAGAATATCTGTTCGCAAGGAAAGAAACAGGTTAAGAAAAGACAACAAAAGAGAAAGGGCTAGAAATTTCTAGATCCTCCTTCTTCAGATGATGAAGATGTGGAATTGGATGAGAATCATCAACAAACAGAAGAATAGAATAAACAAGACTTACAAGTGGGGAAAGACGAAGAAAAACATAATTATGCTACAAGACATGTCGACAACTCCAAGGACTTAGAGGTTTTTCAAGCTTTAGGGAAACAATAGGAAAAGATAGGCAAAAACCAAGGAGTAGTCAGAACAAAGAGAACACATGCATCTGAGAGTTCTGATTTAGATAAAAAAGTACCAAAAAAATTAGTAGGAAAAGATCTAGAAATTATAATGGCCACTCTCAATCAAGGATTCCGGTAAAAGGTGAAAAAAATAAAGGAAAAAAGGGGAAAATAACTGATTATTATCAAGCTTCGCAAAAAAATTATGTAATTTTAATTATTATTATTATTTTTTCTATGTGCATCAGCTAAAAGGCTGACCATATCAAATTCCTTTAGGAATCTACAAAATTTAATTTTGTTCCTTGTTTGAAAAAAATTACAATTTTTTCCTTGAAAAAAAATATAAAAATATGTTTTTAATCATGGCATGCTAACATTAAGCTAGGTAGTGAAATGTGGGTTGTTATCAAGTTGCAATTCAATATGATACACTAAATAATTATATTCTACATGTTATAATTGAGCATGGTGTCATGAAGCATAGCCAACACATCCATGGATACTGCAAAAATAATTTCAACATAAAAAGTCTTAATCATGAACATGATAAAGCAAGTTAAAGTGACTACACTACTAAATAACTCAATTACATATAAGACGGAAGAAATAATACTAATTTATATTTATATAGTCATTACTATCTATTTCTATATGCTTATCCTTAATCTATATTAGTAGTTTAAGTTGGTCATTTATGGCTACATCACTTACAATTTCTCAAAATTCCTATTATTTAGCTTATAAAAATGTCATGATTAACCTTTGTGGTCGCATATCCACAAATTTTTCATTAATGTATGCATTGATTACGCATAATGACAACTAGCCTATAGGAATGCATAGGAAATTGTAATTCCATGTATCTCATCTACTTCATTTACCAAAATGGCTACATATTGACCTACATTATCATCTTGTATAATAATCTTGCAAACATTAATATGGGTATTCTTCTTCTATAACCCTATTTATGGATTTCACATTAATATGGGTATTATTCTCGTACAATATTATATTGTATTTCACAGCCCCTTCCTAATCCTAATATTGAAAAACCCCATCAAAACACTATGAATTTATGAATTTACTGGAAATTATGATTGAAAAAAGAGGATTATATTTATTCTATAACCACCTTTTTAAGGTGAATGACAAAATTTCTCTGGAGGCGAATGTCATGAATTCTTTGTAGATTCCTTATTCAACCTTGAATATTACTTTGTTGTTAAGAAGCCTTCATTTTAGAAATATATATAGAAGAGAACCATCAAATTATAACAAATATAAGTTATATCAATAAACATTAAATAAAAATTAATAATAATAATAATTAAATCAACTAAGAAATCAATGCCTTTGTAACTAGTCAATGCTTATATGTATATCATCATAAGACTTGATGTAACACAATTTAACCATTATAAATTATAAATTGTTTATTTTATATGGATTTTAACTATGTTTCTTTTTGATGTTGCATATTTCATACATTAACAATTGTTCATTGCATTTGTATCAAAACTCCTTCCAAGGAATTTCCATTGATTATAGTCTTTGGTAACAATTCTTAGAGTTCCTTTGATTCAAGGTCTTTAACCACAAACTACCCTTTATCCATTTTCAATTAAGAATTTTGATTGAAGAAATATTATGTGTGTTACAAATATTTGAGAAGAAAATGAGAATTTTCATAGGCCCATCTCGTTGCCCCATGTGTGGAATTGAGGAGGAAACCATGAATCACCTCCTCAATACTTGTGAATGGGCAGACAGCCTCTGGAATTGGATGGAAACCATTCTTAAGAGAATGGATAGGGTAAGGAATTCAATTCAGGAAACCATAGAGAATTGGAGAGGTAATTTCTCCAATACCCAAATGGTTAATTCAATTTGGAAACTTATCCCAGGGTTTATAGCATGGACGGTTTGGAAAGAAAGAAACAGGCAAGTATTCCAAAATGAAACCAGAAGCATAAACTTTACAAAAGATACAATTCTGCAAAACATTAAACAAACAGTTCTCTCCAAAGGGAAAGTAGAACAGGACAAGAACATCTCAATCTCGGACTTACAGATTCTGAAAGCATTTGATATTGATATGGGAACCATCATGTTTTCATCAAATCATCGACAACAACAAAGTACCAACGTGAATACCTGGATTCCTCCACCTACAGGCTTCCTCAAACTCAACTTTGACGGGGCCTCTAGGGGAAATCCGGGGCCTGCAGGCATTGGCGGTGTTCTTAGGGACAACAAAGGAGAAATTCAACATATATATAGTCAATCGCTGGGTGAAGGGACTAATAACGAAATGGAATTTGCAGCGCTAGAGCAAGGATTGAGAATTCTCAGGCGACTGAAAGCTGGAGCCACCATGGTGGAAGGGGATTCTCAACTGGCGATCACGGCAGCAAGAAGAATGTATACAGGAGCCAAACCGAGTAAGGTCATGAAGCATTGGAGGCTTGCCAAGGTTACAGAACTCATCGCGGATCACCTATCATGCCTGGACGGGATAATTCTTCATGCAGTGAGAAGAAAGGTGAATGTAGTGGCAGATCATTTGGCAAACTACGGAATCGATAATCCCTCAGCCTACCCGGACACCTGTTGGCATGAGGTCACATGCACCGAACTTCGGAACAGGTGCACACTTCTATCGAGGCAAGACATAAGTTAACGGAAGAAGTGGCGCAGGGGTACGAAGGATTTCCCCTTAACAGGTGAATGAAGACAACCAATCGGAGGGATAGAAGGAGAAGTGGGCGGCAAACCCAGGAAGCACAAAAGAAGAAGTGGGAATTAACACACAAGGACAAAGTGCTAGAACTAAGGAGCACATCCAAAAAAAATTATGAGCAACGTCGGCAGCAAATCACAAAGGAAGACACTTGGCAATCCACAAATTGGCTCAAGTGTGGCAGAGTTAATAATAAGGATTCGTGTCATGGACAAGAATGTGGGAATTGGGGCAACAGTTATTATGGAAGGATATGTGCTTATCCGATGACAAAGTGGGTAGCCTCAGGCCAAACAAGGTTCCCATCTACTATAACTAAGGCCTCCCACTAGGAGTGCGTCACTCTACTTTCCCACGGCATGCAACATAGCAACAATTGTGATTTTAGTAGTCTCAAGGTTTTTGTGCTCCGCAATAGCAGTATGGCTCGTGAGGGAAGCCGAAATGTCTTAGCTAATAGAGACCTTCAGAAAGCACGAGACTCCTATGAAACCTAGACCTCCCTCAAAGAAAAGCGCAAGATAGAAGAGCTAGAAGCGATTTTCACAGAGGAGGAAGAGAATCTGGAGGAGAAGGATTTGGAGAAGGAAGTGGACTGGATTCAAGATTCGGGAACTGCGACCACTCAGGCCACTCAATTTGTGTGCACTCAGGCTGAGATGTGGAGGATGAAAACTATGTTAGCCAAGGCGCTTAGCATGCAAGGGGAATACATCAATCAAGCTCATCAAGCTATCTCCCTAATTTCTACAGAGCACACGGTGAAACTGGACGCATTAGATTTCAATCTTAGTGCCCTGGTTCAGGAAGTCAGCACTCTCTCATAGAAAATGAGTGTCCTAATCAATCTCCTTAGGCACTCCATTCGTCAGGATCCCTCAGCTGTGAGGGAGGTCTCAGAGGAAGCTACAGGTACCAGTTAGGGGAAACAGACCACTCAGCGCACTCCCAAGCCTGGGAAATCGACTGCTCCAGCCAACCCGGATGCTCCAACCAAAGATTATGTTATCCTTAAGCTGTAATGGATTTTTAGTTTCAGTTTGCACTTCTTGTTTTGACATGTTTTGTCTCTGGTCTCAAGGTTACTGGTCGCTTAGGTTATAGGATGTCCCTCTGGCTCTCCTTCTTTCTTTCTATCCATGTGCCGCTGAAGAGGGCACAATGTTTTGTAGTCTCTAGCCCTTCTTTGTGCTACCCTGCGTGGTTTTCCTTGGGGTCGTCAGATAGAGTTGTAGCGGCTCATAATCATTGTAAACGGGCAAGGAAGCTTCTCTTTAGTCTGTGTGTGCAGACCATTTTTTATCTTATGTATTCTATGAATTAATATAAAAATGTTGATTTACACAAAAAAAGAAAGAAAAAAGAAAATGAGAATCGTGCTAACATAAATCAAAACTACCACTAAGGATCAAATTAAACAACATTACAATGTTCTGGTTAACATATTGTGGAAATAAAATAAATAAAATGGGATAATATCTTCTAGGTAAAATCTTGTACAACTATTTTGTAATTATGACTACCACATGTGCCATGATTATGAAGGTTTTAGGGCAAAAATTACAAGTATCAAGTGTATTAATATTTCAATACTAGGTTATATAACAAGGTATTTGTGCAATTTAAAAGCACATTATTGAGGCCATTTTCCATCCAAATGATCATGGTGATAAGTGCCTTGAGTTGATTTTTCCATGACACTCAAGAATTTGGTTTCAATCGAAGATCACGATAAAAAACATACTCAAGTTCCACAACACTTCTACTTTACACAACATAATAAGAAATAACAATGAATTAGCTAGTGAACAAGACGAATGTGTACCCAAAATTTTATTATATTACAAATATTTAATAAAACAATATTAGGGATCCTATACAAGGGATCATGGCCCTTACAATCATCCCTGAAACAAGACAACAACTAGGGCTTGGTATCAAAAAATATGATGACCAATCTACCCTGAACAAATTACAATTGACCTACTTGTTGATGTAGTGATTCCACAACCCTTTCATTCTGCATCCCTTGAATATGTCTGGGAGGTCCTTTTCCTTGCAATATACTGATCACTCTAGGTCAACACTCCGCCACTATCAATTATCACGACTCCTTTTGTGTCACTGAACTTTGGCCCAACACAAGTCTACCAACTAGCTCCTCTTATGCTCCTTCAAGGACACTAGTACATAGGGTCTTCAACACTTCCCACTTCTTGCCTCTGCTTCTCCAAAGATGACAAAATTCGGGATTGGAGGTTTCCATCTTATCTTTGATTCAACCCTTTTTCAATCATAGAACTAGGGCACAAAGATTCACCCTCTTGACTACTCTTAGTCTCCTTCCAAAAAATAATCCTTAGTGCATCACAGGTCTGCCCACACACAATGACAAATCTACCTTTTTTTACATTGTACTAGGGCTCCTCCAAGTAGCTTCTAACTACTCTCCAAACCTCTAGATAAGATTCTTCTATCTGTCGTTCAACACACAACATAAAATCCTCTACATCACTTAGCACATCATCAACACAAAAATACATGCATACCTATGAGGAACGACTTGTTTCTGCCCTCAATTACACTTCAGCCTATGTAAAAATCCCTGAAGTTTTGGCCTTGGTTGGGGAACATGTACAACTGTATGTCATCCCTACAACTCGACCTCCAAACCACTTCAAACCCTACATTGTCCTCTTCGTTCGACCTCCTATCTTCTATGGAATACTTCAAGAGACTCAACCTTTAAATTAACATCCACCATAGGTCATGCAACTCATGAACAAGGCTCATCACTTCTTGATGACACAAAGATGTCTTGTTGCGGCCTAAAAAAAAATATTTAGCTCCAAAATTCATTCTCATACCATCATACAAACTCGACCAACAATATGCCTTAACTCAACCCTGTCTAAAACACAAGAGAGACAAAACTTTGACTTCTTCTTCACTTGTAAAATGATCCTTAAGGCCTGCGACTACCTCATCTACCTCATATGTATTTCTCTATGACAAATTTCACCTCTATGTGGTGATAATGATATAATCTTACCTCCTTTTTATAAAGTTCAAGGTGGGCTTTACTAGCCATCAAGGGTCACCATATAACATCAAGGTCGACCTTAACAAAATGTTAAAACTCCATAAAACTTGAGAACGAAAAATATTTTAATTCATATAATGCCACCACATTGATGCCTTTGGTTCCCCTGAGTCCTTCAATGGTGTCCCACATGCCCTCAATGATTAAAAAAATATCCTTTTCGTTTCTCACCCACAACTTTGGGTGCAAAACCCACTACTTGGGTACACTCACCTATAAGGCCCATGTGGGTAAAATTTCTCCCAAACCTTGTACCCTATGGTGTGGGAGTACCTCTGAAGCTACATAAATCAATATCTTGTCATTTATAATAAGGGTATTGAAAAAAACAATATAACCATCAAAGTGGTATGATTTTCTAAAAATAGGTACCTAAGTTAGAAAATGATTACTACTACCATCCATAAATTATTATGGGAGTAATACACCATGTTGATATGTGTGTAAGAGAAGTAATTATATGTTGATGATGTGGGAGGTGATTGAAGAGTTGCATGATTTATTCCATCATACACTTCCTCATGTTAATTAAAAGAAAATCATGATGGTGTCTCCTAATTTCCAGCTTTCATTCTTGGGTTAGCTATTTATTAGCTAACCATGGTATCGAGTATCATTGCTAAGTGTGAGAAATCATAAAATAAACTCATTGAATATTTTATATGGAGTAAATATTGAATTTTTAAGCCTTATACCATCTAGATTCTCAAAATATTGAATTTCATGCTAAAGAACATGAGTTAAATGTAGCAACAAAAGTATCTTCAAGGGATTTTAAGGGAATGAGGCATTTAGAATTGACCTCCAAGGTTATTTTATGTAGATGGAATTTTCAAAATTCCTCTTCCTTTAACCTCCTTAAAACTCCTTTTTGAGATCATCATCATCTTCTGCTCGTTGGGAGCTTTCCAATGGTACAAATTTCATCAAAATCTTAGCTCTAGACCTAAAGTTATGCCAATTTGAATATTTTCCTTCTAAAGCACCATGTCAACATATATAACATTACCACATGGTAGACACGTGGACTTTCTATTGTCCCCATGTACCAATTGTACAATGCCATATTAGCTACATGTTGATGACATGTGGTTGTCCCTATCCATGTGTTAGTTCCAAATAGGGAAACGTCTTCAAAAGTATACATAAGCTTGATGCTCACATTTAGATCTAATATTTCCAAAATCCTTGTTGTAATGCTTTTCTGGATTTCTAATACTTCGAATCCATTTGAATATGAGATTTTCTTTTTCTCTATTGTGGATATTCCTTCTTCGAGATTTTTGTTTAGTCAATAGTCACATCCAAATATGAGAAAAAATAAAAGTCCCACCTAAAGGAAATTCAGAATTTCTAGATCTTCATTATCCAAACCTTTTTCCATCCATGCTATATCATCTAGCCTACAACCTGGCCTACGCCTTAGCATAATTATACCACTGCAATCCATGTCACCATTCAAGATCATAACTTTTCAATGTGGGTTAAACCCCCGCTCATGCAAATATCTAGGTTTTTAATTTTTATGTATTTATTGGTATCCATTTAAATCCCAAAAAAATCCAAAAGGGTTCATTTTAAAAAACTTTATATTTCCTTATTTTTGGATTCCACATCACCTACCATGATAGGTTACAAGTGGACCACCACATCAACTCATCTACACCACCATGCCATGTTATTGCACCACATCAACGACATGTCAACATAACATGTCACCCAAAAGATGCCCTACATGCTATGTCAGCATGACACATCATGGTGCCATTTTAGCACTTTCCTAGATATAGGGTCTAGGAGTGGTCACATCAAATTGATGTTTTCCACGTGGCCTAGTGTGGAAGCCCTTTTTGGTTTCCCCCTCATGTAAATATTTTCATGTGTAATTTTAATTAATTGTGATAATATGTAAGTGACTAGACTAAGAGAGATGACATGTATTCAAAGCTCTTGAAGGAGGATTTGATTGGGAATGGCTTGGAAAAGTAGCCAAAGTATTGAATGCTACAATTAACCCTCACCCACATCCTTATTACATTCTACAAAGAACTAACGATGGTTTATGGGCATCAAAGAAAGAAAGGATGGGTCGGTCTTGTGAGATGGTAGACATGCATTGACATGCAAAGAAAACTAGGGAAGGCATTGGAAAATGAGCAGACACTCTCTTTAAGAGAACATTCAAGCATTACTCATAGAGACGAGAATATCAAGACACACTGACTACATTGCAGCAAGGAGATATGCACCGTAGAAATGCATGAAAGCACTAGACGAGACTCAGGGTATGCTCAGGCTTAGGAGCTAGCTTGGAACAATGTAGAAAGGTGAAGCTATGATGTTGAGAAGGAAGATTGGCAATGGAATCTAGATTCATACATAGCAGGTGAAGACATTGGTTACTTTGGGACTTCTCTTAGGTTTCAAAGGTTGAGATCCTGAGAGTGGACTCTATAATCCTGTGAAAGCTATTAGGTGAAGGCATAGTGTGCTATGGATTCCTGTCAGATTGCAGGTGGAGGAACTATGGCCTTTGGATTATTGTAGTATAATTGGGTGGAGAAACCAGGGATCTAGATTCATGTAAGTGATTTTAGGTGGAGAAGCCACATGCTCTAGATTTTTTTTGGATTCCAAGTGGAGGCACAGTGGACTCTCAGTTCCCAGAAGTGATTGTTTGGGTGGGGACATTGGGTGCTCTAGATTCCTACTAGATTGCAGGTGGAGGCATTATGTGGTCTAGCTTCCCATGTGTTGTGAATTACTGGTGTAAATTTCCCTTAAGCGTTGTATTCCTTAGGATATGAATCTAGCTCAAGGGTGGCCAACTCCAAGAAAGGATTGCAATGTAGTTGTCCTGGAGAGTTGAAGTCACTCTCTTAGTTGCTAGTAATCTAGTTTCCAAGATACATTATTTATTTATAACTTTTATGTAATATCGAAGGTGCTTCTTGTTATTGTGTGGTGATGGTTATATCAACGCTATTAATGAGGAATATGTATTCTTTTGTATTACATTGTGATGATTTGTGACTGGTCATCATAGATGTAAGGGAATTGTAGATCCATGTGATGTCAATATACTCTTGAATGGAAAGTTTTGTTTATGCTCATGTTAATTAATGGTATAACCTGTTGACTATGGTTGTGTGTGATTTCCATTGTCTGTATTTTTTTGGATAATGGTTAATGAATGTCATTGAACAATGTGGCATGCTTAAACCCATGGTTGTATGCTATGATGGAGAAGGAACCTCCATGACTTAGAGTTGATGAGATATGTTGTTCCATGATGTTTATGGCCATTAAGGACTATGTGGGGCTTGGATATGTATGTTGGTCGTAGTGTGATGTTGGATTTTTGTGTTACAAGTGTTTGGAATTGTTGTATAATGTTGTTGAGATTTGTAAGACTTCGAGTCCTGACTTGATTAGAGTACGTTTGTATTCTGGTTGAACGAGTCCTGATAAATTCCAAAGGAATGACCATGAAATACTCCGGTGTTGAGATAACAGATTTTGTACAGGGAAATTCTTGTTATTTTTCATATCATATTCATGTCGCATATGTCAAATGAGTTAAGAAATTGCTCATGGAAGGGGGTGCAGATGAGAAAGAGCTGCCAATATTGTTTTTTCATCACGGAGGTATGACGAGTTGTTCATCCATGATTGGGAATGTTGGTGTTGTAGAGGGAGGGATCAACATAGATCCCTCTCTATCTACAAATGGGAAATCCCTAATTGAATGGAGGTCTGTGACCTTGGTGGGACCCAAGACCTAAGTTTAAATTGCACCTTCTGGGAATGTTGCGTGATTGACAGACGTCACCCTAGCACCATCATGACATCAACAAGAGTTTGTAGGAGTGGGTGACATGGAGGTTAGCTGATGCATCTACTAGAAGACACATGGCTATGTATTGTGGTTACACTTGTCGTGGGATTCCGTTGCAACAATGACATGGCGGTTTGTGTATATAGGGAGCCATGGAGATAATGGGTCTTGAGGAATAAACATAAGGAAATTAATATATATTCTCTCCATTACTTAACGCTAATATTGATGACACACCATGAAGGTTGGATTTGTGTGCAATGAAGCGTTAAATCTATAGACTGATGAAAGGCATGGGACAAGGAATGTCCCTGTCACTTGTAATGAATGTTGATGTCATGTGGCAGAGGTTTGATATAAAGAATGCCTATTAGGTAAATCACGACAACATAAATGTGCTATGGCACGATGATGTGGCAGGAACCACATTGGTGATGGGAGATGTGGCAAGCCCATGTAGGAACTTGGTTTCCGTGTTGTGGACCTTGATGATGTAGCGAGAGATATGTTGGTTCCTTCGTTTTTTGGAAAATTTAGTGAACAAAAGTTGCAAAAGGAAAATGGTCAATGCGGTCGGAAACAGGTCACCAAAAGTGTAAAAGTGGCAGAGAATTAAAGTATTGGGATTTGCACAGTCAAAAAACAAGGAAGCACGTTTGCAAAAGCAAGAAAATGGGACCAATTTTGAAGAAATCAATAGGAAAAAGGGAAAATGACTCTAGGATTTTTTTCAAAAAGGACTAATTCTATGCGAGATCAAGAAACCACCAAGAAGACTAGATCAAGTGAGTTTTCCTATAAAGGAAAGCATAGAGGGATGAATTCAGAAATGTTTTTCATATAGATTGAGTCTTTTTGCTAGTTGTATTTGGGATGTTGTAGAACTTTTTGTTAGAAGATCTAATATATGCGCTGTAAAGTTGGATGTACTGTTTTGGTTAAGATATTCTCATAAATCTGTATGATCTCTGATATAATGGCTGACACTACTAATAAAATGGAGTTTAGGAATTTATGTGTCGATAATGTAGTTGTGTGAGGAATGTATGACCACCTTTAAATTTTCATTTCTATTCATACAAGTAATGATCTGAATTCTTTTGTAATGAATGCATGTTTAAGTTATAATATAGTTGCGTAGATGATAATTTGTTGATGGCGTAAATGACATTTTTGTATTAATATAGATCCCCTCATTTTTTATGGTTGTGGCTCGCCTCGAGTGAGATGCTCCTTTGCAAAAGGGACTGAAAATGTTGATGAAAAGCTAGACTATGACGACCTCCTTTGTTGGAAACTTAGGCTGAACTTGGGTCATTAACCTTTCAAAATTTTCCGCCAACAAATGGTTTTTTTGTCGGGACCCTAAGCTCAAAAGGGATCTAGATCATGGTATCTATAATTTTTGGTAGAGGTATTCAGAATTGGTGGCATGAGAAAGTTGATCACTTTATTTTTCAACAAGCTCAACTGAGATAGAAGAACCTAGATTGGGTTAGGTTAGAAGTTCTGTACGCTGAACCTGCCTATGACCAATACAAAATATTCTAGTGTGAGTTTCCTGAGAAGCTATAGGATTGGCTAAAATGATTGTGAATCAAGGTGGGGGTTAGAAGTCGACTTGTAATTTGTGGAGACTGGTCGACAACTGATCTGGCTAAAGTCCACCAGTTGGATACAAATTTGACAGGAGATGTTTATTTTTGGGTAAATGCGGTGATAAAAGGTTATATTATTGAATTTGCAGCCAAAGATCATCAATCCTTTTCTAGAGTGAAAGCAATTTTCAAGTTTGGGTTGTAGGGAAGATTGTTGAAAGAAATTCCCCTGTGGATCAAGGTATTGATGGTTGAAGAAAATATGCTACCGTTCCAAGAAGATCAAATGGCTGCTTAAAACCCTAAGTGTTGGGGGTTGGACCTAGGGGGAGGAATGTTGTCCAATTAAGGAAAATGAGGGGTTGTTGCAATGGATTTAGAGGATTTCCATAGGGAACAAGATTTTAGAGCGTTGCGAAGGGTGAGGATAGCTTATGAGTGGAGAGAAAGAAAGTTGCGAGAGATTAGGTGTAGAAGGAGAGAGTTGCAGAGGATAGGAGAAGCAGTGATAAGTTCAGTGCCACAGAAGTATAACATGGGTAGTCTTGAGCTGCAGAGGAGTGGAGAGAATGAGGGACCTTCGTTTGGCCAAGTAGGAGACACTAGTATTAATTTTGTGGGAAGTTTAGTTGGGACTAGTAGACCCCACTCAGAGTCAGAAGTATTTCACACACTTGAGCAATCTATGCAGCCGATTATGATGTCGGGGGAACATACTCAGGTAGATGATGACATGCACTTTGTGATGAGGCTACTATTCTTTGAGGATGTGTCACTCTCCAGTCGCGACAGCCTGCAAAATACAACTACAACACCTCCTCTTCCTAACATTCCCATGGTACTCTAACAAGATCCTGATCAATTGTTTCTTAAGTTAACTAAAACTATTAAATTTCAGCAAGTACACTCTAGGTATAGTGTTGGTAGCTCTAGTGGAGGAAGCAGTACCAACAGTTCTATTCAGTCAAGTGTATTCAATAACATTTAGTCGGGTTCCAAGAGATTTATAATTGTTCATCCGGGGCACATAGTCATGGTTGAAATATGGCTGAATTGTTTACTCGATATCTAGAATTTTCAGGACGAGGTGGCGAAGATGTCGAACAACATTGATATCTTGTGAAGTTGTTTGGAGGTCTTGGTAGACTTCTGATGCTACTAAAATTGTTGAGTTCCAAAATACTCTACTGGATCAGGTGCTTCGATGGTTTATTAAGTGGATCGATGAAAATCCTAATGCTATTATGGATGTTTTCAAACAATAGTTTCTACAAGAATTCAAGTTACCCTAGTCAAATCAACAAGGCTTGGGAGAATTGTTAGATATCCGTCAAAGAGGAGGAGAATCTTCTTGGCAATGCATGCAGTGGTTCAAATATGTTATCAGTAAAATATCATATCCCATTGATCCTAATCATTAGAGGGATTGTTTTATTAAATATTTTCTACCTATGATTAGGACTCTAACATTGCAACAAAATATTACTACACTGCATGACTCTTTCGAACATGCAATGCAGATTGAGGCAATGGAGGGATATCCTTGAGATTATAAATTGGGTGCTCCCTCGCTTGACCCTTCTATTATGGGATTTCATAATCAAATTGGCACTCTTATTGAGAGACTAAAGGATCTTTCTCCTACACGACCCATGCGACCTCAGGTTTGGTGCACACACTGCCAAGTTAAAGGGCATCATGTCACTAAATGGTCGTAGCTCAGGAGACAGGGATCATCGAGTTTTCCTATGGGTCCTCTGCCACCACCACCACAAAATCCAAGAGTAGCACAAATTTCTTCAGTAATTCCATTTCAGGGTCTGATTCAGTATCAAGTGTTTTCTCCACATCAAGGTATGTTTATGAACGAGTATTGTGAAATTTGTAGATCTTATGGTGACTCACCTCGCTTATGTCCTATTTTACAAAAGTATTATAATGTGCCCAATAATCTATTTTGTGAATTCTATGGGTCTCCCACACATCATACAAATCAATGTCAGTGCTTAGATGATTTGGTTGATCACCTAGAACGTATGACTTTCCGAGTCAATGAATCTCCTTGAGGACGAGGAGATGGCGCCCTGGGGGGGGAGGACATGAGGAAGAGGCCCAATCATATGTTATAACTGTGACTAAGAAGGTAATGTTGCAAGGGAATGTCCAATGCCAAGAAGAATTTGGTTTTCACGCTGTCTGGTGAATACACATGCTACAAAAGATTTTATAGAGTTGATTTCCCATTTGGAAGAGCGTAACCAGATTAAGGGGGCTAATTTTATTAATGATGAAGCACGAGAACCAAAACCTGTGGTGTAACCGAATATTAATATTGTGACTAGAGGAGGGAAAACAACCAAAGATGACATTGGAACCTTTGAGAAACCAACTGTTATAAGGCCAACATCACCAAAGAAATCTTATGATTCCAACCAATATAAAGAATACTATAAAGATGCAACTGAATTATTCTAGCAATTAATGTCTTCTCAAGGTCCCTGAATTGAGCAATCAAAACAAGTGCAGATCAAAAGTCCCAGACCACCATAGGAGACATCTCAACCAATCGTAGAATGTTTTAAGTTGTTTTTATAGATAATGAATGATGATCAACTTGTTGGTTAGTTGCACAAAATGTTAAAAGTTGTTGTGAAGGATGACCCATTCTCAGAAGAGTATATTTCTGCTAATCTTCTGAAAAGACATTCTAGGAAAGCTCGAAAAAATGATAAGAGAATGATAAGATAATTTTAGGTTGATGCTCGTATTATTGGATATAGATCAAGGACTCCATGTTAGATCTTGGTTCAGATGTTAATATTTTACCGCGGAAAAACTGGGAGGTGCTTTGGAAACCTAAATTAGTCTTTTCACCCATTCAATTATGCATGGAAAATCAGTATCGTATTTTATCCATTGGATGCCTGGAATATGTTGAGGTTGATAGTACAGGTGGTAAGACTTATGTAAATTTTGAAGTAATTGATATTATGGGTGACAAGGATCCATATCTAGATTTGTTGGGTATCGAGTGGGATTTTGAATATTATGCAGTGATGGATCTAAAATGGGAAACTTTGACGTTTGAGGTGGATGGAATTTGGGTCATACAACTGTTGGATCTGTATCAAGGCCCAAGGTTTATTGAGTCTGTAGATGAGGTTAAAGAAGCTAATTTATTGGATTAGTTGTATCAACCGATTGCCCGAAAAAGGGAGGATTATATCAACCCCAATGACTGTAGGATCCATCAACTGGAGAAGTCTTCAAAGCACAAAGATAGGGTCTCATGTTTCAATGTAGGATTGAACAAAGGAGATCATGAGCTTCATTTGTGACATTGTGCAACTGTTAGATGTCTCCGCTGAATCGGTACTGAGGTACGCAATTATCTTGTTTCCAATGGCATTGAATTTGTTGTGAATTTTATTCAAGAAGTTGATTCCCGAATAGAAGAAGGTAAAAATATGTCTTTGATGAATGTTGCTTTACAAGAAACCCCTGCAAGATGGTGGGAAGCCCATCATGACTAATTTCATGATTGGGATATTATTAAATTGCTCTTATTTATAGATTCTCACCTTTAGATAGAACCTCTAGTAAGATTCCTATTTATGATGGATGTACTAGTCTGCAAAGTGATACAAAGATTTGTTATTCCACTTGGAAGGATGATGGGGTACTAGTTGCAATGTGGACACATCAGTTGATTCATACATTGGGTACTATTCCGCAAGATTGGTACCTGAAGGAAGAGATGAAAAGACAAACAACTAACTGGGATAGGATGATTGATTAGTTCTGCAAAGATTTTTCATTTCATGATATTGATGAAAAGATAGATGAAGCTCTCAAGGCTATCAAAGGGGTGTTATTCCCGTTTAGGAGTAGACTTGTAGAATCCAAGAGATATGGATATTTTTCACATCAATATGAGTTAGGGTTTCATGAAGTTGTAGCTTGTGGAAAAATTAAGAGAAAACCTAATGATGATTTAGAAGAACTAAGGCATGTATCCTTTAAATATTTTGATGGGGAGAGAGGGATAGAAGAAGACCCTATTACTGATACACCACATTTGTAGCCACTCAATTTTAAAAAACTAAATATTGGGACTAAAGAGCGACCCAAGGTTGCTTCTATTGGAGATTACTGGGATGAGTAGACTACCAAGGAAGTTTTTGATTTTCTTAAGGATTATGAAGATTTATTTCCTACTTTAGTTTCATAATCAAAGGGCATTAAAGGAGAACTTGGAGAGATGAAGATAGCATTGAAACCATATGAAAAACCATTTAAGAATTGACCTTACCGATTAAATCCAAGAGTTAAAGAGAAAGTGAAAAAGGAGATCGACAAGATGCTAGCTGTCAAACTTATATTTCTGGTTGATGAGGCTAAGTGGATAAGCCTTATTGTCATCCAAGATAAGAAAGAATCTCAGGAGATTAGGGTGTGTGTTGATTATATAAGTCTAAAAAGTTATTGTGTACATGAAACATTCCCCACTCCTTTTAGTTATGATGTGTTGGACAATGTTGCGGGTAATGAGGCATACTCTTTTACTGATGGATTTTCGTGTTATCACCAGGTCAGGATCACAAAGGAAGATACAAAGAAAACCAAATTTACCATTGAATGGGCTTCTTATGCATATAATGTCATGCCATTTGGGTTAAAGAATTGTCTTGTGGTGTTCTCATGAATTGTGATAGCTGCTTTTCTAGATTATATTCACAAATTTCTTGAGGTTTAAATGCATGACTGGACAATTTATCGTTTACCAAAGAATCATTCTAGTTTGTTAAGAATGATGTTTGAAATACGTAGGAAAATTCAAATCTCTTTAAATTTGAAGAAATACATTTTTCCTGTCCCCGTTGGACCATTATTGGGCCATATAGAGTGTAAGGAAAGCGTATGTGTGGACCCTGCCAAAGTCGTGGTGATATTGAATATGCCACCTCCAACTTTTGTGAAGAAGTTGCGGTCAACTTTGGGACATAACGAGTATTATCACAGGTTCATTCAAAATTATGCTTTAATCAATGTACCGTTGGAGAAGCTTTTGAATAAATCAGAAAGGTTTTTTTGATCTGCTGAGTGTGATTCTGCATTTGACACGCTCAAAGAGAAACTTGCAAGAGCACCAATTTTGGTCTATCCTAATCGGATAAGGAATTCCATGTTCATATTGATGCCTTTGGAATTTCATTAGGAGCTATCTTGACGCAACCCGGTGAGGGAAATTTAGTTCATCCCATCTATTTTACTAGCCACAAAATTTCTACTGCAGAGAAGAATTATACAACTACAAAAAGAGAAGTTATTTCTATAGTATTGTTTACAATGTTGGACCCACCAAAATTCATGGGATCTATCCTATATGAAGTCCCAATTAAACCTCACATTGTTTGATGTAGGAGTCCCATCCGGAATACGACCCAGTTTCTGATGTAGTGGGTTTTAGTGATGTGCCTTGGCTGCAATAAAACATAGAGTGATGTATGGTGACTTTGGCGAGAACAAGTGTGTGACTCTACAAAAGGTAAAGTGCAATGCATGAAGGTTCTAACACACGAAAAGAAAATGAGTGAGTCCTTAGAAGCCTATAATAGTATGCATATTGAAAGGAACATACGAGCATAAAGACATCACAAGCTAATCTGCGAAATAGTTCACAAGTTAACATTGATGGAATCAAACAATAGCACACATTCAACAAGATTTGTACCAATGCAAATGAAATAGTTCATAAGCATAAGTGTAAGTTAAATAACATATATTGCAAACATAACAAGAATAGTCCTACAATATTCACAACATATGCATGAAAACATGCTAGCTTTGAGCTTTTATTAAGTGAAAGTTCCAATCAGATATATACCATTGATGGGCCACTAGCCCCAATAGTGGAACTTGAAGTCAACACCTTCTCCTCCAAATAAATACACTCCCTCTATGCTACGGAGAAACCAAGGCTCTCACAAACATCCAAGCTCCTGATTCTAAGACTAATCCTAGCCAAAATCCCTTTACATGAGTTATGAGGGTATATTTATTGTTATAGGTCGTTTTTTCGCATCTGGTCAATAGGCCTTCAAATGGGATCAATCAACATCCATAGACACCATGTCATCATCCTTTCACAAATTCCTAGGCATTAATCTCCATAATCCCTAAGTTTCTGGGCTTAAATGCTTCATTTCCATGCTTTTGAGGCCAAGTGCACCCTACATAACTGAAAAACTACATTGCAGTTCAGTCTCTCCTTCTCTGGAGGTGCACTATAGTGCACCTTGCATAACTGTGGGGTTGTGTTGATTCCAGAAATTCAGGAAAATAAAAAGAATCACAAATATTCCTCTTCCAGAAGCTTCCAGGAGTTGTTATAACCATTTACCTTGGATAAAAGTATCGAATCCTATCCTATCCTACCTTGGATATTTCACCCCTTATCCTTTGAGCTCATCCTCCCATCAAGAGTGGACCTTAAGCCTAGATTGGTAAATGGATAAGAATTCCTAAACTACCATCCTCTTCTATATATTTACTTCCATCCAAAAGCTAGAGTTTGGCTTTTGGAGATTGATTCTACCCTCATGTTGTTGCTTTTAAATTCATTATTCCATGCACTAGGGTGACATAGAGGCATATTTTGTGGCAAGGAAAGGACAAGTCAACTTGGGGAGCTATTCTACAAGATCAACTCCTATTTTTGGTTGTAACTCTCTCCATTTCTATTAATACAAAGAGTAGACTATTTTCCTATATATGATGTTATGATTTCATGTATTTCAATACCATGTTGATCTATTGAATGAAGTGATTGGATTATGCTACATAGATGTCGTAGATCTTTGGCTTGTCTTGTTTGATTGTGCAGGTTCTAATTATAGCAATCAGAGCTAGGATTGGAGCGTACAAGTCGAGGAAGGAACGAAGATAGTGATAAATTTCAGGTATGCTTCATCCCATCATTCTATTACTTTAAGGAAGACATTGTTCCCTTTTATTTCTGTTGTTGTAAGTCAGTCCACTAGGCCTAAGGAAGACACTTTTTTCCGCAATCATAGATTCTGTATAGAAAATTGGCGACCATACTGGGGATCGATTCAATTCCTTGGTGGTTTTTTCTAGCCCTTATTTTCTATTTTTCCTCTTTTTTTGATCTTTATAGTTTCACTTAGTCCTTATTAGGACATAGGAAGACCTCTCATTGATATTTTGTTGCATTTTTTGTGTCAGAACTTGAGATTCCTTGATCTATGTACCCTTTGGTTTGGTGACAGGGCATTGTAGTGCACCTTATCCTTCCTTTCACTTGCATTGTAGTGCACCCCATCTTGCTTTATTCCTTCATTGCAGAGAATTGGTTTCCCTTATGCACCTGCGTTGATCCTTGTTTCATGCCAAAATTTGTCTTGTTTTGGTTTTCTTTCTGTCCAACCTTCTTCCAGCTGTTGGGTTGTGTTATATTCTTTCCACGACTAGCCCACGTAGTTAACTGGGGGGTTAGAGGGGGGACAGAGCCCCCACATCGTTGCGCCGATTGCATAGCAGGGGGGTCACAGGGGTGGTGGCAGCCCCTCCTGTTCGAGGGGTTTGATGGGGAGGGTAGCTCCCCTCTATGGGGTCTAGGGCAACACCCCCATAAATTTATTTTTGGACCCTATATTAGGTTGGGTGGACCTACATATGGTTTTGTGCATGGTTTTCGCACATGGTTTTGGATGCGATGGTTTTCAGTCCATGGTTTTGGACGCGATGGTTTTCGGTCCATGGTATTGGATGCTTCAACATGTATAAATATGTATTGTAACATTGAAAGGAACATAATGAAAAATCAAGCTGGTAGTTCTAGTTTTGGGATATAGGGGAAAATCTCTATGTATATGTTTTTTATGTGTTATGCTCTCGCATTGTTTATTTTATGTTCTTAGAATTCTTATGTAGGTAATTTTTGTACGGGGTTAAAACCTACACCATCTGCTCTTCCTTGTGCCCCTCAGTGTCTTAGTGTCTCTTAGAAGCCTCCATATAGTTTTCTTGTGGTTTTGAGTGCCTTTGATGATAATTTGTTTATATTTTCCTTTGTTCTTTCATTAGGTCATTAACGAACTGATTTGTTTAGTCATTAAGTACTTGAAAGAATTGTTGTTCCAATATTTGTTCTGAAAAGTTTGTTTTTATCAATGATTAGACATGCGTCTCAGTTTTCTATAATTTTGAAAATTAAGAGGAAATTGAAAAGAAAAATCTCTTTGCATTGACATCTAGGGTTTTATGTGTGAAATTGGAATTCCCTAGTGTGAAATTACGTGTTTTTTCTTTCATTTTTGGAAAAAAAATTCCCCCTTAATCGCCAGGGGGGGGAGGATGCTAAATTGTGTATGAGTGCTAATCACCTCTGAGTGACATCACCATTGTGATAATATTTTGTTTCATTCTTTCTTTCTTCTTATCAAATACGGGTTGTATGAATAGATTGATTGTTTAATTTGAAAAGACACTTTTACATTACAGTTAAAGTCTGCATGGTTTCTTTTCATCAGTAATCAAGTTGCAACCATATGTTTCTTTAGATTTGAAAATTAAAAGAAAAGAAAAGGAAAACAATTACTTACATTGCATATAGGGTTTTTATTTTGGTTGGAATAGTGAAGTTGAGGAGATCGATTTTTGCATCACTTGTTTGTGGTATTGTTGATTGTTTTCTTCTTCCCCCACCTAGTTAGGCCTTTTATTGTTAAAAGGAAAATGAAAAGAGTTCATTTGTCATATTAGTTGCATCATAGGTATTTTTAGGCGACATCGAGTTTTGAGCCTTGAAATCAAAACATAATTCAAGATAAACTCTAAAATTCACTCAATTAACCTAAGAAGCATTTAAAATTTAACGACACACATAGAATTCTAGGCTAGAGACATGTTCTAGTGTCTTTAAATGTAGGAGTTGTCATTTTTTTCCAGTGTTGCATTCCGGGAGTGATATCCCATTCCACGTACGTAAGTGTATCAGATTTTTCTCTACATACCTTCGAGTATTTCAGATGGTGCTCCACACATGATAAGTATATGGGAACAATCTCATTGAATGGTTATGCATAAGAAAACACTACTACAGAATTCACTTCCACGTATTGTCGAGTATATTTTTGAATTCCACCATAGGTTTCTATCCTCACCATAATTAACCAAGTCGGCCACATTGTACACTATGATACACCAAAAACAACATTCAGGGAGATTTCCTGCATGTACGTAAATCCTTTGTTTACCAAGGTGGTATATTGCAGTTACCCCTTTATTTTTCTCATGTCTTTAATCTATAAAATCAATTAATTGATCATAGAACAACAACCTTACTGTGATACACCTCCTTAGTAGATTTTAGGTTGAGGCTAATGCCAATAGTTACTGAGTCTACCAGTCAAGGAAACCTCTTTGACGAGAATCCTAGTCCTTTTCCTTCTTTTGGAAATATTTGTGTTCCTTATATGGAAACGTTTCCCCTTCCCGTATTCACCACTAGTTTACTAGTTACCTCCTTGGTTTCGAATATCCAAACTACTTCTCAACCATATTCTCCTCCACTTGAAGAATATCAACCTCAAGTTGATCTTAAAGTTGACCCTTTCCCCCTTCACCTATTGTTTCTTCATCCATTTCTTCCTCCTCTCCTAGTGAAATTTTGATTCTAGTAACCATGAAGCTAAGAAGAATAAGAAGAGGACGAAGAAGAAGAAGCAAAATAAGAAGTGGGGAAACCCAAAAACTATTTCTACTAATTAAATTAGTATGGAGGAACCTTCTGATCAGCTCCACAAATTTAAATTCCCTTGCAAGTTATGTAAAGGTGACCACCTTCTTATAGATTGTCCTTGTATTCCCAAGGTATTATAAGTATGGTCCATAGGCTCACATTAGCCTTTGTTTCCACCTTCTGAAGATCATGGTGGTGAAAAAACATCAACTAGTGATAGTGTTATCACCCCAAGAAACTCTCGTAGGTTGTATCTCAGAGATGCTTGGGAACATTATAAAATCAACAAAATGTTGGAAATGGATGAATGGAAGGCATGATGCATATTCAAGCCAGATATCCACTTCTACTATGCTTAACCCCAGACATGGGTGAACAGCCCTAGACTACAAGGATTTAGACCACCAATTACCCATAGTTTGAGGATTAAGAGAACATGGAGAACACTAACCACACCAGCAGATGCACAAGACCATGTGATGGCTGGCTGCAACCAGTAAAGAGGTCTGCAAATCTATTTCCTAATGCACAGACAGGATGACAGCTCTCTGGCACTAAGTAAACAGAAACCTGCATAGCACATTCAATGATACATACTAGATTCTAACACAGAGGTGGGATGACAGCCCCTCTAATGCTAAACATCAAGAGCACATGAAAAATACATAACAGGCACAACCTAGAACATAGTAGAAATGGAAAGTGAGAAATTAACAACAAAAGAAGCTTGTATTAGTTGAAAATGAAGACCAGACACTGCAAGTATCACAGTAGTTACAGTCTCCAGAAGTTGAACCTTACATCAAAACTACAACCATCAACCCTCATCACATCTTGTTTCTGGGTATATATAGAGGTTGATTACAAAAATGCTCTACTATGCTATGCATGGAGGGGTCATAATGGACCACCAACCACATTAACTATCTAAAATGGGCCTCTGCTACGATCTGCTGCTTTAATGAACAAAATTGGCCTTTTGAGATACTCTGCTGTCCTTCTCGAGCGGGTGGAGTGCCGTATGGAAGAAGTTCCATAACTGGTAAATGTTGTAATCTGCTCAGGGCTGTCCTTTTTCTTCTCGGCCATTCTTCCTGTTTAATGCATTCATTGAGGAGTAACTGCTTGGGTACTGGATACTGGTTATGCTCGTCCTTTGGAAGCATGGTATAGGCCAAAGACACGAAAACTGCATGGGGAATGAATGGAGGGCAGGGAATAAATGTTAGCCGTTGGATCACATGGATGGATGACAGAGATCTATCGGCAGGAGACGGTGGGAGGATGCGGGGCGGAGTGATTATGAGCCGTCAGATCACATGTATGGACAGCAGAGATTGATTTGCAAGCACTATCAGGCGATATGAGAGTGGGGAGATCGCAGGCCATTGGATCTCGGGCAGGAAGATCCAACGGTCATCAGGCGTAGAAGATGCAGGGGATTTAATGGTCGGGAAAGTGGTTTTGAGCGGCGAGCGGTGATTATTGCATCGCCTTTGGAACTGTGATGGTATTCGTATATGGGCTCACGATCCACCAGAACTGCGACGCGTGGCGGATGGGACCGGTGGAAAACCACTTTCCCTGCGAGTTAATGCGCGTGCAGCTTACGGGCATGGGAGGTGCGAATGCCGTTGGATCTCGCAGCAAATGATCGGACGACGAGGAGATAAACAAGGTTTAGCACGTGGGAAGAAAGGCTGTGGTGGCAGGGAAAAGCACACGGTCAGGTGATTGTGGTTACATGACGATTCAAAATTAGCGCTCGGGGCCGAAAGAACATAGGCTTTCACAGCAATTTAGAGGTGAAATGGAGGAAAACACATGTAGCGGGGGGCTATGGGAGTACACAAAAATGGAGGAGCAGGGGAAGAAAAACTGATGCACATCCTTTTTTGAGAGCAAGTGACCCAATCAAACCTATATTTGATCCTCGAAATGCTGAATTGAATAGCAGAGCTAACACTGGCTCCTTCTGGGGATGAGATCCTCCCTGTGAGATCTCAAGAACCTGCAGACCATTTCCTTTCTAATGAAAACAAATTAGCCAAAATTCCTAGTGTTCCATTGGGCATGGAGTCTACTTTGCCTACACTAAACTGATAAAACAAAATATTTACAACTTTAAGGCCAAAAGACCTTAAATCACATAAATTTTCAGAAAATGCCCATTAATTGGGCCATCAAAAACTGCCTCTCCTCCCATACTTTTCAGTATGAAGGTGTTGTTCCCTTGAATCTGAGAAATGATAAAAGGCCCTGTCCAGAAAGCATCAAACTTCCCATGATTTCCTTTCTTCTCTTTCAATGCATCCCACTTCAGCACCAAGTCTCCAACCTAAAAATTATCTGTCTTTGTCTTCCTGTCAAAATCATCCTTGATCTTTTTCTGATGTGCTGCAGCCTTTTCAACCAGCTGTTCTTTAATCTGATGTACCTCTGCTAAATCAATAATCCTTTTTGCCATGTCTTCTTTCTCATTCTGTTCTGGTTGCAGGAACTTTGCCATAGGGAGAGTTAACTGAATTGGAAATACAACTTCAGTGCCATATACCAGCCTGAATGGAGAATTTTCTGTGGATTTCTTAATGGTCACTCTATCAGCCCACAATGCATACTTGAGCTTAGAATCCCAATTCTTTTTGTTGTCCTCTAATATCTTTTTGATTATCCTTATCAGGCTTTTGTTAGAGGATTTTGCTAGACCATTGCTTGAGAGTAATATGAGGTGGAATGAACCAGCTTAATGCCCAATGAATCACACATTTCCACCAATTCTTTTGCCCTGAAGGCTGCTGATCCAGGTGGATATTGGTGGCCACCTGCCAAGTCCACCTGGACCCCCACCATTGTTCTTCTCAGCATTTTCAGTTTCCTTAATTGTAGCACAACTTACTATTTTTAGCAGTTTTTTGGGTCCTGAACTTCCGGAGCCGTTTTGAGGCCCTAAACAACGTTTTTTGGGGAATCCGGGGGCAACATGGGTCCATGAAATGGACCATGTTGCTCGTCCCAACAATGATAGTGCTCGGATAGATCTTTCTAACGAGCTATTGTATGCGTCAAACGGAGATCGTATGCCAAAGTTACGACCCCGGGAAGTTGATGTACCAACTTACCCCAAACGGGGCCCCATAGTTTGGCGTTTCATCTTCTAGGGTTAGGTTTTGGAATGTTAAGGGTTTTTCCACTGTTTCTCAACAATAAATAGGCCTTCGAGCCTCATTGTAAGACAGTTCAGAGGCATGTAGCCATCACATCTCTTCTCAGAGATAAGCTATCATCACCCTAGCTGGTTTATTTCCATTTCTGGTTGTAAGAATATTTCAGTATTTTCCATTAATGAAATGAAGTATTATTTCCGCTGCATCTTTGTGTATATGGTTATCTCTGTAATTTGTTGCGTTCCTGTTTAAATCCGGATCAGTGGTATCAGAGCGGTCTGCTTTTTCTCTGTTTTTCTTTGCATGTCCCCAACAAGGTCGGGATATAAGGAGTTAGGGCTTGAACTGGTTGAACCTTTGCAAGACCAGCCTCGCAAATCCCGACGGCCTCTCATGGCGGATGAGAAGAAAGACGAGGGGGCAGGAGATCCCATCAAAATCTTGCTCGAAGAAGCCCTCGAGTGACAACGGAACGCGATGATGGATAGCTTTGCCCAGATCCTTCAGCGGCTACCCAGAAGCAACGCATCGGCTTCCAGCAGCTACTCTGGAAACACCACACCCTTTAAGGTACAAGTTAATTTTGAAATCCCCATATTCGAGGGTCAGATAGACGCAGATGCCGTAGATAAATGGTTAAATCTGCTAGAGGGTTATTTTTCTGTTCATGAATTTTCGAGTCGGGAAAAGATTGTTTTTGCTCTTCTCAAAGCAGCCCCCCACGTCAAGGACTGGTGGGAAACCTACTGCGAGCAGAAGGATGAAAGTACTGGCTCACTATTTTCAACCACACCCACCTGGGATTCGTTCCGGGATGCCATCAAGGAGCAGTACTACCCTGTTGAAAGTTATGAGGATGAATACATAAAGTGGACCACGCTGCGGCAGGGAAGGGACCAAGACGTGCCGGAGTTCACCAATCTTTTCCATACCCTTCGCACAAAGTTGGGTATCAAGGATTCGGAGCAACATTTGATACTCAAATACCGTGGGTGCCTGCACAAGTACATCCAGGAAGAAATACAATTCCTAAACATCTCCTCGCTCGGCGCAGCATACCAATATGCCGTCAAGGTCGAGCAGAAGTTTAAACAAAAGAAGCGAGACTTTGGATCTGCGAATCCAAAGCAGGGGAAAGGTGCCCCTAAACCATAGAACAAAGGACAAAGCCAAGGCGGGACAGCCCAAGACAACCAGCTGAAGTTGCAAGCAAAGAACAGCGCCGCGAAGTCGAGAAAGGACACTGGAAAATGGTGCGAGTTCCATAAGAGCTCCACTCACAACACAAGTGAGTGTCGGGCCAAGCAGTCACTGGTGGCTGAGCTAAAGGTTTCAAAATCAGATGCATGTTCCGACTCTGATTCAGAACCCGATAAGGGGAATGAAAAAGGGAAGCAGATCATTGTTGCGGATCCCAACGCCACTGTTGCTACCGCAAAGATCCAGAAAAATGAACCCGAAGATCCAGAGGAGGAGGAGCGTCTCTTCCACTCCCAGATGTGGGTAAAGGGCTCCCCGATACAGTTCATTGTTGATAGCGGGAGTCAAAAGAACCTCATTTCGGCAGAGGTCATGAAGCGGTTGGGCTTACCGACCACAACACATCCACAACCATACACCATTGGGTGGCTTCACCAAGGACGAGATCTTCGCGTGAGCCAGCAGTGTCGCCTTCCATACAACATCAAGCCCTTCACGGATGAGGTATTGTGTAACATTGCGCCCCTTGAAGTTTGTGATGTATTACTAGGACAACCATACTTGTGGAAGCGACATGCTGTGTATGAATCAAGGCCCCGTGCTGTTATTATTACATTGGGAAATAAGTTGTACAGGATACCAGAGGTAGCACCACCTACTGCCATCTCTTTGATTACTGCAAAACAATGCAGTAAGATCATTTCCAAAACCAGGAAATTTGTTTTCCTGATGATATGCCCTCAAGGAAAGAAGAAGACAGTGGCCGCGGCCTCCAGACGGGGTCCCTCTGCACGATAACTACAGATGGACAAGGTTGTGGAGGAGTACGAGGACATCTTCACCTCCCCGGTAGGGGTTCCTCTGCACTGTCAAGTCAAGCACTCCATCGATCTGACCCCAGGTGCGCCACTACCCAATGGACCAATTTATCGGCGCTCCGTTCTGGAGAACGATGAAATCAAGAGGCAGATTCAGGAGCTCCTGCACAAAGGTCACATCCGTCCGAGTTCATCGCCCTGTGGGAGCCCGATCGTGTTGGTACAGAAGAAGGATGGGACGTGGAGACTCTGTATTGACTATCGGGCGTTGAACAAGATCACTGTCCGTAATAGGTACCTGATCCCGCGGATTGATGACCTCCTAGACCAACTAAAGGGGGCGAAATATTTTAGCAAGATCGATCTGAAGTCAGGATATCACCAGGTACCAATCGAACCCTCTGATGTGTGGAAGACTGCCTTCAAATCCAAGGAGGGCCTCTTCGAATGGTTGGTTATGCCTTTCGGATTGACGAATGCTCCTGCAACCTTCATGAGGCTAATGGATGACATCTTGCGGCCATTCACCAACTCCTTTGTAGTAGTATACTTGGATGACATTCTGATCTTCAGCCAGAGTTGGGAAGAGCACCTCCACCACATCCGACAGGTTCTCCAAACACTGTGGCAACACAAGCTATGTGCCAATTTGGAGAAATGCACTTTTGGCATGACCCAGGTTCAGTATCTAGGATATATCATTGATGAACAGGGGGTGTATGTCGATCTAGCCAAGATCCAAGTCATTCGGGATTGGCCCTCTCCAACCACTCTAACAGAGCTCCGCAGCTTTCTAGGTCTTGCCAACTTCTACCACAGGTTTGTGTTGGGGTTTTCTCATATTTCTTGGCCCTTGAGTCGAGTCACCAAGGGAGGGGCGAAAGCAAAATTCTTTTGGTCTGAATCTCAACAGAAGGCATTCATGGAGTTGAAGGATCACCTCTGCACGACACCAGTGCTCGCGTTACCAGATTTACAACAACCATTTGAGGTCGAGACAGATGCCTCTGACTATGCTATTGGGGCAGTCCTTACTCAACATGGACATCCCGTGGCATATCACAGTGAAACACTTTCAGACACAGTCCGGAAGTACCCCACTTATGATAAAGAGATGTATTCCATTGTACAGGCCTGCCGACAATGGAAGCATTACATTTTGGGGAAGGAAACGGTCATCCACACAGACCACCGACCCCTGCAGTTCATACAGACCCAAGGGAAATTGCAGAATGATCGCCATCAGAAGTGGTCTACATACCTGCAACAGTTCCACTTGAATATCAAGTATAAGAAGGGCAGCACCAATAATGTTGCAGATTGCCTCAGTCGACCACCGATCATGGCGTTAACCACCGTGCTCAACTCTTGTGGGCACGAGACTTCTGATTGGCCACTTCTCTACAAAAGCGACCCAGAATTCGGCCACACATACCAGACACTCTTGGAGGGTCGGCGTGTTCCAGATTTTCACCTTCAAGATGCCCTATTATGCCACCTCGATCACCTTTGTGTTCCTTCAAGCAAATGTGCCAAGATGATTTGGGAAGCCCACTACAGTCGGGCTGTTGGGCATTTCGGAGTCGAGAAAACAGTGGCAGTTCTGCAAAATTATTTCTATTGGCCGAATCTTCGACAGGATGTTGGAAAGTACATCAAATCATGTACTTCCTGTCCCATTGCCAAACCGACCATTAAGAAGCACAGCCTCTATACCCCGTTGCCTACCCCAAGTCGACCTTGGGAATCCATCTCCATGGATTACATGTCAGGCCTTCCTTCCACCAAGCATGGAAATGACTGTGTCTTTGTGGTTGTCGACAGGTTCTCGAAGATGGCCATTATGGTGGCCTGCAAGAAGAATATCACAGCAGAAGCCACTACTAAACTCTTCTTTGAATAAGTGTGGGTGCACTTTGGGATCCCACAGTCTATCATCTCAGATCGGGACAGTCGGTTTCTCAGCACATTTTGGTCTAGTCTCTGGTCAATGCTGGACACCAAACTCACGAAGTCCAAGCCTTCCATCCTCAAACTGATGGCCAGACAAAGGTTGTCAATAGGATGATTGTGCACATTCTGCGCATGTATAACTCAAAGCATCCACGCACATGGGACGAGAGCCTCCCTTATGTTCAGCACAGCTACAACCGAGCTCTTCATAGCTCCACTGGCCATAGCCCTTTTCAGGAGGGTTTGGGATTCCAGCCACTATGCCCCATTGATGTGGCCATGCCACTTGCAGCTACTCACATAAATTCAGCTCATGTCCAGTCCGAAACAGATAAGGCCACCAGCTTCATTGAGCGCATCCAACACATTCGCCAGCAGGTCCATGACATTCTTGAGAAATCAAATGCCAAGTACAAGCAGCGACATGATCAACATCGGGTGCCACACAAGTTTCAGGTGAGTGACAAAGTCTGGTTGCATTTGCAAAAGGAACACCTTATTGGAGCCTATCGGAAATTGAGACCACTCCGATATGGTCCTTACACCATTACTAAGGCTATGGGAGACAATGCATTTGAACTCAGCATTCCCCCATTCCTTGGCCTGCACCCAGTGTTCAATGTGGACCGCCTTCGGCCATACTTTCCACCATTGCTAGACACATCCGACATTGCAGAACAGCTCAAACCCACAGAATTAAATCCAGATTGCATGGAACAAGCTGCAACTGATCGGATCATGGACACACAGATCAAGAACACTCGCCAACAGAACATCCAACTGTATCGAGTTGTCAAAGCAGGCCAACTCCTTCAGCAGGGCAAGTGGCTCACCAGGGAACAAGTTCAACAAAAGTTTCCTCATCTCATGGAGGAGCTCAACGCAATGGGGACCATTGCTTCCTAAGGGGGGAGGAATGATCCAGGTGGATATTGGTGGCCACCTGCCAAGTCCACCTGGACCCCCACCATTGTTCTTCTCAGCATTTTCAGTTTCCTTAATTGTAGCACAACTTACTATTTTTAGCAGTTTTTCGGGTCCTGAACTTCCGGAGCCGTTTTGAGGCCCTAAACGACGTTTTTTGGGGAATCCGGGGGCAACATGGGTCCATTGCATGGACCCATGTTGCCCGTTCTAACAATGATAGTGCTCGGATAGATCTTTCTAACGAGCTATTGTATGCGTCAAACTGAGATCGTATGCCAAAGTTATGACCCCGGGAAGTTGATGTACCAACTTACCCCAAACGGGGCCCCATAGTTTGGCGTTTCATCTTCTAGGGTTAGGTTTTGGAATGTTAAGGGTTTTTCCACTGTTTCTCAACAATAAATAGGCCTTCGAGCCTCATTGTAAGACAGTTCAGAGGCATGTAGCCATCACATCTCTTCTCAGAGATAAGCTATCATCGCCCTAGCTGGTTTATTTCCATTTCTGGTTGTAAGCATATTTCAGTATTTTCCATTAATGAAATGAAGTATTATTTCCGCTGCATCTTTGTGGTTATCTTTGTAATTTGTTGCGTTCCTGTTTAAATCCGGATCAGCTGCTGCATTGTCTATGACTAATTTATGTGGACAACCAAATCTGGTAAAGATATTCTCTGTCAAGAACTTCATGACCACATTATGATCAACCTTCCTGGTCGGGATTGCTTCAATCCACTTAGTGAAATAATCAGTGGCTACTAATATCCATCTGTGCTAGCCACTGGAATGTGGATTGATCTCTCCAATGAAATCCAAGCCCCACTGTTGAAAAGGTCCTTTTGCATGTATTGGTTTTAAGGGCAGGGACTTCAACTGCTGTTTTCCTTCAAATCTTTGGCACCTGTCACAAGATTTAACAAATGAAAATACATCAGAAAATAAAGTGGGCCAATAGTACCTAGCTCTGAGAATCTTATGGGCAGTGGTTTTCCAATAGTGATGCCCTCCACACATGCTGCAATGAAACTGCTGCATAACTTCCATTGACTGTTCTTTGTCCAGACACCTAAAAAACACTCCAGATGGATCCCTCCAGTAGAGCAAATTTTCATGGATACAATATTTTGCTGCCCTGAGCTTAATAGTTCTGGCTTGACTTGTGCTTGAGCCTGGAGGGATTTATAGCTTTAGCAAGAATTTAACTATTGCAGAATCCCAATCACAAGAAGCTAGATTTTCTTCCATTGATTACTTTCTCTCTGGTTCTGTTGCTTCCTCTTCTTCTGTTTGACCATTTTCTGAAATTGAGCCCATGAGGTTTATGTCCAATGTTTTGCAATTTTCCTCAGCCAATAGTCTAGCAAGACCCTGACCTTTGACCAGCTTGGTGGGCTTTAATTCTATATTAAACTCAATCAACTTTGCAATCCATTTAGCCCTTCTTCCATCAGCATGAGGTTGTGTTAAGATATCTTTTATGGCAGCAGAGGGTACATATGCAATTATCTTGGAATGCAGAATGTAAACTCTGAAAGCTTTCAAAGATTTAATAAGACCATATTCCTGTTTCTCCACAATATCATACCTCACCTCAGCATCCCTTGCTGAAAAATGCCACTGGATGTTCTGAACCTTCTTCATCTGCTTGCAATAAAACCGCTGCAACGGTGTCTTCAGAGGCAAATGAGAGTACATGGAACTCCTTGGTGTAATTCAGACTTATTAAAGTAGGAGCCTCCATAATAGCCTTCTTAATGGACTCGAGGGATTTTCTTGCTGAATCAATCCACTTAAGCTCTGACCCCTTTTTTAGCGTGGAGGTAATATGCTTCAGCAATTTTGAAAAATTTGGTATAAACCTCCTCATAAAATTAATCTTGCCCAGAAAGGACTGTATGTCCTTCTTTGATCTCGGGACATACATGGCCTATATTTCTTTTACTCTTTCTGGGTCAATCCGGACACCTGCAGCAGAAACAACATGTCCCAACGACTTGCCTTCTTCTAAAGCGAATTGTGATTTTTTAGGATTGACTGAAATCTCAAACCTCCTGCACTTCAAGAGCACTTTCCTCAAATGTTGCAAATGATCTTGATGATTGCTGGAGTATACTGTTATGTCATCAAGGTAGATAAAGACAAATTTATCCTTCTCTCCCACAAATGCTATATCCATAGCTCTCTGAAAGGTAGCTCCAACATTCATCAACCCAAAAGGCATCTTGGCATACATAAAAGTGCCCCAAGGAGTGGTGAATGCAGTCTTCTCTTGGTCATGTGGATGCACAGAAATCTGATTAAACCCTAAAAATACATCCAAGAAAGACATTACTTTGGCTCCTGAGACTTTTTGTAGCAAATGCTCCATCTTGTGTAGAGGATAGTTGTCTTTCTCAAAGCATTTGTTTAAGTTTCTGAAATCAACACACAGTCTGATTTCTCCACTTTTCTTCCTCACTACCACCAAGTTGGCTACCCATTTTGAATATCTGAGAGGGACTATGATTTTGGCAGCCAACAACTTTTTAATTTCTTTTTCAATCAGAGGAAGAAGCATAGGATTTATTGGTCTCAGATTCTATTTTAAAGGAATGGTTTCTTTCTCTAGAGGGATTTTATGTTGAATAATCTTTTTATCATAGGTTTTCAGGTCACTATATTCCCAGGCAAACACATCAGCAAATTGCTTCATTAGATTGCAGTATTCAGAACATTGATCAACAGACAGATGGGAAGACAGATTTATGTATCTAGGCTGACCTAGACTCCCTATATCATGTTTACAAACTGTAGATTGATCTTTTTTTTGGGCAGCCTTGTAAGGCACATCATTCTGGTCAAACAGTCTCTCCAGAGGAATTAAACCCTTAGGAATATGATTGCTGGGAAGTTGGACAATGCTATCTTTGCCAATTTTATTTCTAAGTTGGGATTTGGGGCTTTCTTCCAAGGTTTCATTTTCTTGGTCAATTTGCATTTCAGAAAATTAATTAATGACTTGCAGAAACCTATTTATTTCATCATCATCATCAAAAACTTTCCAATGTTGGACATTATCAGGCAAGGACGGTCTATATTTCATTTGGACTTCATAAACTAGTTTGGGAGGCATGGGAGGGATAAACATACTAGCAGACACAACAAGGGAATCAGAAAGTTGATTTTTGGCTCTAGGGATATATGAAATACAGAAATTATCAAAGGAATATTTGAGTCTCCATACCTCATCTCTATATGCATTCAGCCTTGGGTGCTTTGCCTGAAATGTTTTATTTACTTGTTGAATGATAAGATCAGCATCTCCAAACACCTTTATGTTCCTGATCCCTCTGTCTTTAGCTACATTAAGGCCCAATAGCAGAGCCTCATACTCTGCTATATTGTTTGTGACTTGAAAGGCCGGCTTAAAAGACAAATGTGTGCTTTTTTGCTCTGGAGATACTAGCACCACCCCTGCTCCTGCAGTCTCCTTGGAACATGCTCCATCAAAGAACATTTCCCAAACCTGACTTCCTTTCTCTTCTTCAGGCCTGAACTGCTAGTTTCCTGATCTGTATTGAGGCCTTCTAGGATTCTTCTATTTGGAGGATACATGCTCCAGAATCAGTGTCCACAACATATATGGGATGATTAGTAGGATTCTTCTCATCACTGATGATGTATGCCAACTGTGCTTCTCTGTACAATCCCCTACTTTCTCCTCGAAAAACTGGGACAGTAGCATAAGATAGATCATTCTATAATGTCCCACCTAGTCTCTTAATCCATCCTCTAGACAATAGCATGACAAACTTAGGAGGGACATCTGCTACCACAATATCCATCATCGTACTCTTCATGGGCAGCTGAGTTAGGGTAATAGCTAAATCTTTAATCAACCCCAGACATTTCACTTTCCTTGAATCAAAAGAGAATAAATCATGGTATGGTCTAGTGATATCAAGGCCTAACTCTTCCATGACAGCTTTAGGCATCAGATTGTGGTTGGCCCCTGTATCTAGTAGGCAGTTGTGGAGGATTTTGTCATGAATGGTCAAGGAGACATAAAATGATGGAGAATTATTATCATCAGGTTCAATCATGGGGCTGAGCACAATGACAGGCATGTCATCTTACAAATTGATAGAATCAGTGGACATTTGTGGGGTTTCCAGCTCAAGAGCTTCAAGGATAGGCTTTCTAAACACTTCACTCTTTACCAACTCTACTAGAGGCACAAATATTTTTAATTTCTGGACTTCTAACTCAAAGATGAAAGAGGAAGGTAGCTTGTCAGAACCTCTTACCTCTTGATCTAGTGCTTTAAGGATGACTGGATTAGCTGTTGGTCTTCTCTGTCTGATATTCTATGACTCTGTTTGGACAACAACTCTTTGGGCAGGATTCTCTTTGACATTTTTTGCATTCGACCTCAGATTATATCTTTGCTATTCACCAGTCTGCAGAACAACTTCTCTATCCCATTCCTGACTGTCTTGCTCCTACAGCAATGATTCTTCATATGCATCTAATGTAAAAAATGTAGCACTGCCTTTATCTTCCATGCAGTGAATTTCATCCTCATCTTCAAACTGTTCCTCCTCCATGACTACATTTTGAAAAGGAGCTTTAATTTTCTGTTCTTCATTTGGTTCTTTTCCCCTCTGAATGATTTGCAACTGTTCATTTTCTCTTTTGAATGGATTTGGATTTCTTGGAGCAAATGTGTTCTGCTGCCTTGTTTTTCCTGAATTCTACTCAACCTTCAGCTTAGATATTTCAGCAGCCAATGACTCTATCATCTTAGTCATTTTGTCTAATTTGGGTTTTGAAGATGAAGCAAAGGAAGAAGAAGCCTCACCTCTCTACCTCCTTCTATCAGCATGTGTTTTTAGCTTTTCTGCAGCCATAATATTAGATTCCACTTCTAGGGTTGCATCTTGCATGTCAGCTAGAGTGGCACATCTTCTTTCTCTCATCAATAGGCAGAAATCAGAGTTAAAAATATTGGCATAAGTGAGTTTGGCAGAGGTGGGGGTAGGCTTTACCTCAGCTGGTGGTGGGCTCCAGTATTGTAGCAATAATGCTACAACTCCTGGAGCTTCCTTCTTTAGTTTTATCAACCCGGTAGTTCGTAACAAACTTGGAAGCGACGGTGCTGTATGCACAAGTACTAGCTCTTGTCGCAGCTGTCACTTGGTCAGCTTGCACAAGTCCGCTAGGGGCTCAAGCCAACTTCTATGAGCTCTTAGAAGAAGCTTTTAAACTGATGGGCGAAAGCTAATATAAAAAGAAGCTAATCTATTTGCAAAAAGGAACTGAAAGCCAACAAGAAACACAAACCCTAGCAAACCCTAATTCTACCAGCTAGTCTTACCGATGCAGAGATGGGGGTGAAAACTACTGAAAGCGATGCCATTACTTCTATGAAGGTGAAATGCAGGTGTTTAGACTACCTCTATCTGAAGAAAACTCTTTTTGTATTTTTGTTTCAATTATTAGAATTATCATGCATGTGCTTTTAACTAGTTTTTTTTTTACTGTGCAGAGGCGGCTCAAGGAGGAGGAAGGCTTGAAAAAGGTTGGGAAAGTTCAGAGAGGGTCTAAGGGGTCCCTAACACCTTTCCAGAGAGGTTCACAAAGTTTGGCTACCAAGAGGCCGCGTTTATGAGCTTCTACAGGAAGTCTGCAGGGGTTCTACAGGATGTTTCAGAACTTCTACAGGATGTTCAGTAATTCCTACAGGATGTTCTACAATCGGATTTTTGGGTGATGGGTGAGTGGAAGAGGCTGCATGGGTGGATAGGGAGGTAGGAGAGGGGTTTGTAATGACTTAGTGACAGAGAGATGAGATGGTGAGGGGGTGTGCTAAGCTAAGTTGTCTAAAGGAGGGTAGAGGGAATGGAAGGCCGAAAAGGTGGGATAACGTGGGTGGTAGAGCAGCTGAGAGACAAGGGGCCTAATTGGGAGGTGAGTGGTTGGACTGAGCAAGGCTTAGAAGGATGAGAAGGTGAGGGAGTAGCACTGCACAATGCAAACTGAATCAAATCCCACGTCCTGTATATAATCAAAACATTCCTAACTGTTTAATGGAACCAATGAACAACAACGTTATTCTTAAGGAAAACCATGTATAGTACTGAAGCAAGGAAATATTCCAAGAGGTCTGAACGCATGGACAACTTCTACAAACAAAAATATTGCACCACAAATTGCATGTACTCGTAAACCAATGTTTTTGGTGGGTAGCACTGTCTGCAATTCCAGCCCCTAGAAAGAGGTGAAAATGAGTGTGCAAGCAACCCTTTTCTGGAACTTTTATCAACTCCAATCTCTTCAATTTATTCTAAACAGCTAAAGCAACTCTATCTTCTACCAATGACCTACTTAACCACACCAAGAAATCTGATTCACCAAACTGTGTTTCAAATGCATGTAAATAAAAACCATAATGTTGAAAGAAAAGATAACAATACAAAGGAAGGAGGCCTTAGGCTCTCAGGTTGGGCCCAACCCCGAGAGCTATGGCTCTTTTAAAAGCTTAGAACTGAAATCAAATCCGACCGCCTTCCATTAAAAAAATAATAATCATAAGTCACATAACATGGCAATAATGGCTACAAAAGAGAAAAACTAAGCTAGCAGCTCATAATGCAGGATGTGCAACAATGTTTCCAAAGTCCTTTTCGAAGGCTAAAGCCCTAGCATTTATACATCTCGAGGCCCCAAGCTGGCCTCCTAAATCAGTGGGGCTTGGCTGACCAAACTAGAAGTGAACTGCTGCTTCCTCAAAATCCGTTTGGCTGTCTTTAAATCCGGTTGTGGTGGCTGCTGAAGCTCGGAGTTGGGGGTGAAGATCCCGAGGAAGGCCATTTAATGCTGTGGACAACCCTCCTACGAATCCTCAACCCCATCTTGGCTGTCTCCTTGTCCTTATTTGCTCGGTTTTGTTCCAATCATGTGCCAAAAAACCTGAAATGAGCACGTGTTAGCCACCTAGGAATAGTGACTGCCCTCATTCGTACAAATGACATAAATATACTAAAAAATGATGCATAAGTTATGAAAAATGAAGGATTGAGCAAAGGTAGTTAGGCCAAATGAGCCCAAAATGTTACCAAATTTGGGGCTCATCATCACCCCCCAGCTAAAATGATTGCTCATCCCTGAGCAACTAATCCAGCTCCTCGTCCTTCATTGCTTTCACCGCCACCCTCACATCCCAGGCTTCTGAAGTGGTCTCTTCCTCACTGGCATGGAACCCAGCCTTCCTTTCCACCTCCTCCCACTGCTTATGCTCTTCTTTTTCTGTGCTGCCTTCCATCAATCCTAACAGCAGAGGTGGGCTTAGCTTGAGGCCAATCTAGCTGGTTTGAAGGTTCTGTATGGACTTTTTGTAGAGGGGCACCCATGCTAGAGCTTCCCTCATTCGAGTTGGAGTATGGTATTATCTGATTTTAAGGCTGTGGGACAATGTGTTCCATCGACGGGTGCAAGCATGAACACAGTTGTCCCCTAACAGTCGCTCCATATCCTCGAAATGTGCTATGGCCTGTGCTTGCTGATCCATGTATTTCAATAAAGTTTGAGGGTTGGTGGCTAAGTGTTGGTGGACCGATATCAACGCAGTGGGATCCCCTGGCTCTGCTCTGATCAGCAGTGGCTCATGTAATTCTCGGTCCATGACCTCCTTGACTTCTGCTGCCCTCTTTTCTTCATGGTTCAACCATGAGGCAAATGCCATCAATTGCATATCCCCTACAACTGTGTTGGGATCCCATGTAGTCACGTTAGAAAGGGCCAAATTATGGAGATAGAACTCCGAGAGTTTGGCCTTATCCTCTGATGAACTGCTATTACATAATGTTGTGAACTGCTGGGGGTCTTGGAGTTGGGAGATACCCCTCTGTGCCAATGCATTTATCTGAAATTGCAGCCACTGGTCTTGTAGGTACAGGCCATAGGAATTGGCCGACTGTCTACATTGGAGAGCATCCATGGCCCAACTGGCCATGCAAGCCAGTTGTGCCTCTTTTTGCTGCAACTGCTATTTGAGAGCTTGTATCTCGATTTGTGCTTGCAGTTCCCCTTCCTGTAGATGCGAGGTTGGCTCCCCAAGACAAACTTGCAATCCTTCTCTGCCTTGATGTTCTGTTGTAGTGTCCCCTGAGGATGTACCCTTTTCCTTCTTCAGCTCCTGTAGCTGCAGTCTAAGTTTCTCGTTCTCTTCCTGTAGGAACACCCGCTGGCAGTTTGCCACGTGTTTAGCCATAGCTAATTCCTTTCTTGCCTCCTTGAGTTGTTCTTCCAAGGGGCCTATGTCTGCCACACCTTTTGATTTAGCTATTTTCATCCACGTGTGGGTTCGTACCCTTTCTTCCTCCAACGCAAAGAAAAGTGGCACGGTGAATTTTTGTGGAATAATTTTCCCAGCCTCCAAAAAGTTATAATACGAGCTCAAGCTTGGCTGGGGACTTGGTTCTGGAATATGCTCTTTCTCTTCTTCCCTTGGTGGCTCTACTTCGTCTTCCCTAAGTGGTGATGAGGGTGCCTCTCCCTCCATCCTCTCTGTCTCCTTAAGCCGGGCCAAGGTTTCCTGTAGAGCGGCCTCAGCATCCTGTAGCCGGGCTTTTGAAGCCAACCGGTCCATCCTCTCCTTCCAAGTAGTCGTCTTCGGGCTCCCCCTCTCATAAGTGACTGATATCTTTGAGGGGGACCTCTCCCTTGGCGAGGTAGGAGTATCTTCTATAGTAATTGGGCTGCTGGATGGAGGTTGGGGCTTGCCCGTTTTGATTCTCACACTTCTCCTAGCTTTGAAATATAGAGGGGCCTCCCTCTTTCGCTTTTCCTTCGGCTTAGGAGGTGTACTGAGGGTGGCCAGCACGGCTGCTGCCTCCCTTGCAAGAATTTCGGCTCTCTTTTCCTTTGGTTTTCCTTTCTCAGGGCTTCCTGTAGAAGGCCCTGTATCAGCTGATTTCTGGCTTCCTGTAGAAGCCGTTTTTGGTTTTCCTGTAGAAACAGGTGGCACCGTTTTAGCTTGTTTGACTGAGGGTGCTTTGCCTTTTGACTTGGTTGAGGCTGCTTTCGAGGTGCCTTTACTGACGTGGACGGGTTCAATTCTTTCCATCCTACTCTGTAGCCTTTGCTCTCTGGGTGTCAATGTGGATTTGCCACCCTCCTTTTCGGTAACCTGGGGTTTCTCTTTCCTCCCTTTTTGTTCTTTCTTCGGTGCTTTGGTCGCGGGTTCTTGGCCTTTCCCTTTCTTCTCTGTGTGTACTGGCTCCTTCTCCTCGCTGCTGGAGGTGGTGAGCTCCTCGGTCAACATCTTGATATCGCCATCCTTAATTAGATTTTGGAAGGCTTCCCACGAGAGTGGGACTGTGTAGGTGTGGAGTGCATCCTCCACGAGGAGCTTAATGAGCCCATGATGGGCTACCTGGTCTGGCATGCCTTCTTTTAACTTGGTGGCACATTCAGTCATAGACTGCAGGAGGAAATAAGGAATACTTAGCTTGTTTTCTGAAGGCAGGTCCATTTGGTGTCTCAATTCAGTGAGTAGCCGGAAATGGTACCCATACACAATGCTGAACCGTCCTTCGCATGTGATGTATTTCATAATTTGGAGGCTTACCTCACTCCAAAGTGGCTGTAAGCTAGCTCTGCGAACCCCGTTCTTATCCTCTGAGAATTGCTCCTCCGGAGGGAAGAACTCCTTTTTAGCCTTCTGGCCTAATTTCCTTTCCTCCTTGTCCCATGGTACCCCCATTGGGAGGTCAGTGACTCTGCTGATGAACTGTGGGGTGAGCCTGAGATTCAAACCCCTGAAATTAACGATGGCCAGCGTTTTTGATTTTGGTTTCAATGCTCGCAGGAACTCCTCTACCACCTCATCATCATAGCCTTGAAGTTTGTCGCAGAACGACATCCATCGCGCACGAGTGAACAATTCTACCACCTCCGGGTTCTCCCGTAGTTTCTTGGAGTCTGTCGGTTCTTTTCTGATGAATCCGCCCGGCATGGTGAAAGCCTGCTATGTCAACCGGAGGTGGCAGGTGCGTATCAAAAGATGGTCTTTCGGATTTCTTTGGGACAGAGCGTAGAACTACGCCTCTGTCACGCACACAATTCGTGAATTCTGGCTAGCTACAGATGAGCCTTGACAGGGGCTCGATTATACACCACATCCTGTAGAAAACCCAGCATATGCTTCGACGACAACTTTCATGCAAAAGGAAGACTATAGTTTTACATTTTTGAGGACGTCGGTTTCGCCACCCTTTAAACCAATTGCATGGGAGGAATAGGTTCAGGCTTACCTTTTCCAATTCGCCACCTTTGACGTGAATACACCAACTTTCCTTCGTAGTGGCTAGCTTCCTGTAGCACAGCTTCCTGTAGAAGTCGCGCACAGGTTCCGGAGAGCACGACAGTGGTTCTGCTCCTTCTGTGCCACCACCAGACGTCTGAACGAGCCGAGGACTTGGAGTAACGAGCTTCAGAGAAATTCGGACGCTACTTGACTGCAAAACGGCTGGTGATAAATGAGTGGAGTGACGATCTAGGCGGTGGATTTGAATCCCGGCCAAACTCGTGGCGCGGGGGTGAGTTGTCCCTGCCAGACCGTTGGACGACGTCACCTACTCATTTCACTGCAAATCTCCCTGACTGCCACATCATTCCCCGCAGATCTGCCGCCGCCATTTCCATTAAATCGCCGCTTCTCCCCGACTGGACGCTTCTCACGTGTCCATTACCCATTTTGCTTGCCACGACCACCACTTTCCAAATCTGACTAAACCATCTGACTGGTCGTGGTGGCCAGTTGAATGGCTACCCGAATGCTCAACCCGTTCATTTCCACACTTGCAAACATTCTAGAGTATTATTCATGTAATTTGATGAAAGAAAGGGCGAGGCACTTACCTGTGCGGCCGCGACGTTGTTTCTAGGTTTCGGGACGAGGGTGATTGGTTTTGCTCGTTGCTGCTATTTGCACAGGCCCGAAGGTCCTTCCTTGCAGACTGCTGCTGATGATGAAGCTTGTGACTCGGCTGCGGGTGGTGCATGTGCCCGCTCTATGCGTTGCAGTCGCTTTGATGGTGTATACTCTAGCTGGATGAACTGCTACGGGATTCCTGTAGGATGTCCTGTAGCAGTTTTTCCTCCTTGGGTGCATGCTGAGACAGTGAGACGGTGGCATCACAGTTACGATTGCAGGGCCCTCGGATGGCTTTGATGAGTAGTGCATGGTGTCCCTGCATCTTTTTTCATTTGAGAAGCGCTTCTTCTGATAATTCAATGCTCTGTTTTGACTGTGCAGGTATTTCCATTGCATGGCAACTGGGGTGGTAGAAGGAGGTGACAACAGTGCGTGATGGAGAAAATATTAGCTTGCATGCCTCCGTGTCGGACCTCGGGCATTAGATCTCCCCACACAATTGGTTCTGGGCCGTCCAAAACTTCTACAGGAAGTTTCCTGTAGAAATACAGAACTTCCTGTAGAAAGTCCTGTAGCTTCCTGTAGAAGGCTAAACTGTGATCAAATCGTGCCCAGACCTTGGAGAAGATGAGTGTTTCCGGAGGGGGTGCTGGTGAGGTCACCTGGTAGCATAGTAGGGACCCTTATCTTTGAGTTGAGGGGCCTCTTTTCCTTCATAGAATACCTGCAACCTGCATGCATTGCCACATTGTGAACTTGCTTTCCCTGTTTTTTTCTTTTCTTTTTTCTTTTTTTTTGAAAGACAGCAGGGGCGCCTCCATGAGGTTTTCACCCTTACCATCTGCCTTGAGCGCCTCAAAGAGGTTTTCACTCAAGGGTCTTTTTTCAAACATTTTCAGAAAGATAGTAGGGACGCCTCAATGAGGTTTTCACCCCTACCATCTGCCTTGGGAGCCTCAGAAAGGTTTTCACCCAAGGATCTTTATTTATTTATTTATTTTTATTTATTTACTTTTTTTTTTTAAGATCTTCAAGGTATGCCCAAAACAGAGGCAGAACCCTTCTCTATGACCAACACTGATTTTTCCACAGTTTTGATGAATTCTTGCCTTGACAGAGGTTTTCTGTAGATCTTTAGGCGATGCCCATTGACAAGCATAGGGATGGCCTCCTCATCAATGGTCCGAATAAGAACAGATCCATTGTCATTACATTTTTCCACTGCATATGGTCCCAGCCATCTGGTTCTCAGCTTCCCCTTGAAATACTTATGCCTGGAATCATACAACAGCGCCCAATCTCCCGGCTGAAATTGTTTGTCATTGAGGTGTTGGTCATGCCACACCTTCCTCTGAAGTTGAACCACTTCTGAGTGGAGAAGGGCCTGCATTCGGTGCTTGTCCAATCCATTCAGCTGCAATAACCTTTCTTGTTGGGCATGGCTGAGATCCAGGTCCAGCTGAGCTGCCATCCTCAAGGTGTTGTATTCAAACTCAATTGACAGCAAAGCTTTCTTCCCATAGACCAGCTCATAAGGTGTGAAGCTGGTTGTGGTCTTCCAAGTGGTGTTGTAAGCCCATGTGGCCTCAACCAGACGATCTGCCCGATCTTTCCTACTGCTACTCACCACCTTAGTCAAGATCCCTTCTAATGCTCTATTGGTGACTTCCACTTGCCCATTTGCTTGAGGATGATAGGGGGTGGAAGTCCTATGCTTGATTTTGTGATGAGCGAGTAGGTCTTCAATTAAGTTGGAGGTGAACTGGCTTCCTTGATCGGTGACTAACTCTCTTGGGTAGCCAAATTTGTAGAAGATGTTTTCTCTTAAGAACTCGGCCACCTTTTCTTCTGTCACTGCTTTGATTGCCTTGGTTTCTGCCCACTTTGTCAGGTAGTCTGTGCACACAATGATGTAAGACCTTTGCCTCGAAGGAGGATTGATCGGAGCCACAAAATCCATACCCCACTTCTCAAATGGCTCAAGAGTCACTTGAGGTGGGAGAGGCATTTCATCCCTTGGAGTCGGTTTCCCCATTCTTTGGCATCGGTCACATTGGCTGATATACCTTCTGACATGTTGATGAAGCGTGGTCCAATAGTAGCCTGCCTGCAGGATTTTGAAGGCAGTGCTTTTGGCTGCAAAATGTCCCCCACAAGGCCCATCATGACAGGTTAGGAGGATATCAAAGACTTCCTCCTCCCTTACACAATGCCTTAAGATCTGATCAGGGCCAAGCTTGAACAGGTTTCCCCTGATCCAAGTGAATGAGGCACTCTTTCGTATGATCCTGCTCTTCTCTCTTGAGGATAGGTGCGGAGGAAACTGTGCTGAGACAAGGTAGTTTGCTATATCAGCAAACCATGGAGAGAGTATTGAGATAGCAAACAGATGTTCATCGAGCATCTGGTCATCCACTATTCCATCCTCTCCTGCAGGTAAATCCAATCTAGACAAAAAGTCAGCAACAACATTTTCTTTACCTGGCTTGTCAACAATAGTCAAATCAAACTGCTACAACAAAAGTAACCATCTAATAATACGAGCATTCACATCCGGTTTATTCATTAAATATCTAATTGCAGCATGATCAGTATGTACAAATGTTTGATATCCAGTTGTATAATGTCGGAATTTGTTCAGTGCATGGACCACGGCCAAGAATTCTTTCTCAGTTACAGCGTAATTCAGTTCTGCCTTGGATAAGTTTTTGCTGACAAAGTAAATGGCATATGGAATTTTTTGTTCAACTTGTCCTAAGGCTGCCCCTATGGCTTTGTTCGAGGCATCAGTGTGGATGTGGAAAGGTAGGGCCCAGTTTGGACCTCTCAAGATTGGGGCAGACACCAACTTGTCCTTTAATTCATTCAGAGCCTTCTGACAATCGTCAGTCCATTTAAACTCAACATCTTTTGCCAAGAGGCCAAACAATGGCGAGGCTAGCTTGCTAAAGTCTTTAATGAATCTCCTATAATACCCTACTAATCCTAAGAAACTTCGAACATCTCCTACCTTCTGAGGAGGTGGAACCTTCTTGATGAGAGCAATTTTGTTGGGATCCACCTGTAATCCTTGACAAGAAATGTTATGGCCTAGCACGGTCCCTTCAGTCATCAAGAATTCACACTTTTCAGGACTAAGGGATAGGTTCATCTCAATGCACTTGGTTAGGACTTTTCCCAGATTGGATAATGCTTCCTGGAAGTTGGACCCATAAGGAGTGAAGTCATCCATATAGATTTCCACCGAATCATGGACCAGCTCAGAAAAGATGCTCAAGATGGCTCTCTGGAAGGTGGCAGGAGCATTGCATAGTCCAAAGGGAAGAACTCGGTAAGCAAAGGTACCCCAAGGACAAGTGAAGGTGGTCTTATCTTGGTCTTCCGGGCTGATTTGGATCTGGTTATACCCGCTACACCCATCCAGGAAAGAGAAAAACTTCTTTCCTGCCAGTCCATCCAACACTTGGTCTATGAAGGGTAGAGGAAAATGGTCTTTCTTGGTGGCCTTGTTCAGTTCTCGGTAGTCCACACAGATTCTCCACTTCCCGTTTTTCTTGGGAACCAACACCAAAGGGGACACCCATTCGCTATCCGAGATGGGGTAAATGAATCCGGCATCCAACAGTTTTTGTAATTCCTCCTTGACGATGTCCTTAAGGGCTGGATTCATTCTCCTTTGGGGTTGCCTAACCGGTTTACAGTCTTCTTTGATGTAGATGTGATGGGTACAGACCGAAGGATGAACTCCTTTCATCTCCTTATAGTTCCAAGCAAAAGCATCTAGATGACTGGCCAACAGACTACACAGCTCCTTTTCCTGGGAAGGAGATAGGGAGGAGCTGATCTTTAACGTTCTCTCAGGACCGAACTCCACATTTTTGACTCTGGGAGTGACAGGGTCGGTCACACAAAGGTCCACTAAGGTGCTGGCTTGAGCATCCTCCACCAATTCCTCTGAGGACAATGTACTGGGAGGTGGAGTCTGGATCAAGGTCTCAATCAAATCATCCTCTGTTGGGAGGCCTCCCCTAGTGGTGTCTAGGGTGCACAAAGGTGCTGAGTACACCTCATCCTCTTCTCCTTCCTCCAACCAAAGTGGTAAGTCATGCTCTAATAAGGGTTGGGCAGGAGGGTACAGGACTAGCTTCTTGGACATAGGACCATTTTTGATGGTCATGTTTCCTGCACGACAGCTTATGTAAGCATCTGCAGTGGCTAACCAAGGCCTTCCCAAAATGAGAGGGTATCCAGTAAGCTTTGCCTTTGGTTGCAGAACCAAGAAGTCTGTAGGGTACTCCCAAGAGTCAACAGAGACCAAGACATCCTCTACAATCCCCTCGGGAGTCACGGTGGAGCAATCTGCTAGTTGTAGGATTGTCGAGGTCTTTCTCAAGGAACCCTGGAGGTTGAGTTTGAGCATGGTATCTCTGGTCATCACATTAATGGCAGCCCCCAGATTAATCAATGTGTGATGTATGATGGTGCCATTGATGTGTACATCTACTACGGGACTCCCAGGATCCAGATACTTTGGGCAGATAGCCTGCCCCAACATAAGATCAGACAGTTGTCCTATGACATTGATAGTTGAAGCATCTCTTTTTCGCCTGCCTGGGTGTCTGAAACACTTTTCCTTCACCAGTTTGTTGTATATCGGTACATCTTTGATGGCTTGGAGAAGTGGTATTCTCACACACAACTGTTTGAGTTCCCCCAGAAGCTCATCTTCCTCTAGGTTGGGTTGTGTGGTGGTCATAACTCTCTCAGGAAAGGGTGGAATAGCCTTTGGTTCACTTTCTTGTTTATCTTCCTCGTCCTCTAGGGAAGGAGGTTGGCGATCCGGAAGAGTCTTTCCAGATCGCAGATTGATCTCCTGGATCTCCACAGCATAGGTAGGGCATGATGTTTCCCCAGTATATACCTGCTGGGCCTGTCTGTTGTTGGGGTTCGGGTTCGGTTGAACAGGCATTTGGGGTTGCCTTGGAGGAGCAGGAGGTAATGGTTGTGGTTGAGCCGGTGGTGGAGGCAAAATGGTAGGAGGAGTATTGTACTGGGGCCTCCACCCCGGTTGAGGTGCATTCCACTGAGGCTATGGCTAGGCATGTGAGTGAAACGAAGGAGTAGTGGGCTGAGTATGGTACTGAGGTGGGTAAGACCATGGAGGAGGTATAGACCAGGAAGGATGAACAGGGGGTCCCCAGGAAGGCATAGGAGCAGATTGGTTGGGGCTGTAATAGGTTTGGGGTGTCCCTTGCATCCCCTGTTGGTAAGGTCTAGGTCCATGTGGCCTTCTTTGGTTGAGGAAATAGAGAGGTTCAGTGGGTGCTTCTGTCCCTTGATACATGGCTTTAAGCCCAGGTAAAGTTGGACATTGGTTTGTGGGGTGGTCCTCCTCACAGACAAAACATACCTCTACTGAATGTAATGGGCACTCGTTCTTAGGGTGTTTCCTTGTACACCTAGGGCAGAAGATAGCCAAAGCCCTCTCAGCTTCCTCCTTCTTCTGCTGGATTCGGAATGTATCAAGTTGCATGGCGATGGTCTGTCTCACCTCACTCTTGAGGTCCTCTAATTGATTTGCAAACTCATGTTTGGAGAAAGGAATACCAGCTGAGAGGAGGTTTCCTCTACCTCTTTTCCGGGCTGCCCTAGAGTGGTTTCTAAACACAGTCTTTATGTCCTCATAAGGTAGTTGGTAAATATCCCCTCCAGCTAGCATGTGAAGGGTATCCAAGAGGTCTTCAGGGACTCCTCGGAGCAGGACCAACTTGAGGGATTCAGGGTCAAGTGTGCACCTGGCCCGTTTATAGCTGAGTTGGAACCTTTCCTCGTAATCTTCTAAAGACTCATCATTCCCCATGGTCATCCGAAAGATTTCTCCCTTGGTTTCCTTGGACCTACAGTAGTCCCGATATTTGGTATTGAAAGCTTGCTGCATCTGGGCCTAAGTGGTGATACTATTCCCAGGTAAGCCCATGAACCAGCGTAGTGCTGCATCCTTAAGGGTAGAGGGGAAGAGTTTCAGTTTTTGCTCATCCTCGATATAGTCATAGGTTTGACAAAGGATGGAAAACTCAAACAGGAAGGTATCAGGGTCTTCAGTAGTCAGTCCATGGAAGTGAGGTAAAGCGGAGGGACTGATGTTCTTCATTTTCATGTCTCCATTGGTCTCTCAGATGGGGAAGGCACCTTCAATTCTCTCATCTTCTCCCCTATTGTCAGCCATAGCTTCAGATGGAGTGGTCTCTAACTCTTCTTCTGCTATAGGATCTTCATATATCTCAGGAGGTTCGCCTATAGGTTCTTCTGGATCACTGTCACCAAAGAAGATAGAAGGGTGACTTAGTGATGTGGTGGGGGTGTTGGGTAAGAATTTGCCTGTTTTATCTCGGTTTCTACAAGGCATGAAATGAAAAGACTTCTGATTGCTTTTGTTTTTTCTGGTACCTGCAAAACTAAAATAGATTGAACTGCAACTAACTATCTTGCTGAAATGGAAATGCGGAATTGAAATGAAAGCATGAAAGAACTAATCTACTTTGCTCAAATGAAATTGCAGAAATGAAACGATAAGCTATGCTTGCAGAATTGAAATGCTAATCTACGCTTGCAGAAATGAAATTGCGGAATTGAAATGTTAATCTATGAAAGCAGGAAATGTCTATACTACTTTTGCAGAAAGGAAATTGCAGAATGGAAATGAAATACTACTTAGCAGAAGGCGAGAGTAGGAAAGTAGAAGAAAAGCAACAATCACTAATACTCTGACGCTTCCCCGGCAACGGCGCCAAAAAGATGGTGGGCTCCAGTATTGTAGCAATAATGCTACAACTCCTGGAGCTTCCTTCTTTAGTTTTATCAACCCGGTAGTTCGTAACAAACTTGGAAGCGACGGTGCTGTATGCACAAGTACTAGCTCTTGTCGCAGCTGTCACTTGGTCAGCTGGCACAAGTCTGCTAGGGGCTCAAGCCAACTTCTATGAGCTCTTAGAAGAAGCTTTTGAACTGATGGGCGAAAGCTAATATCAAAAGAAGCTAATCTATTTGCAAAAAGGAACTGAAAGCCAACGAGAAACACAAACCCTGGCAAACCCTAATTCTACCAGCTAGTCTTACCGATGCAGAGATGGGGGTGAAAACTACTGAAAGCGATGCCATTACTTCTATGAAGGTGAAATGCAGGTGTTTAGACTACCTCTATCTGAAGAAAACTCTTTTTGTATTTTTGTTTCAATTATTAGAATTATCATGCATGTGCTTTTAACTAGTTTTTTTTTTACTGTGCATAGGCGACTCAAGGAGGAGGAAGGCTTGAAAAAGGTTGGGAAAGTTCAGAGAGGGTCTAAGGGGTCCCTAACACCCTTCCAGGGAGGTTCACAAAGTTTGGCTACCAAGAGGCCGCGTTTATGAGCTTCTACAGGAAGTCTGCAGGGGTTCTACAGGATGTTTCAGAACTTCTACAGGATGTTCAGTAATTCCTACAGGATGTTCTACAATCGGATTTTTGGGTGATGGGTGAGTGGAAGAGGCTGCATGGGTGGATAGGGAGGTAGGAGAGGGGTTTGTAATGACTTAGTGACAGAGAGATGAGATGGTGAGGGGGTGTGCTAAGCTAAGTTGTCTAAAGGAGGGTAGAGGGAATGGAAGGCCGAAAAGGTGGGATAACGTGGGTGGTAGAGCAGCTGAGAGACAAGGGGCCTAATTGGGAGGTGAGTGGTTGGCCTGGGCAAGGCTTAGAAGGATGAGAAGGTGAGGGAGTAGCACTGCACAGTGCAAACTGAATCAAATTCTTCCACGTCCTGTATATAATCAAAACATTCCTAACTGTTTAATGGAGCCAATGAACAGCAACGTTATTCTTAAGGAAAACCATGTATAGTACTGAAGCAAGGAAATATTCCAAGAGGTCTGAACGCATGGACAACTTCTACAAACAAAAATATTGCACCACAAATTGCATGTACTCGTAAACCAATGTTTTTGGTGGGTAGCACTGTCTGCAATTCCAGCCCCTAGAAAGAGGTGAAAATGAGTGTGCAAGCAACCCTTTTCTGGAACTTTTATCAACTCCAATCTCTTCAATTTATTCTAAACAGCTAAAGCAACTCTATCTTCTACCAATGACCTACTTAACCACACCAAGAAATCTGATTCACCAAACTGTGTTTCAAATGCATGTAAATAAAAACCATAATGCTGAAAGGAAAGATAACAATACAAAGGAAGGAGGCCTTAGGCTCTCAGGTTGGGCCCAACCCCGAGAGCTATGGCTCCTTTAAAAGCTCAGAACTGAAATCAAATCCGACTGCCTTCCATTAAAAAATAATAATCATAAGTCACATAGCATGCCAACAATGGCTACAAAAGAGCAAAACTAAGCTAGCAGCTCCTAATGCAGGATGTGCAACAATGTTTCAAAAGTCCTTTTCGAAGGCTCAAGCCTTAGCATTTATACATCTTGAGGCCCCAAGCTGGCCTCCTAAATCAGTGGGGCTTGGCTGACCAAACTAGAAGTGAACTGCTGCTTCCTCAAAATCCGTTTGGCTGTCTTTAAATCTGGTTGTGGTGGCTGCCGGAGCTCGGAGTTGGGGGTGAAGATCCCGAGGAAGGCCATTTAATGCTGTGGACAACCCTCCTATGAATCCTCAACCCCATCTTGGCTGTCTCCTTGTCCTTATTTGCTCGGTTTTGTTCTAATCATGTGCCAAAAACCTGAAATGAGCACGTGTTAGCCACCTAGGAATAGTGACTGCCCTCATTCGTACAAATGACATAAATATACTAAAAAATGATGCATAAGTTATGAAAAATGAAGGATTGAGCAAACTTAGGTAGTTAGGCCAAATGAGCCCAAAATGTTACCAAATTTGGGGCTCATCAGCTGGTATCTTACTATACATACGATTGAATCTTTTATTAAAATTAGGCAATGATTCCCCATTTTTCCTCTTCAGGTTACCAAACTTAGTATGGTAATATAGCAAGTCCTTTTTATCTCCCCAGTGCTTCAAAAATGCTTCATCTAAGGCTTCAATATCAGCAATAGATCTAGGGGCTAGTTCTCTGAACCACTTTCTAGCCTCACCATCAAGGCTCTGTACAAAAACTCTCGTCCACACATCATTTTCACTCATATCTAAGTTATCAGCATAACTATAAAAAGCCTCAAGGTGTTCTTCAGCTGTTACTCCCTCTATGCCAGTGAACTTGGGCATATATTTCTGATATTCTCCTACAAGCATGGCATTCAAAGGAACGGGCAAGACCAGAGGTCCATACCTGGCAGCTACAATTCTTTCTATCTTCGTAGGTGCTTGCTGTCCTGCCATGACTGGGGTATGTGGAAGGACACTAGCAGATTGAGTAGTATGAAACAATGAAATGGATGACAGAGACAAAGGGATGTTATGGACTATATGGGAAACTTTCTTTGGACTGAGATTCAAAGGGGAACTAATTGAACAAGGAGCTGTATGAATCTCTGAAGGAAGTTTCTCACTAGCAACACTAGGCTCAATATATTCAAATTGTATATTCTCAACTACACCCTTGTCTTTCAGAGATGCATAAGTTTTCTTAGGCTTACCTGATCCTAATGCTCCTTTTTGTGATGTTCTCTTCTGCTTAGAAATCTTCTCAGGGTCAGGCATTGGTTCAGCTGGTGATTTCTGAGGATTTCTTCGAGTATGCCTCACAAACTAAGCCAGGACTATAATGTGGAGTCGCCAAAGGTTGGTCTTCCTCCAATGGAGTCGCCAGATAGATTATTACAACAAGAAATGTGTCCAGACCTTGTCTATCATCAAAATATGGAACTGTGTCGTTCTCCCAGGGAAGTTGAGCTTCAATCTCCTCTCCCCGACAACGATGCCAATTTATGTTATCACCCCAAGAAACTCTCCTAGGTTGTATCTCAGAGATGCTTGGGAACATTACAAACTCAACAAAATGTTGGAAATGGATGAATGGAAGGCATGATGCATATTTAGGCCAGATAACCACTTCTACTATGCTTAACCCCAAACATGGGTGAAAACCCCCAAACTACAATGCTTTAGACCACCAATTACTCACAGTTTGAGGATTAAGTGAACATGGAGAACACTGACCACACCAGCAGATGCACAAGACCATGTGATGGCCGACTGCAACCAGTAAAGAGGTCTGCAAATCTATTTCCTATTGCATAGACAGGATGACAGCTCTCTGGCACTAAGTAAACAGAAACCTGCATAGCACATTCAATGATACATACTAGATTCTAACACAGAGGTGGGATGACAGCCCCTCTAATGCTAAACATCAAGAGCACATGAAAAATACATAATAGGCACAACCTAGAACAGAGTAGAAATGGAAAGTTAGCAATTAACAACAAAAGAAGCTTGTATTAGCTGAAAATGAAGACCGAACGCTGCAAGTATCACAGTAGTTACAGTCTCCAGAAGGTGAACTTTACATCAAAACTACAACCATCAACCCTCATCACATCTTGTTTCTGGGTATATATAGAGGTTGATTACAAAAATGCTCTACTATGCTATGCATGGAGGGGTCATAATGGACCACCAACCACATTAACTATCTAAAATGGGCCTCTGCTACGATCTGCTGCTTTAATGAACAAAATTGGCCTTTTGAGATACTCTGCTGTCCTTCTCGAGCAGGTGGAGTGCCGTATGGAAGAAGTTCCATAACTGGTAAATGTTGTAATCTGCTCGAGGCTGTCCTTTTTCTTCTCGGCCATTCTTCCTGTTTAATGCATTCGTTGAGGAGTAACTGCTCGGGTACTGGATACTGGTTATGCTCGTCCTTTGGAAGCATGGTATAGGCCAAAGACACGAAAACTGCATGGGGAATGAATGGAGGGCAGGGAATAAATGTTAGCCATTGGATCACATGGATGGACGACAGAGATCTATCGGCGGGAGACGTTGGGAGGACGCGGGGCGGAGTGATTATGAGCCGTCAGATCACATGTATGGACGGTGGAGATTGATTTGCAGGCGCTATCGGGAGATATGAGAGCGGGGAGATCGCGGGCCATTGGATCTCGGGTGGGGAGATCCAACGGTCATCGGGCGTAGAAGATGCAGGGGATTTAATGGTCGGGAAAGTGGTTTTGAGCGGCAGGCAGTAATTATCACACCACCTTTGGAGCTGCGGCAGTATTCGTATATGGGCTCGTGATCCACTAGAACTACGACGCGTGGCGGATGGGATCGGCGACAAACCACTTTCCCTGCGAGTTAATGCGCGTGCAACTTACGGGCGCGGGAGGCACGAATGTCGTTGGATCTCGCGGCAAATGATCGAACGGCAGGGAGATAAATGAGGTTTAGCACGCAGGAAAAAAGGCTGTGGTGGTGGGGAAAAGCACATGGTCAGGTGATTGTGGTTACATGATGATTCAAAATTAGCGCTCGGGGTCGAAATTACATAGGCTTTCACAGTAATTTAGAGGTGAAATGGAGAAAAACACATGCAGCGGGGGGTTATGGGAGTACACATAAATGGAGGAGCAGGAGAAGAAAAACTGATGCACATCCTTTTTTGAGAGCAAGCGACCCAATCAGGCCTGTATTTGATCCTCGAAATGTTGAATTGAATAGCATAGCTAACAAATAGTAAAGTCCATGGGAAAAGGGGGAAGGTCAAGTTTCCGTATAAGTTATGTGAAGGGAATCATCCTATTAACCTTTTTCCTTATATGGATGAATCCTCAAAAGTGTTGGAAAACCTTACAACTTCTCAGCCTTGTCTTCTGGTTGGTTACCGGAAGCTTTCTCCCAATCCTCCACTAGTTGATGAAGTGATTGATTAGAATCTAAATCCAATAAATCCCACTCTATCAGAACATGAATCGCATGAGTATTTTCCTGAACAACCATTGGTTAAGAAAATGGTTGACCTGATTCCACCTTCAGTCGATCGTACTTTTCTCGTAGAGAGTGAGGATCATACCTCTTAGGTTATTCTTGTTTCTTCTTCTGCCAGATAAGGGGGAATTTCTCCCATTCACACAAAACCCCCTCCAAGAAAACAAACCATTTCCTTTGATTGGAGTCAATTGATAGAACCTCGTCACCCTACTTACATGCCTTTTAAGATCACGATAAAGGATTATGATAAGAATATCCATCATACTATTATAGATGAGGGAGCTTATGTTAGTATTCTATCCTCCACTACTTGGAAGGCTTTGGGTTCCCCACAACTTGTGTCTGTCGCTCTGAATCTGTTAGCTTTTAACAGAAGAACCAGTCAACCCTTAGGGATCCTTCCTCAGTTTCCTATTACCTTGGGAGGAAAAGCTAGATGTATTAATGTTATGGTTGTCATGGGCCCTTTGGACTTCAACGGTGTTGTGTCCACATTCTTTAGAGTGATGTGCTTCTCTCATGATGGAAGGATTGTGACTATCGATTAACTTTCATTTGTTGGTCTTAGTTTGAATTCCAAACATCCTACTTCCCTAAGTGTTCCAAATGTGAAAGTGGTATCTTCCCTGCCACAGGTTAATTATGTGGAAACCTATCCCATTCACATACCTACTGATGAAGATGAGCCTTTCATTGTTTGCTCAACTTCTTTCAACCTAGATCCAGTAGGTGATATGGTGAATCATTTACTAGGGGCATTGGAGCATGATATTTCCATTGTATCCTTTAATATGTATCCCTTTTAGAGTTTTTATCTTCCATCTGATGAGAACCTCTTGGAAGCCATGGTCTCTTGGAGGCCATAATCTGATTTTGGAGCAAAGTTATTTTCTTGTGTCAAGCTCATTAAAAAATGAAACAAGGTGTCATGAGCATAGTTCTTTTCCTATGTAAAGCTCATTAAAAAATGAACAAATCCCCTTCCAATTCGAGTTTTGATTATATCTCGTAAATTCCCAGTCAAGTCTTTCACTTGATCTCGTACATGAACCTTCATTCCATCCACCTGTTAGTAACCGATACTCTACTTAGGTGAATGAAATGAAGGTTGGGGGGCATGTACCTCGAATTGATTCATTATGGTGGGGGAATGCAAACTTATTTTAAGCATAGTTTTTTTTTTCAAGCTTGTTTAAAATTGAAACCAATTTCAAGCATACTTTTCCATGTTTCAAGCTTGTGTAAAAATGAAACCATTCTCATCCTACCTCTTGTGATTTCCATTTTTATCGCCCTCTTTTTGCCAAATGAGCCTTGTTTTTCTCTTTCCCTTGTCATTATCTTCTTGGCCGATCATACGCTTTCACTTAATTTTTACCCTTGCCCGAGGAACAACTATGATGAGTGGTCTTGTTAACATGCATCTTGACCTCTACATGTTTTGAGTAGTTCCATCATGACTGAAACCAGTTTCTACCCTTCATACCACTTGTTCCTCTAGGAGGAGTCCACTTTCATCTCTTTTCAAACTCCCAAAATATGAAAAGATTTTCGAGCACTTGCCTTTTGAAGCTTGTTAAAGTAAATGAAAATACAACTACTCAGTATAAGTTTAACCCTTTTCTGGACTAAGATAGACTACTTACAAAAAAGGAATACCTTAGTCAAACATGGCTAAGATGTTCTCCTGAGTATTGTTTCCTTCCTTTTTGGACTCAAGAGACAGTCTACGAAAAGGAACCTTTGGATTTTTCTTTTTCGCCTATTTTTCAAACTCTCTAAACATGAAAAAGATGTCAAGTTTTCACCTTCGCTGGACTCATAAAAACATCAAACAGTGATGGACTTGTCAAACATGACGAGACTGAACCACTCCTTCTCTAGGTTCATTAAACATACTATAAAGGATTCATCTGAAGGATGAAATTACAAATCAAGCATATGCTATCCTCCTCAAGCTTGTCAAAAATAAAGAGGTACTAACAAGTAATGGTTGGGGAAATTGGGAAAACATGATACTCCACTTGCTAATGGCAATGTGTCTCTCTTGAACACGACACTCTTCCACTTCATCTCTGTGGCTATTTGGTTGGGAAATATTCTTGACTTTTGGTTTATCATACCTTTCCAAAGCCTCCATTTTGGTTTTAATTCAATGCTGCCAACTTCATTTCAAGTGACGTCGCTATGTTCAAGAGAAGTAATTCAGTCAATATCTTATACAATACTCATAAGCCTCTACATTTCTCTCTATTTAAGCCTTTTCCATGGTTTGCCTCTTCATCTGGTCCTGATCATGTACCACACCTGTTGGTTCTAAACGTGTCGGAAAAAAATTTCTCTTATGTGATTTCTACCGAAAGACTTTGTTTAATTCATTGTGGATCACAGATGCCTGAATACATAAATTACTACCCTATACGGAAGGGCCACTGCTATTAAAGTTCATCACTTTGAATGGTCTCATGCAAGGGTTTCCAAGTTGAAGACAAATCTATTTTTTCTAAAATGATGTAGAGACTCTACCATTACTTGAAATTATGTCTCTGCATTGCTCTCTATTTAAGCCTTTTCCATGGTCTGCCTCTTCATCTGGTCCTGATGATGAACCAAGCTTGTTTGTTCAAAATGCGTCGACAAAAAAATTCTCTTATGTGATTTCTACTGAAAGACTTTGCTTAATTCATTGTGGATCACAGAAGCCCGAATACAGAAATTACTACCCTATACGAAAGGGCCATTGCTATTAAAGTTCATCACTTTGAATGGTCTCGCGTAAGGGTTTCCAAGTTGAAGACAAATCTAGCTTTTCTAAAATGATGTAGAGACTCTATCGTTTCTTGAAATTATGTCTCTACATTGCTCTCTATTTAAGCCTTTGCCATGGTCTGCCTCTTCATATGGTCCTGATGATGAACCACACTTGTTGGTTTGAAACACATCGGCAATTTTTTTTTTCTCTTATGTGATTTCTACCGAAAGACTTTGCTTAATTCATTGTGGATCACAGAAGCCTGAATACAAAAATTACTACCCTATACGGAAGGGCCACTGCTATTAAAGTTCATCACTTTGAATGGTCTCATGTAAGGGTTTCCAAGTTGAAGACATATCTCGTTTTTCTAAAACGATGTAGAGACTCTGCCATTACTTGAAATTATGTCTCTACATTGCTTTCTATTTAAGCTTTGGCCATGGTCTACCTCTTCATCTGGTCGTGATGATGAATCACACTTGTTGGTTCAAAATGCGTCGGATTTTTTTTTCTCTGATGTGATTTCTACCGAAAGACTTTTCTTACTTCATTCCATGTCTGTCATTCCTGATCCAATTCTGTATAAACATCATTTTGATCATCTTGTCTCGAATCATCATACCTGTTTCATGTCATTGATGGGGTATACATTAAGTTCCTCCTATGACGGGTTGCTTCCTGTTGACATCATCTCATTATCCAGGAATTTGACTTAGAAACACCCCTTTGGTACAATGGTGATTGCATACATCAATGACAATTTTCCCCGCTCTCAGTGACATGTTTACATCATTGTCCTTTGATCGAAACATTCTGTGTGGTTTTTGACAGCAACTGCTCAGGTGCTCATGTCCTAAGTGTCGTAAAATGCTCAAAATTTAAAGTGCTTATAACTAGTTCAAAGTTGAATGATTGGAAAGTGCTCGTCTTCCTGATTCCGGTGCCGCAAATGGTTCGAAAAACGGTCGCCGTATGAGGAAGTTATGGCAAAAAGAAGAATTTGTTCATAACATTAGAAATTTTAATTTTTCAAAAAAAAATTAAAAAAGGAATATTTCGCCTGCACGAAATCCGAGGCAACCACCCAAACATTAAATGTAACTGCAGTTAAGTTGGCGGAATTTTGGCAGGAGCTCCAAATTTGGCGGACCCGCCATAATTGGCGGAGCTATCTGGAGTTAACTAAAGTTAGCTGGAGTTTTTCTAGGGGCAAACTGGAGAAACTTTAAATGGCCATAACTTTGGCTAGGAAAGTCGGTTTTGGACGAATTTTTTTTGATTTTGGGTATTTTCGACCTTCTGAAGCCATTGGTGTAGGTCTTACAGCCATCTGAGGTCATTTGCAGAGGTTTTGGAGCCGTGAAAGTTCTAGGAGCCACCAAGGCCCAGTTTTGTGAAGACTGGATAGGGTTGCAGGTATCCATTGGAGGTGATCCAATAGTCAATCTTGAAGGATTCAAGTGTTCTGAATCCATTTTTACCATCTATTTCTCCTGTAGATGCTTCTATTCAGCTTTATTTTCAATTTGAGCATTTAATAAAAACAAGGACAAGCCCGGTTGGGAGCTTTGGACCCAGCAGATGTAGCCTTAGAGGGGGTGAACTACTTTATCAACTTCTTCTGCATTTGTGGTTGATTTATTTTGCAGATCAAATTTGTTTTAATGTGTTAAACAGTAAAAGGAAATAACTCTGCTATGCTTAAATGGGTCATGAACAGCTGAAAATTTCATGTGTTTTCTTTCTGCAAGACATGGAAATCTTTTAAACATGTTTAATTCTGAATTGAATACCTTGCAAATTTTTTTTAAGTAGTTTCAAATTCAGATCATCAACTCATTCATTCACACCATACAGATTGTACTAGAGTACCTTGAGAGCCATTAACATCATCGGTGGTTTCTCTCAAGTTTGTTAATGACTTACATCATTGGCCATTAATCAAATGGTGTCTACTATGTTCGACCTTAGCTCATTAATTCACATGGTTTAACTCGTACATTTGTTTATCGTGTGAACGAGATAGAAGAACCCAAATCTAGTTTCATCCAGCTGGACTGCAATTTCAAGAGTTATACAATATCACAATGTATGATGGCTATGATCACACAGACAGTCATCCAGTCATGGGTCCACCATCAATTATCTGTGGACATGTATTCTGGTCATTGTACATGTAATGTTAGCTTATGTGATGAGCATGGGTATGCCTCCCTTAGAAAAGATATCATGATGTAAATGTATTGTAACAGATGATGATCTCATCAGTTGTTCTTAATCCTGACTTGTCAAAAGGTAAATAACTTCAGTCCTTAGTTGTCATTTTTGACTTTGTGCTTTAGGGGGAAATCTTTTATAGGCCATTTTTTCACATTTGGTTAATAGGATTTCAAACACGATCAATTAACATCCATCAACACCTTCTCATCATCCTTTGACAAAGCCCTAGGCATTACCCCCCCAATCCTTGATTTTTTGGGCTTAACTATTTCATTTCCATGCTTTTTAGGCCCAATGCACCCTACATAACTAATAAAATGTGTTGCAATGCAGTCTCTCCTCTGGGGTGCACTAAAGTGCACCCTGCATAACTGTGGGGGTGTGTTGATTCTAGAAATTCAGGAAAAATAAAAAGAATACTAAAGTTTCCTCTTCCAGAATCTTCCAGGAGTTGTTATAACCATTTGCCTTGGATAAAAGTCTCGAATCCTATCCATCCTACCTTTGATATTTCACCCCTTATCCCTTGAGCTCATCCTCCCAGCGAGAGTGGATCTCAAGCCTAGATTTGTAAGTGGATAAAAATTCCTAAACTACCATCCTCTTCTATATATTTACTGCCATCCACAATCTAGGGGTTGGCTTTTGGAGATTGATTCTACCCTCATGATGTTCCTTTGAGATTCATTATTCCATGCATTAGGGCGACATAGAGGGATACTTTGTGGCAAGGAATTGACAAGTCAACTTGGGGAGCTCTTCTACAAGATCAAATCCTATTTTTGGTTGTAACTCTCTCCATTTCTATTAATACAAAGATTAGCTTGTTTTCCTATATATGGCGTTATGATTTCATGTATTTCAATACCATGTTGATATATTGAATGAAGTTATTGGATTATGCTACATAGATGTCGTAGATCTTTGGCTTGTTTTGTTTGATTTTGCATGTTCTAATTATAACGATCAGAGCTAGTATTGGAGCGTACAAGATGAGGAAGGAGAAAAGCTAGCGATAGATTCTAGGTAGGCTTCATCCCATCATTTAATTACTTTAAGGAAGACGTTGTGCCCTTTGCTTTTTGTTGTTCTAGGTTAGTCCATTGGGCCTAGGGAAGACACTTCTATCCGTAGTTGTAGATTTCGCATAACATTTGTAACAAGAGGGTGTGACTCTCCAACTCCCCTTTGTGACTCTTGGACTTCCCTCATGACTCTTAAACTTCTTTACAAAATAACTCATTACATTCATTACATTGTGAGTCTTCACATTCCAATATTGACACTTGGAATTCAACTTACAAATTAATTACACAATAATATTACATTGCACTCATACCCATATAATACAAAATTGGGTAGAACTAACTAGACAACCTAATAAGACAAAAACATATCATGCTTTAGTTTTGGGAAACCCTAGCTCGACAACCTCCACTTGATGTGTCTCAGTCACATAATGGTGCCAAGCTCTATACTACACAATGAGTCCCTCAAAATGTGTGATGGTGTCAGGTTGGAAGTAGACTCTAGCCTCCATGGCATCCAAGTACACTGACTTGGAACCAGTCTATACTTCTTTCTTTAGCATGATTAACATTGTTTTGATTTGGATAGGGCCACTGATGTACTTTTGCATATTTTTCCTGTTCACCTCAAGATATTCTCTAGTGGCAATCTGTCTGCACTGCTCCAATTACTCTTCAATCTCCTGTCTGACCCGATTCTTACGCTTGATCTCAGTGGGTGAGCCCACTGATGGGATCATATGTGATTTCACCAAGAAGTCCAAGATGTTGTACAAATTTGCATATGGGGCCCGAGTGTTGGCAATAAACGAGGTTAGTTTTTTGTTATTCTAGATGAGCATTCAAACCTTTTCCTTCTCCAACTTTGCCTATTGTCTTTATTTCTTTCCCAATTCAAGGGTGCCCCTTTGTATTACATTGACCATTGATGCATGGTGGTGATGTCAGCTTGTACATTCCTGAGAGTTTTGACAAAATCTTTACGTTGTTGTTGCAGACCATGCAAGTGGACAATTTCCTTATGCACGGTAACAAGCTCCTCATAAAGACTGCATGGTCTCTCCTGAAAAGTCCGTGTTCAAAGCTCAAAGTTCTTATCCAAACAAAAACAGTGTTTTAAGACTAACCCATTCAAACTTTGATTTATATATTTAAAAAACAAATTTTAAATATTAAAAAAATACAGTTAAACAAAAAAATATTTTAACAAATTTCAACTAAAAATTCAAAAAGATAAAATACTTAAACAATACAATACCATCAAAATTAGCTTCAATATCTAAATGACCAAGTGGTTAGTCTGTGCATGGTTTTCCTTCATTTCAGAATCGCACGTAAGTGGAATTTGATCTTTCTTGTCATCTCTGAAATGGTTGTCCTCCAAGCACACTGCATTTATCTGATGGATTTGGAAGCACTCAATCCAATTTTATAAACTTGTTAGCCAAACTCCAGAATGGTTTTAGTGAAATTGTTGAAAATAGACTTTTTGAGGCAAATAGCTAAATCCTTTTATAAAACTTGAACCATATTAATCCACAATATTCTTATTCCTTCACATGCAACTATTTGTTTTTTTCACTAATATTAATATTTTGATATATTTATGTCAAAAAAGTCATATATTTTTATTAAAATGATATAAAAATTACATTTTGTAGACACACATAGTGGGTATGCATATATAGATAGAAAGTACATGACTGAGAAAAAAATCGAAAAAAGCAGCAAGATAGATTCAAGAAATGACAAAGAACCCGAGAATGAGAAAATACAAAAAGAAAGAACTTTAAGATTGAACACCAATATTTGTATTTTATTTTTTGTCTTTTGTTTTTTGAATTTTATGCCAACCACTGGGATTTGGTTAAGCAAGAATCAAAGCCAATTCTTGTCCCATTTGAGGGACATCTTTGTCTAAATCTGAGTTCTTTAATAAATGATCTCTTTTTGTGCCTCATTTACCATCCAATGTGTGAGAGGCCTTTGGGTCAATTCCCTTCTGAAGGAGGGTGATTGTACCTATTAGATCATTGTCGTCCCTATTTGTTTTGTCTTCCTGTTGGACCATAAAAATCACTTCTTATTTTTCAGGATGAATTTCTATTTTTTCTTCTACTTCTTCCTCATAAGGATAATGATCTAGGAACTGCCACTCTTTTGGTCTATTAGTCTACTTGTTCATATTCTTAGGATCTTTCTTTGCCTGTGAACATGAATTCTGTAAATGTCCTATTTGAAAACATACCTAAAATTAGAATGTCATGTTCTCATCATCTAAGACTTGATACCAATGTAAGTTTTTGTGTTTTAGATTTATATGATATGGAAACCCTTTGCTGAGATTAATCTCCACACATTTTCTGGCAAATATGAAGAGGTCATTAATTTTTCTCCCCAAATCTATTTTTTTTAATTTTCCCAAAGTGTTTTCTATTTCTTAAAGGACATTATGATGCTAGAAAGGAAGGGGGAGGTTTAGAAGTCTCACCCAAATCAACATGGTGGAGACCACCATAGTGGTGGCATCAAATTCAAGGAATGATGGAGTGATGAATAACCTGATTGTACCCTAGAACCAAGACCCTTCGTTTAGAACAAAATTTAGATCCTTTTGCGTTTGAAATTCAACTATGACAAAAAATTTTAAGCATAGGTATATGTCATAGTTTGGAGTCCATATGGAAAAAATCCATTGGAATAAAGCCTCAATTTTAGGGAAGAAGCCATTAAATTTGCAAATAACTGCTTTAAATTGAAGAACAAAGAAAATATAAGATACCTTATGGAGATTTTTTCCATGGATGAAGCATTGTCTATTTGTTCAACAATATAGGGGCCATAGATATTTTGGATTTGATTTACAGAGACAGTGTTCTTCTGCTGAACTACTTCTTTGAAAGAGACAAAGGGTCCATTTGAAGCCCTAGCTCCATTAGCACCACCTATCAGTCTTGAGTTCAAAATAAAGATTGAGTTTCTAATAATACAATAATCTTTTTAACCATGGGGTGTCTTGTAGAACCCTTCATTCAAATTGAAAAATTTGAAAGGGAAAAGGAATGCCCCATTTGTCATGAATACGTTGTTTGAGGGAAAAGACTATAAGTGTATCTCTTACCCAGAACATGGTGGCATTTCCACTGGGTCTTTCAATAAAAATCTAACTTATTCTTTGTTCACAAAAGAGGAGTCTCGAATCATGGATGAGAGACCCCATATTTTGAGACCACCAGGAGGGGCATAGAGATATTCAGTGCCAGCAATGCTTTGGGATATGAGGATACACGATGAGGAACCTGTGAAACATAAAAGACTGATAGAAAGAACCATGTTTCCCCATAAACGCAGGTGTCGAAATAACAAAATATATCCCTTGAGGAAAAACACTCGAAGCATGAAAACAAAGAGAGGTAGTATTTAAATCAAAATGACATTATTAGTTTTATGTCACTCCCAAGCTAGCAAGAAAGGGCTTCCCATGGGTATCTATTGATACTCCATACTCATGTTTAAGGCTTTGTCCAAGCGAGGAACGACCTGAAGTAACAAGGGCAATTGTGAATTCAAAACCCTCTTTCTCTTTGACTTCCTTGAGTGCAATGATGATGTGAAGATGATCAATACGTCAAACTGGTGGACCAATAGTAGACATTTCCTTGCTATTTGTAGAAATAAGCTTGTAATAATGATGGCCTACATCTTTGAGGATGTTAGAGAGAAGAACATCGGTGGCGACACCTAGTTCAATCTTGCGATGCGACAAAACCCTAGCAGCAAGTGCCATTTCTCCCCGTGTGATGTGGTATATGCTAAAATAAATAAATTGAAATTTCTGAATTCTTATTATGCTATGTTAACATTTTGATTTGAACAAATTACTTAAATAATAATAATAATAATAATAATAATTAATCAAAACAATAAATTTAATAATTAAAATAAAATTGAGATAAAATATTCAATTTATTTTTGGGGGGTTTTGGGGTCCAAGTTTTGACAAGTCATAGTTTTGTTAATGGCGTGTGTATATATGTGTATGTGTGTAAAACCAGCCTAGATCCATCATAAATTCCAATCTATCAACTATCAAGAGGGATGAAATCTATTGAAGTGCAAACATCTTTTAGAATGAAAAGAGATTTGATCCCTCTCAAAGCATCAAACTAATAAACTAGTGCTTAGTAAAATAAAATAATAAAATTGAGTTGTAAAATCAACTTTATGATGTAAGACAATTTACTTTATACTAAATCAAACTGTAAAATAAGCTACGTGATATTAAACAATATATGGATACGTGGTTGTGGGATGTATAATATGATGGTGTAGCAAATCATATAAATAAATTGAAGATTGAAAATGAGTTGTAATTTATGATGTCATTTCACTAAATAATTTGATGATTGAAAATGAAATGTATTTGTAATTAAATTATTGGATACATTTTCATTACATCACTCAAATCAGCTATCAAGTTACTAGAAAAATCTTTCACAAGATGGCATAGGTCATTGCAGGGAATTTGTTTCTATAGAAACAAAAGAATTACATATTGTAAGCAAGAATGTCTTTAAGATTAATCACATCATTATTGTTTGGTCGACGTTTCGAACCAACTAATGTGGTTCATCCTCAGGACAAAGGTGAAAAAATCCATTGATCCTAAAGAATAAATAACAAGGATGCATTAGAGTCCAGAATTAGTCGTTAGAAACTAGCGGTTAGGAATTAGTTATTTAATTAATAAAATAATAGTTGTTAATTTTTAATTAAAGATTAGCTATTATAAACTAGCCGTTATTTGTTTATAAATTATTTATTAATAATATTAAATTACTATTTAGATATTATAATAACAAATTTCAAGCTACTGTGGAAGTTTTTTGTAGCATGATCTGGATTACCCACAGTTTCTAGTTCATTCTGCTGACGTTTCAAACTCCAAAGGGGGTCCATCATCAGGACAAATCAGATAGAAAATGAATGAAAGATTATTGAGAGAAGGGAGCCTTGCGACTTGGATATAAATAAACCAAGAACCCTAATTGTGAAAGGGCTGACACATGATTTCTTATTTATTAATTAATTTCCTTAAATTTTATTTAAAAGTTTTATAAAAACATTTTAATTAATTATTTAATTATTCATTATTAGTTCAGGATTAATTATTTTCATCATGAATTCTTAATTGATTCAATCTTCTAAAATTATATAATTTAATTTAATATAATTAATTATATAATTAAATCATTAATTTAATTTAATATAATTAATTAATTAATTAATTATATAATTAAATCATTAATTTAATTTAATATAATTAATTAAATAATTAATCAATTTGCTTAAGTTTTAATTAATTTAATATAATTAATTATAAAATTAAATCATTAAATTAAATTAAATTAAATTAATTAATTAATTAATTAATTAATTTGTTTCTAATTTAATATAATTAGGTATATGATTAAATCATTAATTTAATTTAATATAATTAATTAATTAATTAACTTAATATAATTAAGTTAAATTAATATAATTAATTAACTTAATATAATTAATTAAATTAAATTAAATTAAATTAATTAATTAACTTAATATAATTAAATTAAATTAATTCATCAATTAATTTGTTTAGGTCAATTAATTAAGATTTAATTAATTTAATATAATTAATTATATAAATAAATCATTAATTTAATTTAAATTAAATTAAATTAATTAATTAATTAATTTGTTTCTAATTTAATATAATTAATTATATGATTAATCATTAATTTAATTTTATATAATTAATTAAATTAAATTAATTACTTTGTTTTAATTAATTAATTAAACTTTCGAAATGAAAGACCCCTTTTTTTTTTCCTTTTATGCTTCCAAGGGTCCGGAGGGGTTTATTTGTCTGATCAGAGGAAGCCAATTTCCACTGATTTCACTCCCATTGTCCCTGTTGAGGTTCTGAGGGAATTTTATAATTTCAATGGCCTCTCTGATTTTTCTTTTATGATAGTTGTCCTCTCTAGCAATTACCTTGGCATCTTCCAAACACACATGATGTTTGGTCTTGGACGAGTGCTCAGCAAGGGCTGATGTACGGGATCTTTCATTCTTTATGTCAGCAGCGTGCTCTTTAAGTCTTATTTTCAGAGACCGACCTGTTTCCCCAATATAACTCTTGCCACATGAGCAATCAATCTTGTACACGCCCTTGAGTTGTTGACGATCAATGTTATCCTTAACCGACCTCATCATTTGCCTTATCGTTCCACATGTTGTAAACTGCGTGTCTATGTTATTCTTCCTTAAAATTTTTGCAATTTTATCAGTAACCCCTTGGATGAATGGAAGGTAAACTTTCCCATGATTTTCTTTCTTGTCTTTAGGGGGATGCTTAGAGAGGGCCCTATCCTGAGCCCTTCTTATAGCTCTCTTGATACTCCACTCCTTGTATCCAATGTTTTTGAAGACATTGGTTAAGTGATCAATCTCATCCTTCAAGTGATCAGGGTCAGAAATCCTGAAAGCCCTCACAGCTAGGGTGTTTAAGACGCCAAATTTTTGGGATGGATGATGATACGAGTCAGCATGAAGATAGCTATCAGTATGAGTTTTCTTCCTGTAGACCTGGTGCCCCAAAGTGCCATCCTCTTTTCTACTGATCAGAACATCAAGAAAGGGGATCTTACCATTCTCTTCAAGCTCCATAGTAAATTTGATTTCGGAAGATATAGAGTTAAGATGATTGAAGAACTTCTCAAGCTCTGCCTTACCATGAGTCCAATTCAGGTTGGTGTCATCGACAAATCTTTTCCACCATGCTGGCTTCAAGTGGAATGAGTCAAGGGCTTTTCTTTCAAAGTGCTCCATGTATAGGTTGGCGACAATAGGTGAGAGCGGGGAACCCATGGCGACTCCAGAAATTTGTTCATAATAGTGATCTTGAAAACTGAAAAAAGTGGACCGCAAACAGATTTCTGCAAGCTTCGCTGTTCTGGGGTCGGTGGCCATCTTTATAACATGAACAGCTTCATCAAGAGGAATCTTTGTAAACAAGGATACGACATCAAAGCTTACTAGAATATCATCTTTATCTATCCTTTTATTCTTAATAAGCTTTACAAAATCACTTGAGTCTTTTATAAAAGAGTCCGTGTTACCAACCAGAGGCTTTAGGATCTTAGCTACATACTTAGCTAATTCATAGGTAGGGGAACCAATGGTATTAACAATTGGTCTAAGAGGGACCCCTTCCTTATGGATTTTCGGTGATCTGTAGATTCTAGGAATAACCTCACAGGAGGGAATCAGCTTCTTTTTTATTTTATCCTCCAGGTTGGTTTCCATGATGGCTCTCTTGACTTGCTTTATCACCTTGGGAATAGGGTTGGAGTTGACTCTTCTGTAACTTCCACAACTCAAATGCTCATTCATTTTATGAATGTAATCTTCCTTATTTAACACAACGGTGGCTCCACCTTTATCAGCTTTAAGAACAACTATCTTATCATTATTTCGAAGGGATCTAAGAGCCTCTCGCCCTTCTTTATTTAGGTTACTCTTTGGGTGTTTAGACCTCAACATAGCTAGGGAACATTCTTGTCTTAACATCTCCCTATCGTTTGCTGAAAGACCTTGAGTCCCATTCTTAATGTTGCAAATGATGCTTTCAAAAGGAATGTTCTTAGGTGAGACCGCAAATCCCAATCCTTTGCTCAGGATTTTGATTTCTTCAGAGTTGAGCATTATGGATGAGAGATTCACGACTCTCTTATCATGCTTATTCAGAGCAATGGGGTTCCCAATAGCAAACCTCTCATTATCAGAATTATCACTGGTAGCATTATCATTCTTAATAAATTTATAGCTTGTATTAGTTCCAGCATCAAGATCTTTACCTTCTAAGTTGCTTCCGTTCTTATATATATTATAATCATCCATGTTAATGATCTTGGTATCCTTCATTTCAATATCCTTACCAACGAATTCTGAAGTGATGGTAATGTTAATGGTGCTAGGGCAGCCTTCAATGCGCTTCATCTCATTTCTGCTAGACTCACCATAAGGGACAACGTAGGAGCCCATGTTCATGTTGCTGCCTGCGTGCTCCTCATTGCAGCTAATATGAACCATGATTCTATTGGTGCTGCCTGCGTGCTCCACAGTGAAGTTTGTATCATTTAAAGTGCAGCTGTTGTGGGGAGCAGCGTATGATGTTAATGGTTGATCAGCGTAGGTAGCCCAAATAGTCATCTGATTTGCTGCTTTTTCTTTGGTCTTGGGAACAACGTAGGATGATTGAACAGCGCAAGAGGTTTGAACCGCACAAGAGATTGGCATGTTTAACTCCTTTTTGCTCATAGTGTTAACATTCTCAGCTCTAGCATTCTCAGCACTGTCCGCATTATTTCTTGATTCTGTTGTTGAATATATAGTAGATAAACCCACTCCTTCCTCTAACTTGGCCAGCTTCTTGGATTGTCTTTTCCTGGCGATTCTTTTATGATAGTTGTCCTCTCATTAAATTAAATTAATGATTTAATTATATAATTATATAATTAATTATATTAAATTAAATTAATGATTTAATTATATAATTAATTATATTAAATTAAATTATATAATTTTATAAGATTGAATCAATTAAGAATTCATGATGAAAATAATTAATCCTGAACTAATAATGAATAATTAAATAATTAATTAAAATGTTTTTATAAAACTTTTAAATAAAATTTAAGGAAATTAATTAATAAATAAGAAATCATGTGTCGGCCCTTTCAAAATTAGGGTTCTTGGTTTATTTATATCCAGGTCGCAAGGCTCCCTTCTCTCAATAATCTTTCATTCATTTTCTATCTGATTTGTCCTGATGATGGACCCCCTTTGGGGTTTGAAACGTCGGCAGAATGAACTAGAAACTGTGGGTAATCCGGATCATGCTACAAATAACAAATTTACTCATATAGTTAATAAAATCATAAACATATTCTTATTAGTAAATTAAACTATCATAAATAAATAAATAAATCCATAACTAAATAAATAATAATAATATATAAATATAACATTTTATTAATTTTTAGTTATAGAATTCAAAATTAGCTTCTTTTTTTTAATTGTTTATACATATATGAAAATACTTATAAATAACAATAAACTATTATTTATATATTATTTACTATTATATATATATGAAATTATAATAACATATTTATAAATAAAAACTTAAGGGGTCAAAAAAAGAGAAAAAGGATGGGGCAATAACGGTGGGAAATCATGACGAAATGCCGGAATCCAACTCTTACTTAGTTTCCAACCATCATCCCTACTGAGATTGATTGTATGCTTTTCAATCTCAATCGCCTCTCTTCGCTTCTTATGGTGGAAGTGATCAACTCTGGTAATGACCTTCGCATCCTCAATGCAAAGATCGTGTTTATATTTCTCTGCATGCTCCACAAGAGCTGATGAGCGTGATCGGTTATGCCTGATGTCTGCTGCATGCTCTTGGATTCTATGTTTAATAGAGCGGTCATTTTCAACAATGTAGGGAATCCCACAGGAATAAGAGATCGAGCAGACCCCTTTCATGTCTTTAGGGTCTATAGGGTCTTTAACGAATCTAAGAGAATTTCTAATGGTATTAAGGGGTTTGAAAGTAGAAAAAACTTTATTCCTCTTAAGAATATGGGCAATACTATCAGTGGTCCCTTGGATAAATGGGAGCTGCACCTTAGAGATAGGGTCATCACGAGGAGGTTTAACCCTCGAATCTTTATGGGCCCTTTGAAAAGATTTGAGGCCTAGAGATTTGCTATAGCCATTCTTTTCAAAAACTTTAAGATGAGATTTTTCCTCTTCTAGGTGATTCTCATCCGAAATTCTTAAAGCACGAGTGGATAGAGTACTAAGAACCCCGAATTTTTTCTCCGGAAAATGATGAGAAATGGAATGAAGATATTATTCTGTGTGAGTTTTTTTTGCAAAAGACTAAGAGAGAAATGGAACCATCATTCATTCTAGATAGAAGGATGTCAAGGAAAGGAGGACACACATCCACTTCAACCTTCATAGTGAATTTGATGAAGTCGGATTGAGAATTAAAATGGTTAAGAAAAAAATCCAATTTTTCGTGACCATGAGGCCAAACGACACAAGTATCATCAACAAACCTCTTCCATTTCTTAGGGAAAAATTGGGCGGAGGCTAATGCTTTAGTCTCAAAATATTCCATGAATAAGTTAGCAACTATAGGGGAAAGAGGAGAACCCATCGCTACCCCACAGGTTTGTTCAAAGAACTCACCTTGGAAACTGAAAAAGGTAGATGTGAGGCATAGACCAACTAATTTGGCAATGTCATTGTCAGTGATCCGATTTATGACATCAATTGCGTCCTGAATAGGAATATTGGTATAAATGGAAACAACATCAAAAGTTACTAACAAATCACTAGGATTTAGTCTAATATCCTTCCATTCTTTAACAAAGGAAGAAGATTCCTTAACAAAGGAATCTGTGCAACCAACAAGGGGTTTGAGCCTATGAGCTAATAATTTAGCTATAAATACGTAGGCCCACCTATTGTGTTAATAATAGGTCTCAAGGGGACCCATCCTTATGAATCTTAGGAAGGCCATAAGTCCTGGGGGTAAGGGGATTTATTTCAATAAGCTTCTTATTGAGAGGTTTAAGGGAATTACTGGAATTAATGCCTGTTAAAATTTATTTATTAAAATTTTTAATAGGATTCTTATTAAGCTTAATGTAACTACCACTATTATAGAAATGGTCAATCATTTTGGTCACATAGTTTGATTTATCAAGAATGACGACAACTCTGCCTTTGTTAGCTAAAAGGATGACGATGTCGGGGGTCCTCCTTTAGAGCTTTAAGGGCAAGAAATTCATCTTTGCTAATGTTTCTTTTGGGAGGCTTAGCCTTCCTAAGAACGATAGCACAATCTTGCCTTATAACCTCCTTAACATTATCAGGCAGGTCCTTGATACCAAATTCAATGTTACAAATAATGTCATTAATGAGAATCTTATTAGGGGCAAGGGAAAAATTAAGACCCTTATTTAAGAGGTTAAAAACGGATTGACTAAAATTTTTACTAGAGAAATTAATAACATTTTTAAAAAAAGAAGAGAAATTATTATTATTATTATTATTATTATTACTATGGTTAGTGTTAATATTATAATTATTATTTGAATCATTATAATGTAGGTTGAGATTATTAATAGAATTAGAATTATTCAAATCCTTATTATTAATAAAATTAGAAGTATTCAAATCCTTATTACTATCATGTCTAATGTCTATACTATTCAAATCTTTAATAATCCAATTATTATTAATCAAAATATTATTAGATAACAATTCATTAGAATTGTCCCTCAAATAATTGGAAAATGAATAATTAGGGGATGATTGATTATTAGACAAAAGATTCTGATTATCAAAGCTAAAACAGGATAGGGAATGTGAAACCGGTCGATCGGGCGATGGATGGACGAAACAACTAGTAAGATAAGGTGAGCGATAAGACAATTGAACACAAGCATGAGGAGATGAATGGATGCTGCGGCATGGGGAATCTAGACAACGGTGAGGAGGATGTTTGGTGAAGTTAGAAGAAGAATGCATACGAGAGGAAGGGTCAGCGCTGGGATGGAAAGGGTCAATGACATACATGTTATATGATGAAGGCAAATGAGATAAAGGGTCGACAATGGACTAGTTAGAATATCAAGGTTGAATACCAGAAGGGTTAAAATTGTCATGGGAAGGGTGAACACTTGACATGGATGCTAAAGGGAACATGCTGCTAAATGAGGATTCAGATTGAGACACAAGACGAGTGACAGGCTTCCACATAAATCGAAGTTTTGGAGGATGAGGTAGTTTTAGCACGTTGGGTAGGGGAAGAATCGTGACAACCATCAGATGTAGGCTTGGTTAAAACATCGCTATCACTGATGACTAGAGAAACCGGCTCAGTCAAGACGACTAACTGGGAGACATCTAGAGCTCCTTTATATGGAAAAGATGAATCAACGCAAGCGTTGAAACACTTCTCATCACAGACCTGATGATTAGGATCCCGATCTGAGAAGCAAACTTTGATGCTTGAGTTCAAAGAAGGCACATCATTACCTAAACCTATTAACCCTCGGGAAATATCAGGAATATCCACACAGTTGGAGAGGAATTATTTGTCAAAATCTGAGGGATCGAAATTAATAAGGGATTCATAATAAAAAGACATGATAGTTGAAGGAGGAGGAGAATTTGAACCCTAGTTACAAACCCACATGCTAAGTACAGAAATCTTCCCCTCATTGATCCGACTTAATGCTAGAAAAGAGGAGGTTCATCTACCTATAATAGGGGAGAGGATGCCTTGTAGCTTGTTGAATTTTGCTAATTGCTTTTTTTTTTAAAGTTCTTCAAGACTAAGATATTTTGCAGCCGAGATCTCTCTAAGGTGCAACGCATCTTTATACAAGGGACCACTGATAGGATTACCCATATTTTTAAGAGGAATAAAGCTTTTCGTACTTTCCAACCCCTTAATACCATTAGAAATTATCTCAGATCCGTTGAAGACCCTATAGACCCTAAAGACATGAAAGGGGTCTACTCGATCTCTTATTCCTGTGGATTCCCTACATTGGGGAAACTGGCCACTCTATTAACTAGAGAATCCAAGAGCATGCATCAGACATCAGGCATAACCGATTGTGCTCATCAGCTCTTGCGGAGCATGCAAAGAAATATAAACACCATGTTTGCATTGAGGATGTGAAGGTCATTGCCAGAGTTGATCACTTCCACCATAGGAAGCTAAGAGAGGCGATTGAGATTGAAAAACATACAATCAATCTCAATAGGGATGATGGGTGGAAACTGAGTAAGAGTTGGATTCTGGCTATTTCGTCATTATTTCCCTATGTTATTACCCCATCCTTCTTTTTTCTTTTTCATTTTTTTTTACCCCTTATGTTTTATTTATAGATATGTTATTATAATTTCATATATATAAAATAATAAATAATATATAAATAATAGTTTATTATTATTTATAAGTATTTTCATATATGTATAAACAATTAAAAAAAACTAATTTTGAATTCTATAACTAGTGAAAGTTGTTGGAGGAATGTTTTGACCATTTCTAAAAATGTGTGGATCAAGATTCAATAGTGGTTTTTGTCTTGACACACTTGTCATAGTTTTGGAGATAATATTTGTGACCCTATGTTCTTTCTTCATCAATTGTAGTTGATCCATGAGTAGGAACCACACCCAAATCAAGATCAACATAGTTGACATAAGAAGCTTTGGGAGAGCTAGAAACATGAGACATATAGGTTGAGTATGTTGAATGGTCCTGTCAGACACCTCCTAAGGGTGAGGGACCACAAATATGGCGCAAATGTTGTTATACCGAAGCATCACAACACTGATAACCTTGAAATTAATTAATTATAATATATTATGATTGTGATATTGTAATTTATAAGTTAATTTGTATTCTTAGTCAAATAAAAATATTTGTTTTTAATGGTTTTCCCCGAAACTGTTATGCAACCAGCTCACAAAATAGAAGAACAGATAGATCAACTACTTCAAAACAATCCTCTTCATCGGGGAAACCTCCTTTAGATTACACAAATGAAAAATTCTTGGATGATTCAAATGACAAAACCTCCTTTCTATATATAGGAGTCTAAGGGGTCACAATATAATTAAAGCCAACATAATAATAATATAAGGGCACAACAATAACTATAGTTTGTTTCTATGGGGCACAATAATAACAATGTGGGGACAACAGGGGCACAACAATATCAATAAGGGGCTACCATGACAATAGTAATGGGGGAATCAATAGTATTATAGGGACCTAACATGCCCCTCTCCTTCAAAAAAGTGTTGTCCTCAACGCTTGAGTAGTTCTGGATGCTTCCGTATAAAATTCTCATCCTCCCATGTGGAATCTTGAATGGGTAAGTTCTTCCACTTGATGAGATACTCTGAAATTGATTGATTTGATAGCTATCGAGTTCTTTTTTCTGTGACTACTTCAGGTTCTAATATGATTTTTCCTTCCTTGTCAAGTTCTGGAAATATTGTTTGAACTGGGAGCTTGTCACCTATAACCTTCTTTAAGCATGAAACATGGAAAACTAGGTGCACTCGGGAAGATGCAGGAAGCTCCAATTTGTATGCCATAGTAATAATCTTTTGCAACACCTTGTATGGACCATAATATTTTGGTGATAATTTATTATCCTTCTTAGCTTGCTTGAGGGACATTTGTTTGAATGGTTGTAGCCGTATAAACACCCAGTCACCTACATCAAAACTTCTTTCGTTGTGATGTTGATCTACCTGTTGTTTCATTCTACACTGCGCCAAAGTGAGGTTATCCTTTAAGAGTTGGAGAACCTGTTGATGATGCTTGATGTTATCTTCCACTGCTTGAACCTTAGAATTTTCTCTTAAATATGTTGTGATGGACGGTGGATGATATCCATAAATTGCCATAAATGGGCTCATTTTTGCTGCAGTATGGAAGGAAGTGTTATACCACCATTCAGCCAGAGGCAACCACTTGACCCATTGTGTTTTCTTATCAAATGCAAAGCAATGAAGATATCCTTCCAAATATTTGTTCACTATCTCAGTTTTCCCATTAGATTGAGGACGATAAGATGAACTATGAGCTAACCGAGTACCCAGACAAGAAAATAATTCAGTCCAAAAATTTCCAGTGAAAATGGGATCTCCGTTGCTTACAATAATCTTTGGGTTTCCATGCAGCTTTTGAATTGTTTCCATAAATGTAGTAGCAAATGTACGTACTTTAAATGAATGAGATAATGCACAAAAGTGTGCATACTTGGTAAGTCTGTCAACTACCACCATGATGACAATCTTTCCTTCGGACTTGGGTAAACCTGTGATAAAATCCATTGAAACCTCCTCCCAACGTTGACTTGGAATGGATAAAGGTTGTAACAGACCCAGGGTCTTAATTGTCTCAACTTTATTTTGTTGGCAAACCAAACATTCCACCACAAACCTTTGAATATCAGATTTAAGGCCATCCCAAAAAATTCCTTCTTAACCCTATGGTAAGTTTTTAAAAATCCTGAGTGCCCTCCTAAGGGAGAGGTGTGCAATTCTAGAAGAATCTTTTGTTTGAGTTGGGAATTCTTATAGAGGTATAAGCGATCTTTGTACCATAACGAATCATATTTCTAGCTAAATGTATCAGATGTACTGGGATCTTGTTGCAAATTTTGAATGAGTGCCCACACTTCTTCATCATTCTTCCATTCATCCCTTGCTTCGTTTATCCAATCTGGTTGGATGATAGAGATGGCACAAAGAAATGATTTCACATCCTCATCCTTTCTTGAGAGTGCATCTACAACAACATTTTTCTTCCCTTTTTTGTAGATGATTTCAAAGTCATAACCCAACATCTTTGTGACCCATTTTTGCTACTCTTTTGAAGATAATCTTTTTTCTAAAAATTATTTAAGGCTATCATGATCCATTTTTACCTTGAAGTGTCTTCCCATTAGGTAAGGTTTCCATTTCTTAAGTGCATGTAGTATTGACAACATTTCCTTATCATAAATAGCTTTGTGTAAATACTTTCCTTTGATTGGAAGACTTCCAAAAGAAATGGGTCTTCCTTTTTGCATTAAAACAACACCAATCCCATTTCTTGAGGCATCACATTCTACAATAAAGGTTTTTGTGAATTCTGGCATAGCTAAGACCGGTGCTTGGCACATTGCCTCTTTAAGATATTCAAAGGCCTTCGTTGCTTATGGAGTCCAATAAAATGCATCTTTGTTCAGTAATGTTGTTAGAGGTGCTGCTATTTTCCCATAATTCTTAACAAACTTGTGATAATGCCCTGTCAACCCAAGAAATCCTCACAGATGCTTTATGGATGTGGGGATTTTCCATTCCTTAATGGGTTTAATTTTTCTAGGGTCTACCTTAACACCTTCACGAGATACAATATGACCTAGATATTCCACCTCATGTACTCCAAAGAAACATTTGGAGTTTTTTCATAAAATTGTTTCTCCTCCAATAGTTTGAGCACCTTGTCAACATGTTGAACATGATCCTTCCAAGACTTGCTGTAGATTAGTATATCATCAAAAAATACTAACACAAATTTTCTAAGGAAGGGTTTAAAAATGGAATTAATCAAATCTTGAAATGTAGAAGGTGCATTGGCAAAGGCCAAAAAGCGTGACCAAAAATTCATAATGACCCTCATGAGTTCGAAATGTTGTTTTTGGAATGTCTTCAGTCTTCATTCTGCTTTGATGATATCCTGAACGAAGATCCAACTTGGTGAAGTAAATTGCTCCATGTAATTCATCCAATAATTCATCAATGACAGGAATGGGAAATTTATATTTAATAATGAGCTTGTTTAGCTCCCTATAATCCAGACACATGCACCATGATCCATCCTTCTTGTGCACCAATACTACTGGAGCAGAAAAAGAATTTTGACTAGGTTGAATTATACCAGCCTCTAGCATTTCTACAACCATATGTTCAATTTCACTCTTTTGGGAATAGGGATAATGGTAAGGCCTGATGTTTGGAGGAACATTTCCTAGAATCAAATGAATAGCATGATCATGATCACGAATAGGTGGGAGGCCTCTGGGAGTCTCAAACACCTTGAAATGATCATCCAAGACTTTTTGGAGATCTGGAGAAATAGATGATTTCAATGTGGGAACTTCTAGTGAACATAATTTTGCAATTACGCCCCGTTTTTCTTTTTTAGAAGCTTTGTCATGTCCTTAGAGCTGATTATCTTTCCCAGTTCCTCCTTGATACCCCTTAATTCAAATTCCTTTCCTTTGCAACAAAATTTCATGAAATTTTTTTGAAAATTAAAAGATATCGTACCCAAAGATTGTATCCATTGGACTCCTAGTACAACATTAGCACCACCCTTTAGAATAGAAAGCATAGGACTATTCAATACATATTCTCCCATGGATAGCTTGATATTATGGCACTTTCCTGAGAAATTTATGATTCCTCCATTTGTAACCATCACTTGATATTCTGGTGCTAGATATAGGAAGCAATTCAATTCCTTGGCTATCTTACAATGAATAAAATTATGGGTACTGCCCGAATCAATAAACACTATTACCTTTTTATTCTTGATATGTCCTTCCATATTGAGTGTTTGAGGAGTAGTAATTCCTACCAATGCATTACAAGATATAGTTGGATTCATTTCTTCTTTCTCCAACGTTGATTCCTAATGTATATCCTCTTCTTTTGACACTTCTTGTTCCTTATCTTCCTCCTCTTCACAATATATGTAAAATAATTTCTTCTCAGCACACTTATGACCTTTAGTGTATTTTCTATCACAACTGTAACAAATCCTATTTGCTCCTTTTTCTTCCAATTGTTGTGGTGTCAACCTTGTAGGTTGTGGAAGGCTAGGGGCAACAACACTTCCTTCTTTATAATTGTGAGTGGTAGGCTTCCTTGTTGCCAAAATTTTGCTTTCAATTTTTCTTGCCAACCTGAATGCCTTCTCCAATGAATCAGGTTCCCAAAGGCGAACCTCATGTTGGATGCTATCCTTTAAAGTCCATATAAAAACATCAATCCTATGCTCCTTTGGAATATCATTTACCCTTATATTCAATTTTGGAAGTCTTGAATGTGCTCCACCATTGAACCCTTTTGTTTGAGATTTGCTAATTGGCTAAAGAAGGTGTTGCCCTTTGTATCCTCATAATGTGCTATCATTTCGTCCATAAAAAATGACAAAGTGACAATTTGTTTACGAAAGCAAAGCCATCGTTACCATACAAACTGATTAGGTTCCAAATATAAAGTTGCAATGCATACCTTTTGTGTGCTTTGCACATTATGGATATTGAAATATTGTTCCATTTGTAGTATCCATGTTACGGGATCCTTTCCATCAAACTTCCTCATATCGATCTTTGGAATGTGGTGGGTCTTTATTCCAACGTTAGAGTCTATGAAATCATCATTAACATTTATTTTGTTCTTATCATGGGTATCCTCTACTACCTCTTTTCCATTAGGAAGCCTTTCTTGTAGCAACTTTGTCAAGCCTTCCTTCAAACCTTCCACGTCTTTCTTCAAATCTTCAATGTTATAATTCTTTGAATCATGATTAACATTTCTTTTGTTCTCATTATGAGTTTTTTCTACTAACTTTTCTCCATTAGGAAGCCTTTCTTGTAGCAACTTTTTCAAACCTTCCTTCCACCTTTCCATGTCTTTCTTCCAATCTTCAATGTTGTCTTTCATACCATTGATTCCATTCTTCAAACCATCCATCTTAGCTTCTGTTACTTTTTGTGAGAGAGAGGTTTTTTCGCACTTGGTCTCATAATTTATATATATCATGTTGCATTTCTTCCTCTTCTTCATGTGTCATAGTAGAGATTTCAGGTTGCTTACTAGGTGTTTCCATTTTCTTTCTTCGGGGCATCAACTAATGATAATTTTCTTCACTATTCCATTTTAATCACTTCAACCTAATTTTTCAAACAAAACTTATGAAATTTTTTAAAAAGACTACACACCTTTGTTTTTTTTTGTAGGAGCTTGATATTGAATCTGATGTATATTTGAAATTTAGGATCTCCAAGATCTGAAAATGTGAAATGTGGTAGCCCTCTGATTCCTTTTTCCAACACCACTAGTCTGATTGAAATTGGAATCTCCAAGAAAGAGTTATGTTGAATCTCCCAATATGACTTGATTATACACTTTTTTAGTAGAGCTAACGTGTACGAAGTTCCACGTATCACTGTTTCAACCTTTAGACCTAAAAATGATGCATAGAAAGCTATAGTCCGTCCTCTTTCTGTACCTTCTTACGAAATTTCAATATAATACTCAAAGAGAAAGTTATGAAGACTTTCCCATGGTCACTTGTTTGGGATGTAATTCAGGATCCTACAAAAAACCTAACTTCCTTGGATCATATCTCCAAAAATATAATGAGAATAGGTCTGAATTTCAGACCCGAGGGTCATCAAGATTTCAATTCAAATGGGGTTTTTTTTAGCTTTTGAAATGTCACATAAAAAAAGTTAAAGTGAAAATTTCATGATGACCTATTTGGAGTAGTGAAACCCTAGAATCCAAAGCTCTGATACCAAATGTTATGCAACCAGCTCACAAAATAGAAGAATAGATAGATCAACGACTTCAAAATAAGCCTCTTCAAGGGGCCAACCTCCTTTACATTACACAAATGAACAATTCTTGGATAATTCAAATGACAAAACATCATTTCTATATATAGGAGTCTAAGGGGTCACAATATAATCAAAGTCGACATAACAATAATAATATAAGGGCATACCAATAACAATATTGAGCTTCTATGGGGCACAACAATAAAAAAGTGGGGACAACAGGGCCACAACAATAAAAAAAGGGGCTACCATGGACATAGTAATGGGGGAATCACTAGTATTATAGGGACCTAATAGAAACTCAACTTGGACTTATCTTTTGGTTTTCCATAATCGAAGATCACTGATTAAAAGAAAATGAAACAAAGAAGGAATATCATAATGGAGGTAGGTGGACATCTCACTAACAAATGAAAAGTGTTGTTTTTCTTGAACTTTAAGGCTAACACATAGTCTTGTGACCATGATTTGTCATGTGTTTAATGGTTAGAGCTTGAAAGTGGTAACTAATACCATCTTGTGGACTGAAGCAATGGAAATTTCAAATGAGCATACCAAAATTTCAGATTTGAAGGGTGTTGAGACCTGTTGAAGATGCTGCACCTACCAAAATTTAGGGGATCACCTTGGTATGAAGTCCCAACTAGACCTCACACCGTTTAGTGTGGGAGCCCCATCCAGTATGATGGTCTTATTGCCATTATCTTAAATATTTTCCTCAGCTCTTGCTTGTCAGCACAAGAGAGTAATCTCCTTTGCCTTTGAGTAGTGAGGTTCACGTGCCTAGTGATTTCTAGTGTTGCTTGTGTCAATGGATCTTTCACCACATAGGGAGAGAGTGGGATTGAGTCCCAAGCCGGATGGGAGGAAGCCCCAACTCTATTAGGAACACACAACGCAACAGAACATGCACAACTTCTAGAGGAGTAGTCCACATAGATGCGACAATCACAACAGACAAGGAAACATAACACGTACAACACACAACGGAGGAGTCCACACAAGTGCGACGGTCGTTATAGAAATTTTATGTGATAGGTCTGTCTGTTTTCTAGGGAGGTAACCAACACGGGCAGGAAAAAATTAACAACTCATACAACACATTTTCATTAATATATATGTATTACAACAAATGAATGAGTTCGAGTGTTAAACACAGGTTAAAGCAACATGTATTACAAGTGTTCAAGATTAGTCTTAAAACAATTACAACACATGTGTGAAAACGTGTTGGCTTGTTAGCAAGCTTATGAATTAAGTGAAAGTTCCACACACATGGTTACACCATACATCACTAACCCCATGGGCGGGGCATTGGAGCCACTATTTACTCCTCAAAGAAAAGATTACAGACTCTCAAGGCTATGTGGGAGGAGTCGAGGTAAAAAGTCCTTTGCATGTACAAATGAGGGGGTATTTATAGCCAAGGGTGAAACTGACCCTTGTGACTGTTCAACTTCCCTCATGACTATTTGACTTCCATGACCTTTTGACTTTACATGACTCTTCATATGACAAGTGGGTCTCTTGGACTTCCACGTTACATTACATTGATTGATAGTATGGCCCACAGTAGAGATGTGGACGACATGACTCATGACAAGACTCAATATGACAGTGCTAGTATATTCGTGCTGCTGCTGGTGTGCATGTCAAGCTGCAGTGTTGTCGGGTGATGGATGTCCTCATGGTGTGTCACAGCTTCACCTCCGCATGGAAAAGTGCACAGAGTCTTCGATGGTCCTTGGGTTCACTTGATGTTGCATTCACACATTGTTCTTTGCTTGTATATTGGCATGCTTGATAGGTTCGTCCGTCCATGAAAAGTGCAGGTTTTTCTGTCCATATGTGTACGAACACATCCTCGCATGTCTACTTGTCCATCCGTCCACGAACACATCTTTGCATGATCATCCGTTCACGAGCACATCTGTTTGCATGCATTGTTTGTTTGTCTGTTGGCAAACATGTCCTTCTACATGTACTCTCTTTATTCATCCCATCCCTCGTCGTGCCATGTTTGTTTGTGTACCTATATCTGCAGTCACTCATGACGAGATGACATCAAATCCATAAACCTCCTAACATACCATGATGCATGATTGTTTTGGATGTAGGTGACTGTGAGAGAAGACAAGGTTGCGAGCTTCGAGCTACGATGGAGGCTCTAAGAACTACTGGTGAAAACTACACAGAAGTCACTAGGATATGGTGACAAGAAATTTGAATCGACAGTGACTGTCCGTGGGGTCTGGCTCAACTGGAGGAAAAAACTGCGCACTTTTTGGGAGGAGCAGTCTGGGCTGCGGGAAGGTTGGGCAGACAAAATCTACACAATTTTTGGAAGCAGTGGGCAGCGGGAGCCTGGCAGCCAAAACCACGCAATTCTTGAAGGGAACTAGTAGTCAGTTGCTTGATCTTAGCAGCAAAAACTGCGCAATTCTTGGAGAGAACTGGTATTCAACTGCTAGGAGCTGCTGGCGGGAAAAATTATGCTGATGCTGGGAGGCTGGCATGTTGATCACCTCTGCATGATTTCTGAGATGAGCGGACTGCTGGGTAGTAGAGGGTTTGCTCATGAAATCTGCGTAGTTTTCCGGGTGAGCATCCGGCTGACTGAGTGGTGGGCTGGCTGGAAAAATTGCACAATTTTCTGAGGGAGATAGGGACGAGAACTGGTTGTCTATCCGGCTTGTCTACATAATTTTCTCATTCAGTGGAGCATGCAAGGTCTATATCCTCTGCGTAATTTTTAAGGGGAATCAGTCCTAGGGTGACTGTCGGGTCAAACTCTTTGGTTGACAAGCAAGAAGGTTGATTGATCAGCTTGCGGGCAGTGCAGCTTGGAATGACTTTCTTTATGCTTCTGCACTATTTTGGGTGATAGTCAATTGAGTTGATGGCAGGGTAAAGGTTAGGCTGTCATAGGGTGATCTGGTTTTCAAAACTTCAGCAAAGCTACTAAGTGTGTGAGTGAGTGAGAAGGTGCAAACACATACTTACTTGGAGTAGTAGTTAGATGAGTGCCTCAGCACAATACCATTTTGTAATGAAAAATCATAAAGTTTCAAAGACGAAAAGTACATTGCATTATCAAAAGCAAGTGATACCGGAACGTCGAAGCGTGAGATGATGTTCTGCTGGAGGAAGCTGATAACCTCCTAGTTTTTCACTTGTTTGAGTGGAACTACTTCTGTCCATCACGTGAAGTAATTAGTTGCTGTCATAATGTAGAGGTGTTGTTTTGACTAATGTGGGAAATCTCCCTAATGATGTCCAAGCCCCATTGTTGGAATAGTTAGGTCACTACAATAGAGTACAGTGGGGCTGCTGACCTTCGTGTTCTACTGGTGCATCGCTGATAGACTGGGCACTTGTGGGCATAAGCATGTGCATCCTTGAATAATGTGGGCTAGTAGAAATCGGCTCGCATAACTTTGTGTGCAGTGGTGTTTCCCGCAAAGTGACCCCTGGCAGGTCCGTCATGCAGATCTTGTAATACCTTCTCTGATTCATGTTCATTTACTGTGCTTCCTGTAAAGCACTCCATGCACCGACTGATATGCTAAAGCTTTGAGGCACAATTCCCTCTTCTATATGATGGAAAAGTGAGAGGGTACGGTGCCGTGCTCAAGGTACTGGCACACATCTGTGTACCAAGAGGTTCCATCTTCAGTGGGTGTTGCTCACCTTATATCATACATCTCAATTTCCTGCTCCCAGCTGACGAGCTCTTCTTCACTCTCCGGTGTGTGTACTGCTTCAGCTGCAAGTCTGCAGAGCCCATGTCCTTTGAGCGTGTGAACGATTTGATTTAAAGATCATACTCTTGCAAGCCTGTCATCTAGTTCGCACACTGTTCACCCCGTTCTTGTTGTAAAAGTAGCATGCAGACTACTAGGTGAGGGACATAGACTATGCAGTGGTTCTTTAGCAAGGAGGGCCTGAACTATTTCACCACCTTGTAAAATACATATGATTTCTTGTTAATGGCGACGTAGTTGAATTCTGATCCCTACATGTTTGTTCTCATGAAGGAGATGGGACATTCATCGTTCATCTTGTCCTTCTTAGTAAGTATTGCAGCAAGTGAATTATCATAGGGGAAGGTGTATAGCAGGAAATCCTTCTTGGAGTCTCGACTGTAGAGTCTAGGTGCTTCTGCAATATCCTGCTTGATATGAGTGAATGCATACTTTTCCCTCTTGCCCCAGCTATAGACTGCATCTTTCTTGATCATGTCCTGCATGGGCTTTACTATTTGCGTATAATCCGAGATGAACATCCGAAGGAAGTCAATCTTGCCTAAGAAGGACTGATGGCTTTCTTATTGGCTGGGTGAGGGATCTGTGTAATAGTCTGGACCTGGTCTGGATCAACCTTGATCCCACTTTTGGCAACAATGTGTCCAAGAAGGTTCCCCTCAAACATTGTGAATATGCTCTTTTTGGGATTCAAGGAAATCCCGTATTTCCAGCATCGCTCAAATTTTTTCTTCAGATGGCGTATGTGGTCCTCACATCTCCTTGAGAACACAGTCACATGATCGAGGTATACCACTACACTATGTCTAATGGGTATGCAAAAAGCGATGTCCATGGTGCGCTGAAAGGGTGCGCTTGCATTCACAAGCCCAAATGGCATTCGTCTGTATGCGAACGTACCCAACTTGGTACAGAAGGTAGTCTTAAGTCTGTCAGGCTCTACTACCAGAACCTGATTATATCCTGAAAAACTGTTGAGTAGGGAAAACATCTGTGCCCCATATATTGTTTGCAGAATGTGGTCCATAGACGACATGGGGTAGTTTCCTGTTTTTAAGGCGTGGTTCACATTCCAGAAATCAACACACAAGTATATTTCCCCAGACTTCTTACATATAGGAACAATGTTTGAGACCCACGTGGAATGATGAACTTTGTATATGATCTGCGCATCCAACAACTTGGTGAGCTCTTTCTATATGAGGGGTTCGAGTGACAGATGTACTTTCCTCAACTTCCGCTGATATGGCTTGACCCCTTCTATGATTGGAATGATGTGTTGGATTATCCATGTGTCTTAAGTTTTTAGATCATCATACGTCCACGTGAACACATCTCAGTACTACTTGAACATGCAGACAAAGGCTTGTTGCTCTTGCTGTGTGCAACACATATCAAGATTGACGAATTTCGGATCTTGTTCTATTCCCAAGTTGATTAGTTCGTGCATCATGGTGGAACTATGGGTTTTGTTGTTCCTCAACCCCTGAAAACATTCTTGCAAGTCATAAATATTTTCCAACAATTCCACACCCTTCGTGATAAGGTGGCCTTTCCTGTTACCATCTTTTGCTTGCAGAGACCGCTCATGATCGTAATCATCTGTCGTTGCATCTTTGAAGATGTCAGCGTTGGCCATGAAATGAAGTATCTGTTGATCATCATTAAATAAGCATAAGCTAGTTATGTTATTCGGGATAGATGGTTTGTACAAAATTTCAAAAGTAAATTTATCCCTAATCAGTGACATTCTTGAAGTTGCATTTGCCAGAGCATTGATAACTGCATTACGTGTACGTGGTACAACAGTAATGTTAAATGCTTGGAAGTTAGAGATCAATCATTGGTAACTTTTGAGATGCGGTGAAAAACAATGAATGGTGTTACGTACCTATTGTACCACTATCTCTAAATCACCTACCACTTTTAGCGCAACCACATTGAGGCTGATGGCTTTTTGCAAGCCCAACACAAGTGCTTCATATTTAGCAACGTTGTTTGTGAACTCAAACTCCAAGTGACTTGAAACTAGACACTTCTTGTTATTTGGGTCGATCAAGACACACCCGTCTCTTGAGCCATCTTGTGTCTTTGATCCGTCAAAGTACACGATCCACAACTCGTCTGTACCTAGACCGTTTGACGCACTTGTACTACTGCTACTACTATTGCTAATGCTACTGCTACTATTGGTACAATGTACTGTACATGATTCATTACCATTAGTTGGGCAAGGAAGGAGACCCAACTGCGTGTCTGGTGGGGTTGGAGCTGGCCGTGTAGGATAACACCCCAACGTTTTTTCCAGGAGGTAGTTGCCAAAAATGAGTTATGTGAAGGCCAATGGTTCATTCTCACCATTGAGGAGAGTGACATTGTGCTTCATATACCTCTCGGATACCACCCGTATTTGATTTTTTTTACCCTTGTATGGAAGCCACTTGTGCGACTAGTCAATAGAAAAATATCCATTTAGCTTGTTGGTCCAGTCTATGCTGAGTAGTAAACCATATGCTTCTGGTATGTCCACAACAACAATATTGATGCATTGGTGGACTCGACTATCGTCAGATAATCATATGATCACATATTAGACTTCACCAATGGTTGGTACATATGTTCGATCAAGTTGGATGATTTGTGCGTATGTCTTGCTCCATTGTGCATTCATATTTTTAGAAATGTAGAGCAGCATAATGTTGGCTTCCGCGCTAGAATCAACCAAGCAGTTGTGAACATTATAGTTAAAAACTTCAAATGAGATCAGGAATGGAAAACAACATGAGTTTGCTTCTTCCATCCGAAGTGTGTTTAGCACAGTGGAAAGTGATCCACGAGGTGTGCTTAGTCCCTTGCTAGTAGAGGTTGTGATGTCTGTTTTTTTCTATCCCAATGCCCACAACAGAATGTCTCGCTGAATATGGATCTTGGATAGCTCGAACAAACTGATGTTTGCGTGAGTTTTCTTCATATCATCCACAATGTTGTAGTCCAGAGGTGGTAGACTCACCAAGGTGTCTGGGGAAAGACTGATATTCGTGTTGTTCGGTTGAGTGTTTTGCAGTTTGCTGCTCATAGACGTACTCTTGTCTGTCGCTGTCTTCCCAAACTTGCTTTGTGTTTTCTTCTTTGGGGCGGCTGGTGGATCAACCTTTCTTAATAGCAACCTCATTTTTTCTTGTGCTTCCCAACTGTAATGGGGGCCCCTTTACTCTTAAGATTGTAATGGTCACTTTGCTTTGGGGGTTGTTTCTCGGTGTTCACCTTCAGCACTGCTTGCGAGCACTGATACATGTTCACCACATGCCCATAACTTGATGCTCCATCAGGTGAAACATCTTCGTCATTATCCATGTCTTCCAGTTGTTCCTGCATATTGTTTTCTGTATCAAATGTATGACTGCATACAGAGCTTGTGACTCACTTCCAGTCTGAACAAGAGTTCTTTGGGTGATGTTCTTTGGGGAATGAACATAATTCAAAATTTGCGCACTAATTGAGATGGAACACAGAGCTCTCCATAGTTTTTGTAGTGAACTAGTTGTTTCCTGATGACATGCTTCCTTGTTTGTGCCTGGGTGGATGTTTGCTTGTAGATTTGTTTGTTTTCCGTTGTTTAAGCTCGAACACTTCTGTTGTCAAGTTCTTGACGAGGCAAGTGAGGGTTTGAATATCATTGGTCTCCTTGCCTCTAACTTTACTCACCATAGCCTAAGACTTCCTGCTCATGTCTTTGGAGTCCTTTGTTGGTTCATCATCCTTGATGACTCCAATCGTGTGTAGGTCTTTCTCAACAGCAATAGCCTCTTTGCAATTTTCCAATAGTGTTGGTTTTGCAACTTGCTTGACGAATTACGCAATGCTGGTCGACAATGCAGACATGTAGTAATTAACACTGATGGAGTCATGAGTTTGGTGTCTGCTGCAAACTTGTTCAATATGCGTGTAAAACTCTGATTGAATACTTTTACCTTTTCTTTCCCCTCCATCTTCAGGCTTCCCAATTATTTGAGTAACATAGCTGGGGTCTTGTCATTAGCAAAATTTTCAAGAAACAAGCATTTGAATGCACCCCAGTTCTATATGGAGTTGGTTGGAACGTTCTGATACCATGCAGCTACGCGACTGTCCAAGGTACATGGAAACAATCTACATGCTACGTTGTCATACTATACCTCAAGTGTTTGCAGTTGCAGGTAGAAGTTGTCCAAATGGTCTTCTTCCTTCACTGTGATGTCAGGGTTGAACTTGATGTTCATTCTCTTTGCTTGCTTTGGCATCTTGTGCAATGCACCCAAGAGAGCCAATGGTCCCTGAGTCATCCATTCCATATTATGTTTAGCCATCTCTTCTTTTTCTTCATCCTCCTCCTCTTCTTCAGAATCTAACGGTTCTGGCTCTAAGTCTGTTGTTTTGTCTCCACCTCTGCCTCCTCTGCTACCTTCCCTCCTCCTCCTGTACCGAAGTCTGAGACCAATATCACGAGGATGTCTCGTTCCCCCTGTCGAAGGACTGGAGGTTCCTCTCCATCTTCAATAGATTCTTCTAGACCTTCAAGTGTGGTAACAACTGCTTCTTCCACTGACAGTACAACAACCCTTGTGAGAGTGGCTTTTGGATTCCTTGATGCGTATGGAAGATGTTGTATGCCTGGGATGAGTCTGAATGATTTCACGAACTAGCAGGTGATGGGACGGATAGAGCGAAGGTGATGATATGGAATTTCTTGTTCAATCCTAGGAGGTGAGAAGTAACCAACTACACAGTCGCGCGTAGGTGAGAGGGAGTGCGTGTTACTGCCTTGAACAGATGGTTTATCAGTGAGTGCAAGAGGACGTTCAACCATAAACAACTCACTTCCCTCCTTTTAGCGCTAGAAATGTTAACGATACTGGACCCGCCAACATTCACGGGATCACCCCGGTATGAAGTCCAAACTAGACGTCACATTGTTTGGTGTGGGAGTCCCATCTGGTATGATGGCCTGATTGCCATTATCTTAAAGATTTGCCTCACCTATTTCTTGTTATCACAAGAGAGTAGTATGATTTGTCTTCGAGTAGTGAGGTTCGCATGCCTGGTGATTGCTAGTGTTACTTGTGTCAATGGTTCTTTCACCGTAGAGGGAGAGGGTGGGAGTGAGTCCCAAGTCGAATGGGAGGAAGAACCAACTCTGTTAAGAACACACAACACAACTGAACATTCACATCTTCTGGAGGAGCAGTCCACATGGATGTAACAGTCACAACACATAAGGAAAGATAACATGTACAACACACAGCAGAGGAGTCCGTGCGAGTGCGACTGTTGTTATAAAAAGTTTATGTAATAGATCTGTCTAATGTCTGGGGAGGTAACCAACGCGGGTAGGACAATGTTAATAGCTCATACAACACATTTTCATTAATATATATGTATTACAACAAATGAATGAGTTGAAGTGTTAAACACAGGTTAAAGCAACATGAATTACAAGTGTTCAAGATTAGTCTTACAAAAATTACAACACATGTGTGAAAATGTGATGGCCTGTTAGCAGACTTCTGAATTAAGAAAAAGTTCCAAGACACATCGTTACACAATATATCACTAACTGTGTGGGTGGGGCATTGGAGCCAATACTTACTCCTCAAAGAAAATATTACAGACTCTCAAGGCTATGTGGGAGGAGCTGAGGTGAAAAGTACTTTGCATGTACAAATGAGGGGGTATTTATAGCCAAGCGTGAAACTGACCCTTGTGACTGTTCAACTTTACTCATGACTCTATGACTTCCATGACCTTTCGACTTTACATGACTCTTCATATGACAAGTGGGTCTCTTGGACTTCCACATTACATTACATTGATTGACAGTATGGCCCACAGTAGAGATGTGGATGACATGACTCATGAAAAGACTCGACATGAAAGTGCTAGTACATTTGTGCTACTACTAGTGTGCATGTCGAGCTGCAGTGTTGTCGGGTGATGGATGTCCTCATGGTGTGTCATAGCTTCACCTCCACATGGAAAAGTGCGTAGAGTCTTCGATGGTTGTTGGGTTTTCTTGATGTTGCATTCACACGTTGTTCCTTACTTGTATGTTGGCATGCTTGACAGGTTTGCTCATTCGCGAAAAGTGCATGTTCGTTCATCTGTCTGTGCGTGAACATATCCTCGCATGTTCGCTTGTGCGTCCATCTGCGAACACATCTTTACATGATCGTCTATTTACGAGTACATCTCTTTGCATGCAGCATTTGTTCGTCCATTGGCGAACATGTCCTTTTACATGTACTCCCTTTGTTCATCCCATCCGTCGCCACGTCATGATGAGACGAGATCAAATCCATAAACCTCTTAGCCTGCCATGATGATCATTTCAGATGCAGGTGACCTGGAGAGAAGACAAGGTTGTGAGCTTCAAGTTGGGATGGAGGCTCCGAGCACTTCTGGCAAAAACTGCGCAGAAGTCACTGGGAGATGGTGACGGGCAATCTAGATCGATAGTGACTGTTCACAGGGTTTGGCTTAGCTAGAGGAAAAATCTGCAAAATTTTTGGGAGGAGTAGTGTGGGTTGTGGGAAGGCTTGGCAAACAAAATCTACGCAATTTTTAGAAGCAGCGGGTGACGGTAGCCTAGCATCCAAAACTGTACAATTCCTGGAGGGAACTAGTACCTAGCTACTGGGACCTTGGAAACATAAACTGCGCAATTCCTGGAGGGAACCAGAAGTCAGCTGCTGGAGCTTGGTAGCAAAAACTGTGCAATTCTTGGAAGGAACTGGCAGTCAGCTGCTGGGATTTTCTGGAGGGAAAATCTATGTTGATGCTGGGAGGTTGGCCTGCTAATCACCTCTGCACATTTTCTGAGTTGAGTGGACTGCTGGGCAGCAAAGGGCTTTCTCATGAAATCTACGCATTTTTTTGAGTGAACAATCGTCTAACTGACTAGTGGGCTGGCTGGAAAAACTGCACAATTTCTAAGGGAGACAGGGACGTGAACTGGGTGTTTGTCTAGCTTGCCTACACAATTTTCTCAGTCAGCGAAGTGGGCAAGGTCTGCAGCCTCTGCGCAATTGTTTAGGGGAGTCAGTCCCAGGGTGACTGTTGGGTCAAACTCTCCGGTTGACCAACAAGAAGGTTGATTGATCAGCTTGTGGGAAGCGCAGCTTGAAATGAATTGCTTGATGCTTTTGCGTTGTTCTGGGTGACATTCGATCAAGTTGATGTTGGGGTAAAGGTCCGGCTGTCAGAGGGTGATCTGGTTGTCAGAACTTCAACAAAACGACTAAGTGTGTGAGTGAGTGAAAAGGTGCATACGTGAACTTGCAAACACACACTTACATGACTTGACAACGAGATGACTCAAACCATCCAGACACACATGCTCAACATGACTGACCGACGCTGTGAGTGATAAGCGTGATGCTTGTGATTGATCGTTGGATGACCGCGATGATGCTTGTGTGATAGTTTATCTGACTCCATGTGTGAGCAAAACGGATGTTTGCATAGCGAACACAACATGTACACATGAAGCGAAGACCTTGTGTATGACCAGAACATGGTTGCAAGAATGACATTGACATCAACATGAAATTTTTTCCGTCGAATGATCAAGCAAGGTGGGTGCGAAGACTCACATGAGCTCACAGGGTGAACCCGAGTGCGTACAGACATCAAGTTAAACTCTCAAAGGAGGCTCCGAAATTGGATGTGGACCAAAATTTTGGAGGGTGTTGCAGCCGCTACAACAAGGCCTTTGTTGCTTCTCATGAAAATATATTTTTGTTGGATTCATTGCATTACAAGGAAAAAATTAGTGCGAATATCTCAATAATTTAATCACTTGTATTCCATTAACGGATTCTTCAAAGGATTTTTCCTCATACAATTGGGCATCATTTGTACCAATTTTTTTTTAATGTGAGGGCTTATGATAAGGTGACTACAAGTTGCCACCACTTTAAGTGAAGTTAAGGGCATTCCAATTCCTTTTCTATCACCTCTATATATTCATGGTTGTGGAACATATTTTAAATATATTCATGTTGGTTGATGTTGGTTCGATTTTGGTTGTTTTAGTGATTATTTCATATTTTCCCACATTAGAGCAGGATTCATTCCATGTTTATCCATAGGAACTCAATAGGTAGAGAATCACATAATAGAACTTGTATAGTTCTTTGAAAAGTGAGTCTCATGAAGGTTGAAAGGTTGATTAGAATGAGAAATGATGGTTTAGGACTTACAATAGCAAAATACCAACTATAAGTCCAAGTTGAAAGACATTATAGATAAGTAAAGCTATAAAACATTTATACATACACTTATATGGTTAGGTTTCAATACTTTCTTATATGAGATTGCTAGAATGAATAAAAAACTTGATATTTGATATTTGATACTTAGGATAAAAGATTAATGACAACAAAATGTACAATTAAATAGAAAAAAGGAGGTAGGATAATTAATAACAAGATCTACATATATTTATAAGTTAAGGTAACAAGAATCACTTCTAATGGATGGTGATAAGGTTAACCATAAAATCAAGTCTAATTGAGAAAGAGACCAATAAATCATTGATATATATACTTATAAGTTTAGATCCTATGTTTAAATATCTAGGGTAAAAACCCTACCTATAGTAGAATGTAAGACTAAATTATAAAACATGGGTTAAAGGAAAAAGAAACCATAGCCCATAAACCTAGCCACAGATAGGTAAAACCATCCCATGAAAATACAGGAATCATTAAAACAAAGCAAAACTAGATCTTCAACTAAAAGGAAATGAAGTTTCCACATCCTCCATTATTTTTTAAGATAAAAGTTTGAGTGACATTATGAAAACATCACAATAGGTTGGTCAGCTCTCCAATTCACACTTATCCAACTCTTCATCTGAGAGTGTTTGCTCACAAAGAACCCCTAGGCACTGCCCTTTCTTTTGAAAGTAGGATTTTTTTTTAAAGAGGGTAGTTGGTGCAGAAATTTAAGGGAATTCTTTGACTAATTGTTTTCTTTTTGTTGTATATAGGTTTCCATCTCACCAAACATCATGGAAATCCATGGGGTCATTTCACTGCACAAATCAAGGACCCAAAAATGAAAGAGTGTCACTGGCTTGGAACCTTTTGTTGGAAAATCAAGGTATTTATAGATTAGAATTTATTCTTCTTAATTGATAATTACTTCTGATATTTGTTGGCCTTTTATTATTTTAGAATACTTCTTCATCAAATAATAACCAAAAACATGAAGATCACAAAGACACAAGTTATAGGCTCCAAGCTAGGGAAAAACCCCTCCAAGGGGAAAAGCCACAAAAAATACTTTTTTTCTTATAGAATCAAATAAAATTGATACCTCCAAGATCTAAAAGACTAAAGTCAAGATTCCTCCCAAGCACCAAGTCAGTTGTCCAATAAGATCTCTTCCAAACAAGTCAAAGTCCAAAATAGTCAATGAATATAAAACTGTCAAAATTATGCTCCAGATAGAATTTAAACTCTCTACTTCAAGTCTGAAATTCATAGTTGCAATTTCGGCCCCCAACAATTGTAAAAACACTAGATTTTCTTTCAGATGTGAGCACAAATGGTTAGAAAAATCGAATTTTCCTCTTCTTCTTGATTTTCTTCCTCTTCCTTGAACTTCACTATATTTTTTTTCTTCTCTTGTTACAAATCAAATGAGAGATGAGTGAGTGCCAAATAGGTTGAATTCTACTCCAATTTATACTCTTCTCAAGGGGTGAAATAGTTCTCTTCTAGGTCGACTTCTCCTTCGTAGCGTTGACTTGGTCTTGGAGAACAAAATGACTTTATAGACTAAAAAATAATGATTTTATTTTGTTACAACAAGTCCAAATAAGACTATGATACATGACAAAAAATATTCTTTGACTAAAAAATACCAAGAAGCATGAAGAACATGCTTTGACCTATATTTTGAGCATGAAACTCATGCTTGAATAAATAAAAATATTCTTTTCTTTTTATATAAAATATGTAATTTCATGATTACAAAATTCATTATGAAGACCTAATATAGTTACATTCTCCAACACTCCCTCTTAACTAGGGATGTATTCATAATCTGTCATGAGGTACAAGGATTCTCAAATTGAAGTATTCTCATAAGAAGTGTTAGATTGATAAGCCATCTTTAAGCATCAACATCGTAACCAACATTGTCAACATAGCATGGCCCTAACTAGCAAGCTCTATCTCTCCTCTAGATCAAAGCACAATGTTGGGAGGCTTAACATGAGACACCACACTACCTCTTATGGCACATACCCCATCTAGATGTTCACTAGGTATGTCCTTTTAGGATTATTCTTATTATGGATTCCCAATCCTCAAAGAATATTGGTCCTCTTCGACTTCTCTTGCCTTGGATACCATTTCATATTCTCAAAGAGTATTAGTCTAAGAGACTACTTCTATCTTGGATTCCTAAGCCTCAATAAGTACTAGTCTTAGATGCTAATCCAATCCCCTGAACCCGATTCTCCATTCATGGCCTTCACTTAGAAGTATGGCCATTAGTCATGGCCTAGTGCATGGCACATGAACAAGAGAATATAATGTCCATCATCACTCCCTCTCAATCAGGGAGGAGATATCCACCAAACCAAGCTTGCTTCTTAAATACTCAAGCTTCTTGTTTGGAAGTGACTTTGTCAGAATATCAACTACCTATTCATCTATAGAAATATAATGTAGCTTCATGACCCCATCTCATACCAAGATTCTAATATAGTGGTACTTATTGTTAATATGCTTTGTCCTAGCATGAAACATTGGGTCCTCAATAAACCTTATGCAACTTTGGTTGTCACAATGTATAATTATAAGACTCACTGGCCCTTTAAATAAATTTGATAGCAACATTCTAATCCAAATAACCTCTCTGCAAACTTCACTTATAGCAATGTACTTGGCTTCAACACTACTCCAAGCAATAATATATTTCTTCTTTCTCATCCAAGAGATCATAGAAGACCCGAAATTGAAGCATCCACCAATAGTGTTTCTACCATATGTCTCACTGTCACCCCAATTAGAATATGTATATCCTAATAACTGGATTTCATTACCAACGTATCTAAGGCAATGATGCATTGTCCCATAAATATATCTTAGGATATGTTTGGTTGTTATCCAATGGTCATGCCTTGGCTCCATCTAAAATTGACTGAGGAAATTTACTATAAAACAAATGTCAGGTCTAGTGTTCATAAGATACATTAAGAAGCCAATTAACTATCTATATCATGTAGGATCCACCAGACTATATTTTGAGCTCCTTAACTTATTTAGATTTGTAATCATAGGAGTTGTAATTTTCTTACTATCCATCATTCCAAATCCCTGTAATATTTTAATCACATATTTTCCTTGACCAAGATATATTTCACCAGGTTTCTTCCAAACCTCTAGTCCCAAATAATAGTGCATAAGTCCAAGATCCTTCATATCAAATTTGGCTGCCAACTGTCTCTTGCATTCTTGTATCTAATTCTCCACACCTGTGACAAGTAAGTCATCCACATATAAAAGTATGATCATAGGTTCATCCTTGACCACTTTGATGTAGAGGTTAGGATCTGTATAACTCCTGACAAAACCAAGACTTAATAGGTATGCATCCATCCTGGCATACCGTGCTCTAGGTGCCTGTTTCAAGCCATATAAAGCCTTATTCAATTTGCAGATATGTGTCTCCTTCTTATGGACTTTGAATCCCTGAGGTTGCTCAATATAGACCTCTTCATCAATGGCCCCATATAGAAAAGTTGTTTTAACATCCATTTAATGAATGTTCCATTCCATAGTTGTAGCCAAAGGGATAAGTGATCTAATAGTTGTATATCTTGTTGTAGGAGCGAAGGTTTATTCATAATCAATACCTTCCTTTTGTGAAAAACCTCTTGCCACAAATATAGATTTATACCAATGCTCCCATCTGCTACATGTTTGATCTTGTATATCCATTTGGAAGTGACAATAATATTTCACTTGGTCTAGGAATAATTTCCCACACATCGTTCTTCATAATCGATTGGTGCTCTTCTTGCATTGCATTCCTTCATTCTTGATGTACAAGTGCATCTTCATATGAGGAGGGTTCAACCTCAATGAGATTAGTCATATAAGTTGCATAACTAGAATACATTTTAGGTCTCTTACTTTCTCTAAAAGTTCCCTTAGTTGATGCATGTCCCTCGGCTTCTTGTAGAGTTGTCCTCAGCCAAACAAGTCTCTTATGAGTTTATGGAATAACAACATGCTGCACAGGTTCACTAGGTCCTTCAAAATCTTCATGATTAGATGTAGGATATTGAACATTGTCACCCCTTTTGATTTCCTAAAAAATGGGTACCTCTTCTTCATCATAATCAACAGGGATATCTTTGGATGTACTATAAGCTACATTCTCATCAACGATGACATCTCGACTTACTTCAATATGATGATCCTCTTTAATGTAGATTCTATATGCTTTTGATGGAGCACTATAACCAACAAATATGCCTTTTGTACTTGTAGGGTCCAATTTCTTCCTCTTCTCCTTTGTAATGTGAATGTAGACTGGACATCCAAATTAGAGATGATCCTTAGTAGGCTTATTTCCTATAAATTCTTCTTCTAAAGTCATATTATTGAAAATTTTGCGAGGCCTTCAATTTTGTAAGTAGATTGTTGTTACATATGCTTCTCCCCATAATAACTTAGGAAGATATTAATCATGAAGAATGGCTCTAACCCACTTGTCAATTAATATATTCTTTTAAGGGTTATAAGGAACAATTAGCTCCCTCTTTATTCTTGCTTCCTTGAAAAATGATATAAACTCTTTGGAGGTATACTGTCCACCATTATCAAACCTTAGGGTATTTATCTTCCTTTCTGTCAGATTTTCTACTTCATTCTTGAATTATTGAAATTCTCAAATAAGTCATGTTTAGTCTTGAGGAGATATATCCATGTTTTCCTAGAGTAATCATCGATGAATGTCACATTATATTGATGATATCCAAGAGACTTTTATGCCATAGGTCCACACACATCAGAGTGTATGAGATCTGAGATATCTTTAGATCTTGTATCACTTCTTGCAAAGGGTTTCTTCACATTATTTACTAGAGAACATCCCTTACATATTCCTTCATGTTCTTCCTTCAATTCAGGGATGTCAATGACCATTTGATTCAAAGATGGAAATATCTTGTAGTGAAGGTGTCCATACCTTCTATGTCATAATTCAGAAGGGCTAACATATAAGTGAAATAAATCTTGAGGAAGAGGTGGTAAATTCCTATACAACCTCCCCTCACGAACCCCATTAGTATTAGCATGCTCAATACTAGATCCCTTTCCCATAGCATAAAATTTCCATCAATAAAAGCAATCATATCACCTTTATCTTCTAGGTGAGAAATAGAAAGAAATTTTTCTTCAAACTTGAAACATAGAGTATATTATTGAGTTGAATACTTCCAATTGTCTCTAGCTCCAATGATGTAGATCCAACTCCTTTCAAAGAGTATCTCTTCTTATCTCCATGTTCAGTTGAATTAGAGGAGACTCCTTTTGATAAATTGTGGATTTGACTACATTCATATATCATATGCTCGGAAGCTCCACTCTAAATAACCCATCTATTATCATCTTCAAAAGTACCTATATGATAGGAGAATAAGCTTTCATCCATCACTTCCTTTGATATCTTAGAGATGTACTTCATGATGTATCCTATGATAGTTACAAGCAAGCTCCTAACATTCTTGAGACTCGTTTTCATAAAACTTTCCATTGAGAAGAGAAAGTAGATGACAACTTTTAGAATACTCTTCAACAAAAGTTCCAACAAATATGTGATCTTTCAACTTCCTTCCTTCACCTTAGCTCTGATACCATGTTGGAAAATCAACGTATTTAGATTATAATTGGTTCTCCTTACTTGATAATTACTTGTGATATTTTTTGGCATTTTATTATTATAAATTTACTTCTTCATCAAGAAATTACCAAAAACATGAAGATCACAAAGACACAAGATATAAGCTCCTAGACAGGGAAAAACCCCTACAAGAGGCAAAACCTAGAAAGAATACTTCTCTTATTATAGAATGAAATCAAAATGAAACCCCCAAAACCCAAAGACCAAATTCAATATTCTTCCCAACCACCGACTCAACCCTCTAATAAGATCTCTTCCAAACAAGTCAGAGTCCACAAAAGTCAACAAAGGTCAAACTACCAAAATTCTACTCAAGTCAAATTTTTGGTCCTCTACTTCAAGTCTGAAATTTCGATCTGAAATTTTGGCCCCTAGAAATTGCAATAACCATATATTTTCTTGTACATGTGAGCAGAAATGGGTAAAAAAAATGAATTGTCTTCTTCTTCCTTAACCTTCACTATAGTTTTCTTCTTCTCTTGGTGTAGATAGAATGAGAGATGAGTGAGTGCCAAATAGGTCGAAGTCTCCAATTTATACTCTTCTCAAGGGGCCAAATATGTGGCTTTTAGGTTGACTTCTCCTTGGCAGGGCCGACTTGGTCTTGGAGGACAAAGTTTATTTATAGACTAAAAAATAATGATTTTATTTTGTTACAACAAGTCCAAATAGGACTACAATACATGAAAAAAATTCTTCTTTGATTCAAAAAACCCTAGAAGCATGAAGAATATGCTTTGAGCTAGACTTTGAGCCTGAAACTCATGCTTGAATAAATAAATTCTTTTTTATTTTTTTATATAAAATATACAATGTCATGATTACAAAAGTCATTATGAAGACCGAATCTAGTTACATTATCTAACACCTTTGACATTGGTGAAGAAGCTACCTATGCCAATGATTGCACAGGTGGATGATATATTGGAACAAAGAATCCAATGCATATATAAGAAGCCAATGCAAAGAATGCATATTGATAATGAGGGTATGTCGCTACACCATAATCCACCCTACATAATTTCTTTCAATAAATAATATTTAAATATTGCGATAAACTCATTACCTAATCTCTTATTCATCTAAAATGATTGTAATATGTAGTTTGTGAAGAAAAATGAGCTAATATGAAATTGCAAGAATCTTTGTACATAGTTCTTTAAAATACTATTAGCTATGTATTGAAAATAACATAATTCATTTACCTTCTCCATATCTATAATGAAGACATTGACATGCAGAGAATATGCATGCCATGTTCAATACTTCGTCTATTTTCCATATCTTTTCCAACCATCATCATTTAAATTTATTTTTATTTCCTACTATCACTACCAAGAGATTTACCATGTGCAGTAGGGTATGACTAATTCACTAGTATGGTATGAGTAGTGGAGAACAAGTTCAATGAGAGGAGATAGGGGAGACTGAGCGGAGGGGAAGAAGAAGGTGAAATGGGGCAAGGTGTTTGGGAAAATGAGGTAAGATGATGATGATCCAAAATCCAATATATCCATTGAGCTTATGGGATTAGGGGAAAGTGAAATATCTAGGATAGAACTCGAGCCTGCTCAATAGTTGGTCCTCAAGTTCAAATTTGCGGTTTCAAGGGGAAGCAAAATCAACATAAAATAGAACTAAGTGGTAAGACACCCATGGGAAAATTGTTATTGACTATGCCTCTGAATCAGATCACTTCTGGGGTATCATATGCATCCATGTAATAAATAGTGAAGAAGATGAGGTATCATCCCGACATGCACTTTCTAATTCACCCAAGGTAACTAGGTGCCTGAGTAGGTGACTGTGGAGGGTAAGCAATTTGAAGCAACACTGGTTCCTCAAGTGCACCATTGCTTAAACTTAGTGCCAACCAATGTTAGCTTATTCAATTAAACTTAGTGCTAGTGTTAGAGTCATAATTCACTGCCAATTTCAAAGCTGCAATTCACTATCAGAATTAAATCTAATGAATGGCCATTCAAAAAATTATATTTTTTTGCATTTTAAAATGATTTTTTAGCACCAATTGATTTGTTGTAGAGGAATCAAAAAATGAGAAATTCTTTTTCCAAAATTCATAAAACATAAAAATAAAAACATAAATAAAAGGAATTTGTGAAAACTTCGTTTATGGAGGATCTAAACCAAGGAACTATTACATGGTAAAATCAATTTAACCATGATCTGAAAAATATAGTCCCCATGGGGGAGGGAATAATAATAGAAGCATGAAAGAAACATTAGAGAAATTTTGAAGTAAAGAATAGGCCTCAAAATAAAAAGCTACAACCAAAATCAAATTTAAAAGAATTAATAGGATTCAAGATGATGATGTCAACCATGGGGTATGATTCACCATTTTTGGAGTAAAAAAGTAAAAAGATAAACAAAAAAACCTACTTTTTCAACTCATATTTTCAACTTATCTCCCTATGGTTTTATTCAAATATAAAGTGGGGGAACTCATTAAATGCGAAATTTATTTCTTCATCAAAGAAGTACCCATGTTGCATACTTTCGATGGACCCTGCTACACAGAAAATGAGAAATACATGAAAAGCATGATTGCAATCACATTTTATATGGATTTCTCATTTTTCATGTAGTAGGGTCCATCGAAAGTTGTTGGACATAGGATAAACCAAATCTCGTCGTGTGTTTCGTGACATGGACTAACTGCCTCTCGTGGATTCTTATCTCTGGTGATGCGATCGTTGACTAATACCTGTGGGTTTTGGTATAACGACAATCATGATTCCCAACAAGTGGTATCAGAGCGTAGATCATGAGTTCAATACACACACGTCCCACGTTGGGGGGGATATTGTTGGACATTCGATAAACTAATTCTGCCCGTGAGTTTCGTGACATGGATTAACTGCCTCTCATGGATCCTTATCTCTGGTGATGTGATCATTGACTAATACCTGCGTGTTTTGGTCTAATGGCAATTGTGATTCCCAAAAAAATTAAGCAACATGGGTACTCCTTGGATGAATAACTAAATTCCACATCGAATGTGTGCTCCCACTCGAAATTTGAGTGAAATCGTAGGGAGATAAGTTGAAAATATGAGTTGAAACAATAGTTTTTTTTCCCCTTTAAAATTTGATGATGTAATCTAATCTTATTCTATTGTTTCCACTATTTTTTTTCCCTTTAAAATTTGATGATGTAATCTAATCTTATTCTATTACTTCCACTATTATTTTACAATATTCCATAGGAGGCCCATTTAGACCTCAAAATTTCTGTAATGCATAATGAATCTTTCTTGTAGTTAACTCATTAATGATTGTCATGTATTTTAGGGTTCCATGTTAGATAAATTTATCTTCCTCCATATCTTTAAATATTTGGGGAGGATGTTATGAAACCAGTTCACAAAAACATAGAAAATATAGATCAACAACTCAAAAATCAGCCTCTTCCTGGGGGAAACCTCCTTTACATTACACAAATGAACAATTCTTGGATGATACAAATGACAAAAGCTCCTTTCTATATATAGGAGTCTAAGGGGTCATAATATAATCATAGCCGACATAACAATAATAATGTAAGTGTACAACAATAACAGTAGTGGGCTTCTATGGGGCATAATAGTAACAATATGAGGACTACATGGGCACACCAATATAATAAGGGGGTTGAACTAATAACAATAAGGGGTTACACTAGTAGTATAGGGACCTAACATGCCCCTCTCCTTAAAAAGGTGTTGTCCTCAACACTTAAGTAGTTGTAGATGCTTCTGTACAGAATTCTCTTCCTCCCATGTGGAATCTTTAGTAGGTAAGTTCTTCTACTTGATGAGATACTCTGAAATTGATCGATTTCATAGTTGTCGATTTCTTGTTTCTGTGACTGCTTCGGGTTGCAATATGAATTTTTATTTGTCAAGTTTTGGCAATATTGTTTTAGCTAGGATCTTCTGCAACTTTTGAATGAGTGCCCACACTTATTCATCATTGTTCCTTTCATCCTTTGCTTCGTTTATCCAATCTAGTTAGATAATAGAAATGGCACAAAAAAATGCTTCCACATCCTCATCCTTTCTTGAGAGTGCATTTGCAACAACATTTTTCTCCCCTTTTTTGTAGATGATTTCAAATTCATAACCCAACATATTTTTGACCCATCTTTATTGTTCTTCTAAAGATAATCTTTGTTTTAAAAAGTATTTAAGACTATCATGAACCAGTTTTACCTTTAAGTGTCTTCCCATTAGGTAAGGTCTGATGTTTGGAGGAATACTTCCTGAAATTAAATGAATAGCTAATAATGATCACAAATAGGTGAGAGGCCTTTGGGAGTCTCAAATACCTTGGAATAATTGTCCAAGACTTTTTGGAGATCTAGATAAATAGATGATTTCGATGTGGGAACCTCTAGCAAACATAATTGTGCAATTACGCTTTGTTGTTATTTCTTTAGAAGATTTGTCATTCTGTTAGAGTTGATTATCTTTCCCGGTTTCCGTGCGATACCCCTTAATTCAACTTCCTTTCCTTCTGAAAAAAATCATGAAAATTTATTGAAAATTAAAACTATTATACCCAAGGATTGTAGCCTTTGGACTCTTAGTACAACATCAACACCACCCATTGGAATGGAAAGCGTTGGGCTATTCAATACATATTCTCCCATGGATAGCTTGATATTATGGCACTTTCTAGAGCAATTTATGGTTCCTCCACTTGCAACCGTCACTTGAAACTCTACTACTGGATATAGGAACCAATTCAATTCCTTGGCTATCTTACAATGAATAAATTATGGGTACTACCGAAATCAATCAACACTATTACCTTTTTATTCTTGATATGTCCTTCTATCTTTATAGTTTGAGGAGTGGTAATTCTTTGTGGTTGGTTCCTAGTGAGTATCCTTTTCTTTTGATGTTTCCTGATCCTTTTCTTCCTGATATTTCACTGCTTGAACCTTCTTCTTCTTGATACGTCTTTCTATCTTGAGAGTTTGAGGAGTGGTAATTCCCGCCAATGCGATACAAGATATGGTCGGATTCATTTGTTCTTTCTCTAGGGTTGTTTCTCGGTGTATATCCTCTTATTTTGACATTTCTTGATCATTTTATTCCTCATGTTCAGAATATATGTAAAATAATTTCTTCTCTACACACTTATGACCTTTAATGTATTTGCATTCACAATTGTAACAAAGCCCTTTTGCTCTTTTTTCTTCCAATTGTTGTGGTGTCAACCTTGTAGGTTGTGGAAGACTAGGAGAAACAACACTTCTATCTTTATAGTTTTGAGGGGTAGACTTCCTTGTTGCCATAGTTTTTGTTTCCACTTTTCTTGCCAACCTGTATGCCTTCTCCAATGAATTAGATTCCCAAAGGCGAACCTCATGTTGAATGTTATCCTTTAAAGTCTCTATGAAGACATCAATCCTCTGCTTATCTGGAATATCATTTACCCTTATATTCAATTTTTGAAAGTCCTCAATGTGCTCTACCAGTGAACCCTTTTTTTTAGATTTATCAATTGGCTAAAGAAGGTGTTGCTCTTTGTATCCTCATAATGTGCTATCATTTCCTCTGTGAAAATTGACCACATGACAAGTGGTTTACGAGAACAAAGCCCTTCATACCATAAACATTGATTCGGTTCTAAATATAAATATGAAATATGTACCTTTTGTAATAGTTACACCTCGTGTAGATCAAAATATTTCTCCATCTATAGTATCCAATCTACCGGATCCTTGCCATCAAACTTCCTCATATCTCTTTTTCTTGATTTTAGGAGCTCGATCTTGAAACGATTGTAACTCTATAATTTAGGATCTTAAAGTTCTAAAATATCTCAATGTGATAGCCCTACCAGTCCTCTTTCTAACCCTGTAAGTCAGATCGCAGTTGGATTCTCAAAGAAAGAGTTATGCCCAATCTCTCGTGATGAACTAATTATAGACTAGTTCAGTAGAGCAAACTTGTACAATGTTCCATGTGTCACTGTTTCGACCTTAGGATTTGAAACTGATACCCAACAAAATAAAACCCGTTGTCTTTCTGTCACTTTTTACAAAATTTGAATCAGTTGCTCCGAGAGAGAGTTATGACGATTTTCCCAAGGTCACCTTTTTGGGATGTAATTTCAGGGGCCTGCAGAAACCCTAAATGTCTTGGACTATATCTCCGAAAATATAGCAAAGACAAATTTTAAATTCGAGCCAGAGCTTTACCAATATTTCATTTAAAATGGGTTTTAATTTCAAAATCTAAAACTTCATAGAAAACAAATTATAGAAAAAATTCCACGATGACCTGTTTGAGATGGAATTCTGGAGCTTGCAAAAACCCTAACTTCCTCAGATCAAATATCCAAAAATATAGCGAGAGAATATCTGAAATTTGGACTCAAGGTTCAGAACAATTTCATCTCAAATTTGTTTTTTTTGTTTTTTTTTATCTTCTGAAACATCACAGAAAAAATGTTGTAGCGAATATTCCACGAAGAACTGTTTGGAGCAGCGAAACCCTAGAATCCAAAGCTCTAATAGCAAATGTTATGAAACCGGCTCACAAAAAGACAGAAAAGATAGATCAACGACTTAAAAATCAGCCTCCTCGAGGGGGAAACCTCCTTTAAATTACACAAATGAACAATTCTTGGATGATACAAATGACAAAACTTCCTTTATATATATAGGAGTCTAAGGGGTTATAATATAATAAGAGTCGACATAACAATAATAACGTATGTGCACAACAATAACAATAGTGGGCTTCTCTTGGGCACAATAGTAACAATATGGGGACTACATGTGCACAACAATATAATAAGGGGGTTGCACTAATACCAATAAGGGGTTGCACTAGTAGTATAAGGACCTAATTAAATTCCACATCGTACGTGTGCTCCCACTCGAAATTTGAGTGAAATCGTAGGGAGATAAGTTGAAAAAATAGTTTTTTTCTTTTTTCCCTTTAAAATTTGATGATTTAATCTAATCTTATTTTATTATTTCCACTATTATTTTACAATATTCCTTAGAAGGCCCATTTTAGAGCTCAAAATTTATGTAATGAATAATGAACCTTGTAGTTAACTCATCAATGATTGTCATTTTTTAGGGCTCCATGTTAGATATATTTATCTTCCTCCATATCTTTAAATATTTGGGGAGGAATTGACACTGATACCTTGTTTCCAATATTGAAAGATAGACTTGTTCACATGCCAAAATACTATAGTCATAGCAATACCAAGAGATATAGAAAGACTCCACCTATATTTCACATTTCCCTTGGGGGTCTTTATTTGGACATCATATTCTTGATGGTATATTTTGGCCATGATAAGATTCTTTAATCTCATTGTCAATCCAAAAAATTTAGCAACAACCTCATCTAGTTCCATTTATAATTCCTCCATCTTGATACAAATCATAAGCCACTCATGAGACAAAATATAAATCACCCACGTAGCATCTATTGTGATTGAAAAACCTACCAAATAAGAAACAACTCCCACATAATAAAGTTTAAAACTAATACATCATTGAATCCGTGGATATTTTTCAATAAATATTTTAAATTTAGTATGAACAACAAGATAACCCTCTTGGAACTATACCTTCTCACTTTTGAAAATTTTCAGTATGCTTTGCATTCGAGCAATAAACTTTCTATGACCATCATTTGATCATTTCAATTGTTAATGATGAAGTGAATTTGGAGTCCATGAATAGATCATCAGATCTTTTTTATTTTTGGAAGTCAATTCAAAAAATATCAATGTCAAATGAAATTGGTACAAGAAATGTTATCAACAACTTTAAATCCAAGGTGAGAATTTGGAGTTACAACAACATGCCATAGATTTGTTACATATGCAATGGATGGATGACTCCTATATCAAGCCCTAAATGTCCCAACTACCATGCATTAACTCGATGCTCATTCAAACTTTTGTTGCTTTAGGGAGTGTCACAAGTAAATTATTTTTGAATCATGATAGACCATTCTTCATCACGCTTGCAACATTTTTCTAGCCCATGACACTCAAAAGCTACTCACTGCATTTGGATCTATTTCCAAAAAGGGAATTTTAACCAAATTTCATTAATAAATTCGCCAAGGCATAAACAATGCCAAAATCCTTCTTGAGGCCTCCTTTGACTCATCTAAACCATTATAAAATGATCTTAAAGACTATGAGATGCTCTAGGACATGATAAGAAAGCCAATTTCCTTTTAGAGATAAAATCCAAGCTTCTTGTGATTTGGCATGGAAAAGGATTAGAACTTAATTATGGACTTGTTAAAGGATTGAAATAATAAGCATGTAGGGAACACATGTGAATAGATATCCATAAAAGAGACTCATAAAGTTAGCCTGGAATATCTTGGGAGAGAGCTACTTTGGTCGCTATGTATTTGATATAAGACACCCAAACTTATAGTAGTTATATTCTTTTATACCATATCATGGACTGAACCTACAATTCTCTTCCTATGTACATATGAACCCCCATGTAAATATATAAATACATATATTAACAAATTGTTGGTATAATGTGAATAGGTGCATCCTCCAAGAATTAAGATTTGCAAAAAGATACAAGTTCAAATGCCATTCCTCGTAAACACATTTTCTATCATGTGTCAATGCATTAACAAAATTACAATGTAAGGGCATTTTATACATTTTCTGAGCAACAAATATGAGAGATCACCATGGATACCATTGAGAAAGAACCCGTGAAATAAAATAAGCTTTTATAGGATAGGAGGAATGATCAAGGAGGTGTCAAATATAACCATATATATTATTCTCATGGTTTAATATCCTACTCATGCACTCATTTATATATAACCATGAAGTTAGTAACTTAGCTAGCTTAGCTCCCTCTCTTCAATTTCCTCCTATTCAAGGACCATCATGAAAGACTATAGATCTGGCATCATTTATCTTAAAGAAATAATCTCAAGAAACCAAGATAAACAAATTTAAGAGGGATATCTTCAAGTCCTCCCTATTGATTCTACTCAATTACTAAATTGTTTGCAATAATATTAGTCCCACTCAAAAGCTTGTTTCCTAACATGAAAGTTGATAGTTCAAGGCTATCATTCATGCCTATATATGCAAGATAATTATACTCTTTATAGGTGAATATACTTATGCATTATTTCAAGTGTTCTATGGATACTATGACATATTATTCCTTCTTATAAACATCAAAGGATCTTCCTATAGTTCTTCCACATTCAAGAAAACAACTGTTAGATTGTATTGGCTTGCATGCATCCCTATGAATGGCTTAAACATCCACCATGCAACACATCTCAAAATTGAAATTGGATGGAGCAACTTTTCATCATTCTCACTACACTAGTGATCATCTTATAAGGCATCTCAGGACACTATGAATTCATATATCCTTCTTATGTAGTTTGAGGAGGAGGAGAAACCCTCATAAGAAACATATCCAACATATAAAAACTCATGAGTATGTTCCATAGAATTAGGTACACCAATTCTAACAATCCCATAAGCCAATAAGGTTGACTTGATGGACTTCAATTGATTTAAATGGTACATAACTAGGCCTACCACCCACTAAAACTATTATCTTTGTTCATATTAAACATCTCAACACAAACAACATAATAAAAAATCATTCAATTATACACATACAACACTCCAAGCCTTCGCAACTTAGCATATAGATGGAAGGTTAAATTTTCTAAGACAAATTCACTCAATAAATACATCAAACCCTATATAGGTGCATTCCTTATGGCCCTCTTGTAATCATCTCCATATTTAGGGTCTTGCTCACTCAACGAGCCATCAAATCCAACAAACTATACTCATACAAAAACAAACAATACTCATTCTATTTTACCATATATATCAACATGCAATTACTTGTACTTGCATACAAATGCCACTCATACAACACATGTAGATAGGCCTTGCTATCCATGGATTAATATTAGAAAAGGATTCCAATTTATCACAATCAAAATCTACTCATTTATGATATTTATGTACAACAAAGACATTCTCATGTAATCTAACAAGAGAATAATAACCAAGTGCATATCAAATTTATATTAACATATAATTTAACAAAGAGAGAGACTTATGTTAGTATTGAGCCACCAAATTATCCAGGAATGAATCATTTTCCACCCAACCATAGGCTCATTTGCACACCATCCTTTCTATAGTTGGACATCCCCGATCCATGCTATGATAATACTCAGGTGTTGGGCGTGCGATCCCCCAAGGACGGTTTTGGGGCTTAAAGCCCAGATTTTGGTCCCATTTTGTAATCCAAATGTAAAGACTCCGCATTTTGTGGTCACGGAGCACATAGATGTTAAAGAGTCATAGGGTTGTCCACCCTTGTTTTGAAAATGCAATGTCGGCTGTAGAAGATCTACCCATGGTCGGTGGACCATGGGATTGTATAAATAGAGCTAAGCTCTAAGTAGTTAGGGGAATTAATCAATGGAATTATGGAATAATATATGATGTATGAGAGATAGCTCTGAGTAGAAGTCTAAGTTTTGGGTCATAGCATAGGTAGAGGCTCTGCAGCTGAGTGCGCAAAGGCCTAGAAGTCCGTAGCTGAGTGCGCAGGGCGAGTTGAGTCTGTAATTGTTCGAAATTATCAATAAAGAGAAGTATTCTACAATTTTTGCGTCTTTATTTCCTGTTTATGCATCTGTTATATTGGGTATAAATTTCACTTATAATGCTTATATGATGCGCGAATGTATGTAATTGTGTTGGATAAGTGACCACAAGTAGGAACATCTGTTTATGCGAAGCTAACTAAGATCTGATAATAAACACTTAGCCTAGTTAGGAATATATCACAGTTCGTTTCCCTAGCAGTGCGAAAGGACTTCAACCCCTAGTTAGGGCTGCATGGAAGATAATTGTACCCCTTCGCGAAGGTACTGAAGGGAGGAGAAGAGGGTTAAGTAACCTGCGTGAAGGCAGGTATAGCTGGGATAAAACGAAATCACATCCATCTCAAGGGTATGGAAACTTGGTTCCAGCGTCCCCCCATACTACTTCGGTGAGACTTCAGTCCGCACTCCACGGGCTGATGCCGAAAGGGCCAGTAGTGTAGGGATTTGTTTGGCTAACTAACATTGAACCTGGGTCAGGCCCCACAAGAAAACAAATGGTTTCGTTGCTGGGACCGGAATCTGCATAGAGATGTGTGATGTCGTATCACTGGAATCCAACTAAGAAAGAAATCAAAGACTGGTTGGATGGAAGGATTCATGAGTTCGCAGAGCAGGAGAATAGAAACCCGTGATTGTCAAAAGAACAATGGTTGGACCAATACATCTATACGGAGATCCACGAAATCTTGTTCGCATCCTTTCCTACTAAGCTATACAAGTGGATCATGAAGCTAGCAGATAACCAAGGGAGGTGGAAATTCGACAGTCCTATTGTGTGGACCCTGAAGCTAGTGCGAAAGTTGGAAGCATCAAGGGATAAGATCACGCATGCTGTCGATCATTGGCTCGATCGCATCATAGGAGGATTTGTTACTGAATTTGCGGTCGATACCTCAGTCAACTATAGCGAGGAAGAGTGACAAATTTTCAAAGGACTGTGAGGTAAGTACGTAAAATATTTGAATACTTGGATTAAAATGCTGTTGTGCCAAAAACAGGTTATACAACTACCTTGATGTTTGGGACTATGAGAAGTGAAAAAAGTTACAGAATCGAAGGAAATAAGGGTCCGGTGTATAGCCCCTTGATTTCACCTCTGCAAGGGGACGAAGAAGGGATAGCGAAGGTCTCTCCGTGAAGTGCTATTTAGTTAATAAGACAACGGTTTCCGCGAATACCACCTCCGCCCACACCACCTCCGTCTTGATCACCATCACCTCCAACTTCACCCGTACCACCTCCACCACCACTGTGATTTAGTATGGAAAAAATAGTGAAGTTTCCTTTGTTCAAAGGTTTGGAAATAGGGATCTGGACCAATTCTAGTTCGTTGTAAGGGTTGTATGGGAAGCTCAAGGTATTACAGATGACCATATAAAGAAAGCGACATTAGTTAACACTCTGTAGGATTGCGCGTTGACTTGGTATATTAAGTACTCCAATTATAACCCAAATGCGAGAGTAGCAGACATCCAAGCAGCACTAAATAGGGAATTTAGCAGGCCTAAGTCCAAGTCACAGTCGATTGTGGGATTCAAAGAAATCACGATGCGACCAGGCGAGACACTGTGGGAATTGGATCAAAGATTGAAGTGTCAAATCTGTGAAGCCAATATGAATTTGACAGATGGACAACATCGCAAGTGGTTTGTGGCTTCGCTACTACCCCACTTAAGGAGCGCGTTGTTGCAGCAGAAGCTAACAACTCAGGCAGAGGCCTTGGAGATTTCCATGAGACTACATGAGACTTCAATGCAAGATCCTAATCTAGGAGTTCAGCAGATCCACACGCAGCTGCAAAATCTGTGCCTTGAGATGCAAAGTCTGAAGTAGGACAGGACGGTTTGACTAGAGGTGCATGAGGAGGTATGGTGTTTGAAATGCAAGAGTCAGGGTCATGAAAAAAACCACTTCCCAGTCTTTACAAATTACCTTTCAGGAGGAGGACCAATGCCTTTAAGGCCAGAAGCTCAAGTAGGACCTAGCGTGGCGCTTGCTTTATGGTGTGTTATCTCTCAGGTAGCCAGAAAACATGCCACAGATAAATGTCACTTGCTACAGAAGTATGTGCAAATGCCGCAACAGTTGTTCTGCAACTTTTGTAGATTGGTAGGACATGATGAGCGTACCTACAGGAGCTATGAATTAATGATGGATAGAACTCCCACCTACAAGGTTCAGGTCGAAATGCGACCCCTTGACCAGAATGCATGGATGGCGTGAACAAGATTTCAGGGGTGCGGACGAGGCCGAGGCCGAGGAGGACTTGGTAGAGGTCGTAGACAGTTGATTTTCTACAACTAAAGAGGGCCAAGACATTATGCCCGTGATTTTACTAATCCAACGTGCCCGTCGTGCAAATATTTCACATTGTTTGATCATGAAACAAAATATTGTCCTACATTGATAGCTAGGATACATGACATAGGGGCGCTACTGCCTCCCCCAACTTAGAACCTGCAGATGATGAGATCTGAGCCATGCGAGGAAGACCCGAACGTAAATATAGTGTGCCAGAGTGGCATTGTGATGGGGAATGACAAGGGGAAATAGCTGGAAGACAGTACATGGGTTTGCAAAGCCCCGGTGAAAGAGGTTGAGGTTGATTTGGAGCATGCTCGTGAAGCATTCATGGAAGCTAAGAAGAGCTTCGCTGAGGCCTCCACTTCAAGAAGCAAGGATAAGCCTGAGCTAAAGATGGACCAATCTATTCTCACAACTTTCCTGGAAACTTGTACGAAGTTACTGCACGACAGTAAGGCTGTGAAAGGGTTACAGGAACTTATCAATAGATGTGCTGGGACCACGGCAGGTGAACTGCACGTAGGCTGCAAGATCAAAATTAATGAAACAAAGACGGGGCGTGAAATGAGACTCACAATGCAGATTGGAGAATACGAAATGGATCAAACCCTTCTGGATTTGGGATCATATGCGAATGTTCTACCAAAGAAAACATTGGAGTGATTAGGGAGACCTACGTTGTAATGGTCTCCAATTCAACTAAGGATGGCGAATCAGCTAAAAATAATACCCATGGGGTGGCTGCAGGGAGTGACCGTGGATATTGAGGGAGCAAGCGCGCTAGTAGATTTTGAAGCAATAGAGATTGTTGATGACAACAATCCCTACTCTACGCTCTCAGGAATTAACTGGGCTACCGATATGAATGGGGTAGTCAATCTGAAGAAGCAAAAAAATATCTTTGAGAAGAAATCACTGTGCGTAATAATACCCCTAGATCCTGCTGAAGGATCACGCTATACGTAGCCAATCCGCGATTATGATAGTGATGATGATCTGGATTGCATCTATAAGATAACAACGCAAAACCAAGACTGGGTGAATTCCACCGTGGATGGGCAGATTACATGGGAGTGTGAGAGCTCCTGCACTTCGAATTCTGATGAGGAAATAGAAAGCTGGTAGAATCGGTTACATGAAGTAATTATGTTGAATTGCAATATGATGACCAGGTCGCTACATTGTGTGTCGTTAGAGGTAAGAAATCTGCCTACTTATGGTGGACTGAATGAGGCAGATATCCTTTTGGATACATTCGAAAGGGAAGTACCAGAAAACCAACGCTTCCAGGCCTTGGACTGGGCACTGCGCGCTACGCCTGCAAGATGGTGGGGTACGCACAAGGGGAGTTTTGATGATTGGTGCGAATGTAGGAAAATGATGCGAACATGATTTGAGAAGCCTAAGATACGACTGACAAACAAGAAAGATGGACAGAATGATCCTCTCATGCATCTGGAAAAATGGACGCAGGCTTATGGATAAAATCCACAACCTGAGTGGGTTCACTTATTCTATCATACCTTGGATGTTATCCAAATGAATTGGTATGTAGAATCAGAGCTTCACCATGGGACAGGTGAATGGGATATCCTACACAAAGGATTCATGATGAAATTTAGTTTTGAGGAAGGGTTTGATGGTATTGATGAAGCACTACAAGAGGTGAAAGAAACCATGTTTAGGATACTGCAGGATCCTGTAGACCTGACGCAGCTTGAATGGGCTACTCATCTGAGTCGCACACTGGAATGTTATAATGTAACTGCTGAAGGAGAGGACTAGGATCCGTGGAAGATTAACATTCCAGAAACAGAAGGCCACTACAAGATTCAGGGACCATAGATTGAGAACCCTTATATAACCGCACCTATAAAAACTAGACATGTGAACATTGGTACGGAGGCAAAACCCAGCTTCGCGAAGATTAGAGACTACTAGGACGACACAACAGTGGATAAGGTCACTAAATTACTCTGTGAATATCAGGACTTATTCCCTACCAAGTTTACGGATTTGGAAGGAATAATCGAAGACCTAGGAGTGATGAAGATCACGCTAATGCGTGATGCGAAGCCAGGTAAGCAGAAGCCTTACCGCCTAAATCTGAAATACAAGGAGAAGGTCTGCTTAGAATTAGACAAAATGCTAGTAGAAGTCACCATTGATCTTGTGGAAGAATCCGATTGGGTAAGCCCTATGGTGGTGCAAGAGAGGAAGCAAAAGGATGAAATAAGGATATGCGTGGATCTCAGAAAACTGAATGATGCTTGTGTGCATGATCCTTTCCCAACTCCATTCACGGATGAAGTGTTGGACAATGTAGGTGGCCAGGAAGCATACTCCTTCACTGATGGGTTCTCGGGGTACCACCAAATCAAAATCGCGCCGGAGGATAGGAGCAAGACAACCTTTACGACTGAGTGGGGTTGCTTTCAATATACTGTAATGTCATTTGGGTTGAAGAATGCACCTGCTATCTTTTCACACGTGGTTGTTGCGGCATTCAAGGAATTTATTCATAAGTTCCTGGAGGTATACTTTGATGACTAGACTGTATTTGGGCTAGTTAAGCGCCATGTAGCGAGCTTGTGCTTGATGTTGGATACCTGTTGAAGATACCAGATCGTGCTCAACCTCAATAAGTGTCTATCTTGCGTTCCTTTTGGGAACCTATTAGGGCATGTGGTTTGCAAACAAGGGCTGGTGGTAGACCCCACAAATATCACGGTGATTCTGAACTTGGAAGCGTTGAGAAGTGTGAAACAGACATGCGCTACCTTGGGACATACGGGATATTATAGAAAGTTTATCAAAGGCTATGCCCAGATCACCGTGTCGATGGAAAAATTGTTGAATAAGGATGTCTCTTTCTGTTGGAATGATGACTGTAAGAAAAACTTGGATATACTGAAAGAAAATATGGTTACCATGTCGATTCTAGTCTTCTTGGACTAGAAGAAAGAATTTCATTTACATGTTGATGCGTCATGTATATCGCTGGGAGTAGTACTAACATAGGATAGCGGAGAAGGCTTGGACCAACCTATTGTATTTGCAAGCCGGGGATTATCCAAAGAAGAAAAGAACTATTCCACCACTGAATGCGAGAGGCTAGATATGGTGTATGCACTCCAGAAGTAACGACACTACTTGTTAGGGGGTCACTTTAAGATGTATACAGATCACTCCACACTGAAGTACATGGTCAATAAGCCTGTGTTGGGGGGGTGCATCTACAGATGGCTCTTATTGTTCCAAGAGTATGATTTTGAAGTTGTTGTGATGCCTGAACGTTTAAACGTGAGACCTGACCACCTATCACGCATTGAGACAGGAGAGGAACCTACTAATTTGGAGGAAGGATTAACTGACGCGCAACTCTTTGTTTTGCACATCACGAATGGAAATTGAGGATATAATACACTTCCTAACAACTAGAACTATGCCATAAGGATACTTTGTCTAGCAAAATAAGGAATTAGTGGTGCACGTGATAGACTTCTCTATCATTACTGGGCATCTATACAAAATGGGGAATGATGAAATACTGCAAAGGTATGTACCTGAATTTGAATGAAGCAACATCCTCGCGGACACTCATGGGGGCATTGCGTGAGGACATTATGCAGGAAGAGAAACTGCACAGAAGATTCTACGCACAGGGTTGTGGTGGCAAACCCTTCATGAGGATTCAAAAGAATATTGCAAGGCATGTAATGTATGTCAGCGGACAGGCAGGCCATCATGGAGGGATGAAATGCCTTTGAATCCCCAAATGACATTGCAACCTTTTGAGAAGTGGGCAATAGATTTTGTAGGACCAATTCCACCCCAAGGGAAGACAGGCGCGAGGTAAATTATCACTGCGACGGTGTATTTGACTCATTGGGTAGAAGCGCAGCCGGTGAAGGATTGCATGGGTGTGACTGTCGTGAAGTTTCTATTTGAACGTGTATTGACACAATTTGGATGCCCAGAGATCTTGATAAGTGATCATGGTATGCACTTCCTGACTGAGATGATTATCACACTAACAGAGGAATTTCAGGTGTATCACCAAAAGATCACACCTTATCACCCACAAGCTAACGAGACAGTGGAGGCATTCAACAAAGTGCTTGAAAATGCGCTGACCAAGGTATACAATGCTTAGCGAAGTGATTGGGACCTAGCATACTTGCAATATTATGGGCTTGTCGGACGACGTGTAAGAAGTTAATAGCACAGACACCCTTTAGGTTGGTATACGAGGTTGAGGTGGTGATGCCTATGGAATACATCATGCCTAGTCTACGCATAGCAATGCTCATAGGTATGACAGATCATGGAGCCCTATAAGAGAGGCTCGCATAGTTGGATGAGCTCGAATTCCTGTACTGAAGATTGAATATTGGGAACTCACGGATCATGAGAAATTCCTGCATTTAGTGACTGAGTAGCTAGTGCACCGATAGATTGATGTGACAACCAGAATGATTTAATTGGAGCCGCACAAATGGATCAAGGGTGTAGAGAAAGCCGGGTTGCTAAACTTACTCTGGGTGCCGCATTACCACCGCACCCCAATGACCGTCTTCGTCACCAGGCAACTGCTCTGCTTGGTGCATGATGGGTGCTTGTGGCTAGAGGAGCCCATTCCCATCACAAACCACTTGATTCATCGAATCACATGGCTGCCTTACTCAGGGGAGGATCCAACCAATATTTCAAAAGGAAAAGGTGGAGATCTAGCCCTCGCGAAAGCTATGAAGAAGAAGTTCAAGTTGGAGAAGAAGAAGCGAGGATATGCCATCTCCAGAATTAACCACCTTACAGTCAAGGTCACGACAAAAATACTAGTAGGAAAAGTGATGCGGAAGTGCCGCGCGGATGAGGTGCCTGCGCCTATGATTGCACTAGCGGCCCAATGTGCGGAAGGAGTCCAGTTCAACTAGGTGAACTATTTATGTGGCGAGTTCCTTGCGAACTTTCGCGAGGCACAAGAGTAGAGCAAAATGTTTCACTACGCATGGCTCCTATTTTTTATCATAATGGTGGCATGGGAGCTGCCCAAAGATAGCCAATTCCCTTCGGTCACACCGGACCTTCTAGAGGCAATGAAGTACGCTTCACTGTGGGTGACCAAGGATGTGTAGCGGATAAAAGAAAGCAAGATATTTTGGGTCTTAATGGAGATGAGCATCAGGATGGGGATCAATCACAAGCCACAGTTGTCGCCCACAATATACACCAATTTGAAGAGATTTGAAGAGTTCAAAGCGTATTTCCACCATGTTTTTATCAGGGCACAGAAGGACCCTACAAAGACATGGTATAACCTCCCATATCTGGTGACAAATGATGTGAACTTTGTAGTCCTTGAGTCTTGGCCGTCGGAGTGGCGCGCTCTAGCAGGCTCCGTGGTGGAAACGGATAAGTCCGCCATGCAGCACAAGAAGGAAGGGACAAAGCTCTGAATGGTGCAACTGGCGGAGAAGCACAGAAAGGAGGAAGCCGCGACTAAGGCCCAGGAAGCACGTGATGCCGTGAAATTGGCGGATTAGCAGAAAGCAGGAGGAGAAGAGCACAAAGGACAAAAGTCACCTTTGCCCGATACTGAGGCAGAAGTAGAGATAGAACAAGGTGGTGTGGATCCACAGATGGCCTCCACCCAACTCATGCGTCTGCAACTGCGAGAGCAGGCAGTGCCACGAAACAAAAGAAATGCATCAAAGACATCGTTTGACCCAATCACCCTCACTGAGGGAGATTTGCATGATATCGGAGAAAAAGTGAGGGATGTCACCATGGGGGCCCTCCAATAGTTCGAAGAGTAGTAGCAGTTGGTATTGGGGGCTCTCTGGACAAAGTTACAGGAGTTACAAGTATGCACTCCACAAGCTAACATAGTGTCCACCAGCCTCTCAATCGACACTCTAGCTACCAAGGAGATATTGCGCACAAGGGTGACCAACACGATAGTGCTACCAGATGGGGCACTTACTACAGAGACGGAGGTTGTCAGGCCCATGGTTAGCAGTTTGAAAGGGGTAGGATTGAACATGGTTGTGTTCCCTCGGGAGATGCTCTACCTCTTACAGGATGGAGTCACCATGGAACTCAGGGCCTGGGAGAGTCACGCTCTATAGGTGTTGAGTGAGCAGTGCATCAACATTGAGTAGCTTGGCCTGCAATGCAATGAAGCAGTGGAGAAAAATAAGAAAATTATGCAGGTAGTAGAGGAAGCCTGCCAAATGGTCTCGAAGTTGGACATTCAGGCAGAAGAACCGGTGGAGGCACACGTCTACAAGATAGCCATAGGGGTGCATGACGCTCGAGTGGAGATGGCCAGGGTTCAGCTGGAGCTAAACTTGTAGATCGGAGAACTGTAGTTGAAGGTCTAGCCTTCAACTCCACCAGAAGTTAGGGAACAACATACTACCGCTATTACAACAGCAACAGTAGCAGTTGACAGTGCAGTGGCAGACTGCATGCAGCTATTTGAACAGTCATTCGAGGTCCTAACCACCCTACAGGAAGACCCGAATGTAGAGCGCTTGGAGACAGAGGCGCACGAGCTATAGAAGAGGTATAACAAGGTAAAAGGGACTGCACAGACAGTTGCCCTTACACAGAGGCTTGCACGGATGTAGGAGGCAAAGGCGCTTAAGGAACAGGTGGATGTCGCTTGGCATAAGGAAGCAGTCTTAAAAGCGTGCTTATAGCCATGGATAGACGAGGCTTACGTGATCACAACCTCCATTGAAGGGAAGCTCACGAAACTACAGGCAGCTCAACAGAAGATTCAGAGCAGCAGTTCAGCAGCAGTCACCGAACAACGAGTGGAAGAAGTCCAGTAGGCAGCCTCTCAGTGCGTTGCTGATGTTGCGGTGATCCAAACAGAGTTGGGAGGTCTTTGCGCTAAGATCTCCGCACCTGTAGAGTGACTCGAGGGTGAGTCACAATGTTTGTGTTGGGGGCCTATTGGGCATGGAATCCCCTAAGGGAATTTTTGGGGTTTAAAGCCCAGATTTTGGTCCAATTTTGTAATCCAAATGTAAAGACTCTGCATTTTGTGGTCATGGTGCGTGTAGATGTTAAAGAGTCATAGGGTTGTCTGCCCTTATTTTTAAAATGTAATGTTGGCTGTAGAAGATCTACCCATGGTCTGCGGACCATGGGATTGTATAAATATGGCTAAGCTCTAAGTAGTTAGGGGCATCAATCAATGGAATTATGGAATAAGATATGATTTATGAGAGATAGCTCTGAGTAGAAGTTTAAGTTTTTGGTCGTAGCATAGGTAGAGGCTCTGTAGCTGAGTGCACAGAGGCCTAGAAGTCTGCAGCTGAGTGCGTGGACCCCTGCAACAGGAGTGCACAGGGCGGGTTGAGTCTGTAATTGTTCGGAATTATCAATAAAGAGAAGTATTCTACAATTTCTGCGTCTTTATTTCCTGTTTATGCATCTGTTATATTGGGTATAAATTTCACTTATAATGCTTATATGATGTGCGAATGTATGTAATTGTGTTGGATAAGTGACCACACGTAGGAACATCTGTTTATGTGAAGCTAACTAAGATCTGATAATGAACACTTAGCCTTGTTAGGAAGATATTGTAGTTCGTTGCCCTAGTAGCGTGAAAGGACATCAATCCCTAGTTAGTGCTGTGGGGAAGACAATTGTACCCCTTCGAGAAGGTTCTGAAGGGAGGAGAAGAGGGTTAAGTAACCTGCACGAAGACAGGTATAGCCAGAATAAAACAACATCACATCCATCTCAAGGGTGCCAAAACTTGGTTCCAGCATCCCCCCATACTGCTTCGGGTGAGACTTCAGTCTGCGCTCCGTGGGCTAATGCCAAAAGGGCCAATAGTGTAGGGATTTGTTTGGCTAACTAACACTGAACCTGGATCAGGCCCCCACAAGCCAACATAGGGTAACTCTCAATCACTTAAAATATGATAAAGGTGAATGCCATTATCCTTCATAAGAAAAAAATTATAGGTTCATCTTCCCCATTAGCCACAGGGCCTCCATGAATACTAGATGTCCCTTTAGTTGGATTTCCATAATACTAGGAAGCCTCTTCACTACTCAAGTAGTCTCTTAGTAGTTTCCCTACTAGTTCCACTTATGTACACCTAACATGCATTAGTTCATATCCCCCTATTTTTCGAGTGGGAGCCTAGTTTCCTTTGCATGCATTTTAGTTAGGTAAATCAGACTCTACTAGCTTATAATAGTCTAGAAATAACTCCACATGGGAACGACTTTCCTTCTACGTGAGAGTCACTTACAAAAGAAACTCACACACCTCTACTACTCCTAAGATATCTTAGCAATACCCTACATGATTTTAAAGTAGCTATTATAGCTCAAAAATCTCACATTCCTCCAACAATATTTCCATACACACATGGGTCTCTCAATATGAGATTTCAACTCGTCTTAGCATGTGAAGGTTTCTAAAGATTCCCTACATAAATTATAGGTATCAGAATCAATTTTTCTTTAACTTATTTTATGCAGACCATAATAAGCTTGTGAATGGACATCCATGTAAGAAAAAACAACCTTGTTCTACAAACATGCTCTCATGTGTTCTACATCTTAACATTTGTGAGTTCCTACACTTTCGACTCTTAACTATAATTCATATTCATTAAATTCCATTTTCTCTATTCTACTTACACACTCTCTATTTTTATGATTGCATGCTTTGCACTCATGTGTTTCTGAATGACTCTTTATGTGTTCTCCACTCATGGTTCTTTTCCAACCTTTGTCCTTCCAACTAATTGTCTTCAAAAATAATATCCCCCTAAATCTCATGTATTGAATCTCCCCTCACTTTCCAAGGTTGTCCTTTATCCAAGCATTTCTATGATTAAGTACTCTCTCCCATATCTTCCATTAATTTTTCAAAAATACTTCTTAGTTTCCACCTATGCTTCATTACTATGGAATGTGGCTTCATCATCTACCTCATTCAATGGGCTTTCAACATGAAGGAAAAGGAAAGGGAACTATTCAAATTAAAATTTATCTTCATGGATATAGCAAGTATATTGAAGTAAATTCTTAATAGTCCCCTCGCAAGTTCCTACTCACAGTATCATAGCCCATATCAATGCTCATGTTCCTAGTTATTTGTGCTGGAATATTATTTAATCAAGTAATTATTTTACATATACATTATCTATGGATTCATCTAGCTCATCTTTTCACAATACATATTCATGCTAACATAGTCAATACAAACATAATTAATTACAAATCAAACTTTTGGGGTGTTACATTCCTCTCCCCCTTAAAGCAACATTGTCCTTGTCATTCACACCATTTTTGGTGTTATGTTTTTAGAAACAATACATCATTGCAAGTGCTCTCTATTTGTTGTAATAACATCATTTTCCTCTTAATCTATTCTTCATTTGTGACTCTACTTCATTATCTAGTCAACCCCTCTAGACTTTTGACATTCCAACAAATGCCTACAAAAATAATTATAATGAGGTATATTAAACATTTTTCCATACCTATGCATTCCCCTAAAGTCACATTTCAGGATAAAGTATTTATTTAATGTAATTCTCATATGTATGAACATGGATTCAGATCCATGTCAATGTCACATATAGAACTTAGCTCATTATTTTCTTTGACATATCCAATGTGCTCATGATCCTAGCTAGCTGGTTATTTATTGTAGTCTCTTCTTCCTTAGGGTCACTCATCCCCTGAGCTAAGACATCCCCTCCTTTTCTCTAAAGTTCCCTGAGTGATCCATCGTTTTCCAAGACTTACTAGCAATGAAAGAGTTTTGAGACATGAATTATTACAGCTAGGGTGTTCCATGGTTGGTTCATTATAGCATATCTCTCCACAATGATGACCACAATGCACCATAGGATTCTCATGTGTTAATAGTAGCCTCTTTCTAGGCCTTTTGACTCAACAACTATCCTTTTTTCTTCCTAGACCATATACCTTGAGCTTACACCACAAAAATTCAAATTCCAATTTTATTTCATTAAGGAACCCAAATTTCTTAAGCATAAGGTTCCATTTTATAGCATTTGACTCTTGTTGTAGTAGATTTTGGTCTTCCTTATGGGCTCATAGACTTCTCATATTTAAGAATAGTTCACTTGCAATTCATTTGACCTTTCATTCAATCAAACAAACATGAGTATTCAATCATGTAAAAAATCATTCATTCACATGTGTATTACTAACACTCTCAACATTGCATAATTAGATCATATTCAGATTTAGAAACTATGGGGCTAATTCTCATGACATCATGCACATAATTCTTCCTTGCATTGATTCTTAGAATGCCTCATCTCATGTCATATATTCCACTATGGTTACTTTGGAAGCTTAAGCCAATGCCTCGTCACATCATCTTTCCACTTTCCTTACACTTGAACAATTCTCTTAACACCTTACTCATAACCCAACACAACACTAGGCATGTACCCCTTCCTTTCCATGCAACACCTTTCGCATTCCATCCTTTATTGGTGCTTTTAAGTGTTAGAAACAAGGTTAAAATACAGATTCCAATTCAAGTATAGAGACCATTGGAAACTTGTGTGGTGTTATAGCCTTTTTGTATCCTTTGTTAGTATGGCCTCACGAATGGCTTATTCTTGTTGGCATCCATTTTGATACAATTTTCATTAATTTAATATAGACCATATAAATATGCATTCTTCAATGCATTGAACAAAATTCATTAAGGGAAATTTCAGAGAAAAATGGGCCTCGAAATAAAAAATGGACTAACAAAATAGACTTTAAAATAACCAATAGATTCAAGATGATGATGCCATCCCCAAGGGTACATATTTGGAGGAAAAAGAAGAAAATTATTTTTTTACTAGTATTTTTGGTTTATCTCTTTATAGGTTTACTCAAATGCCAAGTGTAGCCACCTATCATATTCACTCTAAATACGTTTGAGTAGAACCATATAAAAAAAATTAAAATACATTTTAAAAATGAGTTTTTTTCAAGAAACATGTTTTTTCATGCATTTTTAAATTTATTTGGTGTGAGTCTACTCAAACATATACAAAGTGGGTATTTGTTGGATACATAATTAAATTTCACATCCAAAGAGTTCCTACATTTGACAGTTGAGTAAACCTATAAGGAGATAAGTTGAAAATACAATAAAAAAGTAGTTTATTTTCATTTCCTTGAAAGTCACAATTATTACTTTATTATTTCCATTAGGAAACCCATTTTAGACTTCAAAATTCCCCTAATTGATCTAGGAGGATCCCTAAAAGGCATAAAAATAAAATACCACCAATCTAAGTGAAACTAGGATCAAATTGAAGATCTTGTCATAAGGAATCTAATGGCGCAAATTGTGCCTTAATTTGAGTTCCTATGTGAAATTTATGCTTAGTCAAAATTATAGTCAAACTTGGCAAAAAGACAAAATTTAGTTGGCGTCAAATAAATTTGGGTCAGTGCCAAAGTTGGTGGCCCAGTGATCCAGGTGGATATTGGTGGCCACCCGCTAATTCCACTTGGATCCCCTCTAATGCTTCTTACAGTTTTTTTCAGTTTCCTTAATTATAGCACAGTTTACTATTTTTAGCAGTTTTTCGGGTCCTAAACTTCCGGAGCCGTTTTGAGGCCCTAAACGACGTTTTTTGGGAAATCCACCACTAGCGATTTATTTGATAAAAATCGTCTTTTTCGTCGTAGTCCTCGAAGAGATCTTTCCAACGGGCTATCATGCACGTCAAACGGAGATAGTACGACCAATTCGCGACCCCGGGAAATTGATGTACCAACTTACCCAAAAACGGGGCCCACAATTTGGCGTTTCATCTTCTAGGGTTAGGTTTTGGAATGTGAAGGGTTTTCCATTGTTTCTCAACAATAAATAGGCCTTCGAGCCTCATTGTAAGACAAATATGCAGCGGAAATAATACCTCAATTCATTACTGTAAAATACTAGAATATGCTTACAAACAGAAATGGAAATAAACCAGCTAGGGCGATGGTAGCTTATCTCTGAGAAGAGATGTGGTGGCTACATGCCTCTGAACTGTAAAGGCTACATTGTGGTGGAAAATCTGTCCTTTTACAAAATGTGACTTGTTACTTATAGCTTTTTTCAGTTACAATACCACGGGTCAATTCCATGGGTGAATGAATACCATGGGTGGATTTTACAATACCACGGGCAGATGCCATTTACAATGCCATGGGTAAATTCCATGGGTTAATGAATAATATGGGTGGATTTTATACCATGGGTTGATGCCATTTTCCATTCGGATCACCCAGCCAAATTTTTCGACTGGGGGGCTAAAGTTAGTAGGGATCTAGTTAAATGTAGTGATACTAGTACAATTGGTGGAACTGCCAAATATGGCAACATCCTAGTAAATCGGTGGCAGTTCGATGGCCCAATAGCATGGGGCCATGTGGCCCAATCAACTAGTTCGATGTGGCACCCATCTAGTGGCCAAATTGGCCCCCAAATGACCCAACTAGTGGCATCATCTAACTTATCAACGGTTTAACAATTGCAACAATTGTTTGTTTATATATTATAACTGGTGATTTAATAAACAATTTGGTAGTTCGTTTTTAATACAACACAAGGCTCTATTGGGTTGGAACCCATGACCCTGTGTAACCAATGACATGTCAATAGTGTGCTAGCTAATCAGCCAACTGACAAAACTTTGAAATGAATGCCACACTCATATTATTTAAATTATGCATTTGTCATTCGACGAAAGAAGTCGCAACCATGGGAGAGCAGAACTAGGCGAAGACTAGGAAAAACCAAAAGTACAAGAACCAGGAGTTGTGGAACCTTGCATTAGTGCATAGGCTGAGAGAATATTCCTTAGAATATTATCCATAATACTCCTAGATATTTTGATGTGGAATCTGGAATATTCTTTGAGGGTCCAAAGTTGATGGCATCAGAATACTCATTTTACTTAGAATTTTTCAGAGATTTCACTAGTGCAATCAGGTTTGGAATTTAAGCATCCCATTTTCATAATAGTCCTATAATTAGAGGTATAATGATGTATTTTTACATGTACTTTCTTTCCTTTTCACTAAGATGAATGAAGAGGCCTCTCCACTTTGAAGTTGTGCCCCAAGATGTAGCCCACATTCAGGGAACTCCATTATCAAACATTGGGTGCATTATCTTTCTGGTCTCATTTTATGTTTATTCTTATCAAAGTGTTTGCAATTATGGTATTACATGCTCTTTTATGCAATTCTACTAACATCACTGAAGAAAATATCCCAGATCATGTTGGTATCAGAGTGGTCGTCTTGTTGATGTGAATTGCAAGTGTGGATGATAACTAGGTCTAAACTTAAAGAGGGTAAAGGAAAACTCAAGTCTTTTGACCCCGATATTCAATGTGTGACATGAAGAAGGAAAATGGAGAATGACGATGTTCACATTGAGAATAAAAAAGCTTTCCACAAATATTTCTACAGGATAGCAGACATGGAAGATAAATTGGTTGCATATTACGACAAGAGAGTAGAAATGAAGGAAAATAAGAAGAAAGAGAAAGTGGAGGACAATGCCTCAATAAATCAAGGAAATGGAGGAGACCCTCTTGAACCTTCATCTCCATCTTCAAGTGAATGTTCTTCTTCTTCATTTCAAACTAATCATTCTCATAGTCATCGTAGAGATGCATATAAAAATCCATTTTTTAAGTTAGATGTGAAATTTGGTTTACCCATTTTTAATGGAGAAACTAATGTGGAAAAGCTAAACAATTGAGTATAATAGATCAAAGAGGATGAGGCAAAGATCCATTTGGAATCTCTTCAGCAAGGACGCATAACTCTTGTATGGGGGGAGAGTGACACTACAAGGAAAATACCTTCTAGCGGAGGCTATAACGAAGGTTTTTAGTGTTATAAAATTGGCAAAAATTGTCCAAATTCATCTGCTAAAACATATGTTTGGGATTATTGGATGTTTTAGCGGAGGTTTTAACAGAACTTCATCACCATTGAAAAAATATGGGCAACCAGAGGTTCTAGTGAATGTTTTTTGTGGTGTGCTTAATGAAACAAGTAGCACCAGCGCACTACATATATAAACGCATTGGGAGAAATACATAGCTAAAAACACTCAGGCGTTGAATGCAAATAATATTGGTGCGTATTATATTCCACACTAATGCTAGGAGATAAAAAATCGCTGGGGCGTTCTTCTAAGGAACAACACTAGTGCACACAAAAAATAATTGTTATGTCGGTGCTTTATCTTAAAATTGTAGTGTTGATGCATATCATTTGTACAAACACCCCAGTGCGTTAGTTATTCAAAAGGACTTGTGCTATTAGTTTTCATAATGCACCGGGATGCAAATAATATTTTGTAGGACCGGGGAGTTAGTTATATGAAAGCACTGGCGCGTTAATAATTACAATACACTAAGGTGTTAATCTCAAACGGGACCAGTGCTTGAAGAGATAAACGCACTGGTGCTCTCATTTTCTTAAAATACATTGGGCATGAAAAAAGATGTTGTCACAGTGCTTTTATATAACAAAATGCACCAGTGCGTTTTTATGTTATAAACACGCCAATTTTTTGAATGCGATTTTCTCTTTTTTGGAAACATCAACCTATCACAGTGCAATTATTGTAATTTTTAAAATGTGTTAGTCATCAAAAAACTGACATATATCTTATAACAATAATCATATTAAAAAAAAATTGATTAGTACATTTGTATATGATGTTTGGATTAATTTGTTATATTATCATATTTCACACCTCTTCATCATAATATTTAATCAGTGATGTAACATTTCACAACGACATTGGATAACACAATATAATAAATGAAAATGTATTTTATTATATATCAATAAGAGTCTCTTTGTCATACAAAATGCGATTATTATTGGTAACCCCTCATATTTCAATTGGGACACTATGTCCATTACATTAAACAAAATGTTTGATTTTCATAGACAATTATTTCAAAAAATACATCAAGTTGCAATGACATCCAAATCGATTATCAGTCTTCACTAGAACTGTTGTCAGTGCTCAAGCTACTTGCATCACTTGGGTTATTTAGAGGAATGTTTTGTTGATTGCATCAATTGTTTTTGTCTTCTTGATATTGTAGTTCTATCTGCAAACATAAAAATAAAGTGTAATGAGTGTATCTACATTGGTGAGAATAATGAAAATTGAAATAAAAACATACATCAATGTAAATAGAATAACAATGTATCATAGAAATAATTGACTCGTAAGCTGTGCGCATGGTTTCAAAACCAAGTCTCATGCCTTGTTGCAAAAAGTCTTCTGTTGTCATAGTTCCATACTTTGTTTCCTACATATTTTAAACCCCACTGTAAATCATAGATTTAATATAAGGATATTTTTGTTCTATTAATTGTGAACTCAGAGAAGTAAAAAAACATAGATACTTAGAAATTCCACAATTAAATTTTTATATGCCAACATATACTCACAACCCTTATTTAACCTAATGTCAATAAATTCCTTCGATGGCTCTTTTTTGTATGTTAGCACCTATTTGAATACATTCATGCATGGTTGATGTAAAACAACTTAAAATATACAAAAATTAAGCCTTGCGTTGTTATAAGGAAATATTAGCAGTTACTCACAAACTTTCAAATCAACCCTTTTCTTCATTGTCATCCTATTTTATGTGTTGAATGAGTTTGTTGGGTCCCTATAATACTACTGATTACCCCATTACTATTGTAGTTTCATCCCTTATTAATATTGTTGTGCCCCTATTATCCACATATTGTTATTACTGTGCCCCATAGAATCCCTCTATTGTTATTTTTGTGGCTTTATATTATTATTGTTAGGTCGGCTGGGTTATATTGTGACTCCTTAGACTCCTATATATAGAAAGGAGGTTTTGCCATTTGAATCATCAAAGAATTGTTCATTTATGTAATGTAAAGGAGGTTTATCCCTCGAAGAGTTGAATTCTAAGGCGTTGATCTATCTTTTCTATCTTTTCTTGAGTTGGTTTCATAACATTTGGTATTAAAGCTTTGGATTCTAGGGTTTCGCTGCTCCAAATAGGTCATTGTGGAATTTTCGCTATAACTTTTTTTATGTGATGTTTCAGAAGCTAAAAAACAATCCCATTTGAGAAGACATCACATTGAACCTTGGGTCTGAATTTCAGATCTTTTCGCACTATATATGGGGAGATATGATCAGAGGAAGTTGGTATTTTTGCAGACTCCTGAATTACATTTGAAACAGGTGACCTGGGGAAAATCATCATAACTTTCTCTCTGAGCATGAGATTGAAATTTCGTAAGAAGATACAAAAAGAGGATTGACTCTAGTTTCTTGTAGATATTTTTTTAGAGCCAAAGGTTGAAATAGTGACTCGTGGCACGTCGTACAAGTTCGCTCTACTGAACTAGTCTATAGTCAAGTCAATGTGGGAGATTTAGCATAAATCTTCCTTGGGGAATCCAATTTGGGTCATACTGGTGGCATTGGAAAGAGGAAATAGAGGGCTACTGAAGGTCGCAATTTTAGAACTAGATGATCAGAAAGTATGGAGATACATCAGAGGCAATATCGAGCTCCTACAAAGTGAAAAAAGGTGTGTAGATTTTTTTTAAATTTTTGCTTAAGCTTGGTTTGAAAATTTATTTTGAAGGAATTCAAAGGGCATGGTAGAAAATTATTATCGGTAACTGATGCCCCGAGGAAAGAAAATGCAAACAGCTAGTAAGCAACCTGAAAGCTCTAGCATGACTCATGAAGAAGAGGAAGAAATGCTACATGATATATCAAAATTACAAGAACAAGTGCAACAAATGTCACTCTCACAAAAGCTAACAGAAGCTAAGATAAATGGCATGGAATCTAAGATAAAGGGTGTGGAAGCTAATATGGATGATTTGAAGATAGATTTGAAGACAGATTTGACAAATTTTCTACAAGAAATACTTACTAATGGTGAAAAGGTAGTAAAGGAAACTCATGATGCGAACAAAAGAAATGTTAATCATGATTTCTTAGACTCTAATGTGGGATCGAAGAACCACCATATTCCAAAAATTGATATGAGGAAGTTTGATGGCAGGGATCCCGCAACATGGATATTACAGATGGACCAATTTTTCAATCTCAATAATGTGCAAAACACACAAAAGGTAAGTATTGCAACTTTATATTTGGGATCAAATCAATTTTTATGGTATCAATGGCTTTGCTCTCGTAAACAAATTATCACTTGGGCAATGTTTACGGAAGAACTGATAGCACAATATGAGGATACAAAAAGCAACACTTTTTTAGCCAATTGATAAGTCTCAAACAAAAGGGTTCAATAATGTAGCACATTGAGGAGTTCCAAAAATTGAACATAAGGGTAAAAAATATTCCAGAGGAGCATAGGATTGATGTGTTCATAGGGACTTTGAAGGATAATATCCAACATGATGTTCGCCTTTGGGAACCTAATTCATTAGAGAAGGCATTCAGGTTAGCAAGAAAAATGGAAAGCAAAATTATGGCAACCAGGAAGCATACCACTCACAACTATCAAGATGGAAGTGTTGTTGCCCCTAATCTTCCACAACCTATAAATTTGACACCACAACAATTGGAAGAAAAAAGAGCAAAAGGGCTTTGTTACAGTTGTGATAGCAAATACACTAAAGGTCATAAGTGTGCTGAGAAGAAATTATTCTACATAGATTGCGAAGAGGAAGAAGAAAAGAAGCAAGAAAGGTCAAAAGAAGAGGATATACTCCAGGAACAAAGCCTAGATAAGGAAGAAATGAATCCAACCATATCTTGTAATGCATTGGCGGGAATTACCACTCCTCAAACCATCAAGATAGAAGGACAAATTAAGAAGAAAAAGGTAATAATGTTGATTGATTCAAGAAGTACCCACAATTTTATTCATTGTAAGGTAGCAAAAGAATTGAATTGCTTCTTATATCCAGCACCAGAATGTCAAGTGATGGTTGCAAATGGAGGAACAATAAATTGCTTTGTAAAGTGCCATAATATCAAGCTATCGATGGGAGAATATGTATTGACTAGCCCAATGCTTTCCATTCCAATGGGAGGTGCTGATGTTGTACTAGGAGTCCAATGGCTACAATCCTTGGGTACAATAGCTTTTAATTTTCAAGAAATTTTCTGTAGAAGGAAAGGAAGTTGAATTAAGGGGTATTGCAGGGAAACCGGGAAAGATAATCAGCTCTAACAGTATGTCAAAGCTTCTAAAAAAGGAACAAAGGGGCGTAATTGCACAATTATGTTTGCTAGATGTTTCCACATTGCAATCATCTATTTCTCCAGATCTCCAAAAAGTCTCGGACAATCATTCCAAGGTATTTAAGACTCCCAAAGGTCTCCCACCTATTCGTGATCATGATCATGCTATTCATCTGATTCCAGGAAGTGTTCCTCCAAACATTAGGCCGTATAGATATCCCTATGCCCAAAAGAGTGAAATTGAACATATGGTTGTAGAAATGCTAGAGGCTGGTATAATTCAACCGAGTCAAAGTTCTTTCTCTGGTCCAATAGTATTAGTGCACAAGAAGGATGGATCATGGTGCATGTGTCCAGATTATAGGGAGCTCAACAAGCTCAATATTAAAGATAAGTTTCCCATTCCCGTCATTGATGAATTAGTGGATGAATTGCATGGACCAATTTACTTCACCAAGTTGGATCTTCGATCAGGATATCATCAAATAAGAATGAAGACTGAAGACATTCCGAAAACAACATTTAGAACTCATGAGGGTCATTATGAATTTTTGGTTATGCCTTTTGGCCTTACCAATGCACCTTCAACATTTCAAGGTTTGATGAATTCCATTTTCAAACCATTCCTTAGAAAATTTGTGCTAGTATTTTTTGATGATATACTAATCTACAACAAGTATTGTAAGGATCATGTTGAACATGTTGATAGGGTGCTACAACTATTGGAGGAGAAACAATTATATGCAAAAAGATCCAAATGTTTCTTTGGAGTACAAGAGGTGGAATATTTGGGTCATATTGTATCTCATGAAGGAGTTAAGGTAGACCCTAGAAAAATTAAAGCCATTAAGGAATGGAAAATCCCCACATCCATAAAGCATCTGCGAGGATTTCTCTGGTTGACAAGGTATTATCGCAAGTTTGTTAAGAATTATGGGAGAATAGCAGCACCTCTAACAACATTATTGAAGAAAGATTCATTTTCATGGACTCCAGAAGCAACAAAGGCCTTTGAACATCTTAAAGAGGCAATGTGCCAAGCACCGATCTTAGCTACACCAAACTTCACAAAAAACTTTATTGTGGAATGTGATGTTTCAGGAAATGGAATTGGTGCTATTTTTATGCAAGATGAAAGACCCATTACTTTTGGAAGTCGTTCATTCAAGGGAAAGTTTTTACACAAAGCTATTTATGAGAAGGAAATGTTGGCAATACTCCATGCACTAAAGAAATGGCGACCCTACCTAATGGGAAGACACTTCAAGGTAAAAACGGATCATGATAGCCTTAAATACTTTTTAGAACAAAGATTATCCTCTGAAGAGAAACAAAAGTGGGTCACAAAGATGTTGGGTTATGACTTTGAAATCATCTACAAAAAAGGGAAGCAAAATGTGGTGGCAGATGCACCCTCAAGAAAGGATGAGGATGTGGAAGCATTGTTGTGCACTATTTCTATTATCCAACCAGATTGGATAAACGAAGCAAGGGAGGAATTGAAGAATGAAGAAGAAGTGTGGGCACTTATTCGAAAGTTACAACAAGATTCCAGTACGTCTGATACATTTAACTGGAAAAATGATTCTTTATGGTACAAAGATCACTTATACCTCTGTAAGAATTCCCAACTAAAACAAAATATTCTTATGGAATTGTACACTTCTCCCTTAGGAGGGCACTCAGGATTTTTAAAAACTTACCACAGGGTTAAGAAGGAATTTTTTTGGGATGGCCTTAAATCAGATATTCAAAAATTTGTGGCGGAATGTTTGGTTTGCCAACAAAATAAAGTTGAAACAATTAAGACATCGGTCTATTACAACCTTTATCCATTCCAAGCAAATGTTGGGAGGAGGTTTCAATGGATTTTATCATAGGTTTACCCAAGTCTGAGGGAAAGAGTGTCATCATGGTGGTAGTTGACAGACTTACCAAGTATGCACACTTTTGTGCATTATCACATCCATTTAAAGCCAGTACAGTTTCTACTGCATTTATGGAAACAATTCAAAAGCTACATGGGAACCCAAAGATTATTGTAAGTGACAGAGATCCAATTTTCACTGGAAATTTTTGGACAGAATTATTTTCTTGTCTTGGTAATCAGTTAGCTCATAGCTCATCTTATCATCCTCAATCTAATGGGCAAACTAAGATAGTAAACAAATGTTTGGAAGGATATCTTCATTGCTTTGTATCTAATAAACAGACACAATGGGTCAAATGGTTGCCTCTGGATGAATGGTGGTATAACACTTCCTTCCATACAACAACAAAAATGACCCCATTTATGGCACTTTATGGATATCAGCCACCATCCATCACATCATATTTAAGAGAAAATTCTAAGGTTCAAGCAGTAGAACATCACATCGAACATCAACAACAAGTCCTCCAACTCTTAAAGGATAACCTCGTGTTGGCACAGAATAGAATGAAACAACAGGTAGATCAACATCGCAGCAAAATAAGTTTTGATGTAGGTGATTGGGTATTCCTACGGCTACAACCATATAAGCAAATGTCCCTCAAGCAAGCTAAGAAGGATAATAAATTATCACCAAAGTATTATGGTCCGTACAAGGTGTTGCAAAAGATTGGTACTATGGCATACAAATTGGAGCTTCCTGCAGCTTCTCGATTGCACCCAGTTTTTCATGTTTCATGTTTAAAGAAGGTTATAGGCGACAAGCTCCCAGTTCAAACAATATTTCTAGAACTTGACGAGGAAGGAAAAATTATATTGGAACCGGAAGGAGTCACAGAAACAAGAACTCGACAACTACGAAATCGATCAATTTCAGAGTATCTTATCAAGTGGAAGAACTTATCCGCTGAATATTCCACATGGGAGGATGAGAATTTCATACAGAAGCATCCAGAACTACTCAAGTGTTGAGGACAATAGTTTTTTGAAGGAGAGGGGCATGTTGGGTCCCGAGAATACTAGTGATTACTCCATTACTATTGTAGTTGCATCCCTTATTAATATTGTTGTGCCCCTATTATCCCCATATTGTTATTACTGTGCCCCATAGAATCCCTCTATTGTTATTTTTGTGGCTTTATATTATTATTGTTAGGTCGGCTGGATTATATTGTGACTCCTTAGACTCCTATATATAGAAAGGAGGTTTTTCCATTTGAATCATCAAAGAATTGTTCATTTATGTAATGTAAAGGAGGTTGCCCCTCGAAGAGGCTGAATTCTAAGGCGTTGATCTATCTTTTCTATCTTTTCTTGAGCTGGTTTCATAACAGAGTTCTTGTTTTCTTTTTTGCAAGAAAATACTTGAAAATTAATATTTACTAAATTAATTTTTTATATGTAAAAAGTCAATCATGATTGCATACATTTGAGTCACATTGTTGTTGATATGGCTCCTCCTATGATGCAATTATGACCATTTCTTTGACCATCTCCTTATACACTTTTTTGGACATTCCTACTGGCATGTTTCGCATATCAGCGCGTTTATCATTTGGGTTTTTCATAATCTTCCTGAAAAAATTAATAAACTATTTTTATAATGATATATGAAAACTAAATATATCAAAATCAATATTAATAAAATGGTTTATAGCAATATATACATATAACTCTAGAAAATCATTTTATATAATTAGTAATATTACCTTTCGAATGCTTCTTTTTTGTTGTTGTTTTGTTGTTGTATGTTTTTTCTATTGCAAGTATAACATGTCTCATTAACCATTGCTTTGGAAATTCTTCGTGTAGGTTAGATAAAATTTGGTTATTATAATCATTTGATTGATTATTGTATTGTAAGTGGAAAGTATGTTTGTACATTTGTTCCACTAGATCCTTCATAGTTCTATAAACCTCCCCCTTTCATTAACCTCCAACACCACTCTAGATGATCTAAGGACCAACTCATCGTCATTTACATGTTCTATAATTTTTATTATCTTAGAATGTGATCCATATCTCTTCAGCGATCGGAATTAACCAAGATATTTTACATTTGTGATGTTATCAGAATTGCATATGAAAGAGTATGAAAAGCCACATGTGCATATTGCAAATAAGATGAAACATAACGACAACCATCAAATCAAGAACACAAAACACATTGATAACGAAGTTCGGCCAGTGTGGGTTATGTCTCTGAGTCCTGGTGTCATGAGTGGGGAGACTACTTCATTAAATGTTGCAAATGATGATGATGTACATGTTATGTTCTTTGCCATTACAAGGATAAATACCCTCAACCAGAGTGGCATGTCTCTCACGAGACGTTCTCCCTACAATAACTCTCACTCAAATGGACCCTCCTTTAGGATGACAAACTAATAAAATCTCACATGATGTGGCATACAAGTATCCCTCAATATAATAGTAATCAGGGATCTCAACAACAAAAACATAATCTCAGCAAATGGAAATAAATACATGGCATAACTGCAACATATACCTCCACTTTCGGGGATGTCCGAAAAATGAAAAACTCTGTTGATGAAATAGATTGCATCATTGAATCCATGGTCGGAAATCGTGTCAAACTATTATAAAATGTTCCCCTTTCTAACACCGTCAAATTCTGGGCCCTCAAGAATCTTGAAGATTCCCTCAAAGATTCCTTCCTAAAAATGGCCAATAAATGCACTACTCAGATGAATATTTTGAGCATACCACTGTGCTCCCTGCGAAATTCTGTGAAAAATGACTATAATGTTGGCATTATTCTTCCTCGGTAAAAAATCAACCTCCAAGGGAATCTTTTAGATTCCATAAGATTTTGCAAAATTCCTTGCTGTTGGACGCTTGAATTTCTACTACTCAGATGGAGAAACAGACCACACGGTTGGACTTCTGGTGAGAAAACATGCAAAAATGACTATAAACTTGTCCAATTCTATCACCAACACCTCTAGCCCTCTAAGGGAATCTTTTCAGCATCTCACATATTCCCTCACTCATGGTTCCAAACCAAAAGGCCGCTTAGGGTTTCCCTCTGTCCTCTGTTGGTATGCCCATCAAATGAATTTCAATGTGGGTCGTTTGGCTTGTTGGCAAAGGTGCCAAGTTTGGAGTGCGATGGTCGAGGGTTCCAACCCCACCGACCCCCTTAAACAGCATGGCGCGTCGTTTTGGTGGTTGTTACAAATTGTGGTGGAGAAGAATGTGATTGGTTGGCACATTTTACATAACTGTTGGTTGGCATTATTGGCGTGTGGTGTGTTGGCAGATGGTTTGGTTAACATTGTCACATGGTATAAATGTTGTTCCACCGGAACATATATGGTGTGTCATTATAAAGATATATAATATGTCATATGTTTTGAATCAGCCATGAGTCGTTGGGTAGGTCCCCAATTATCCGAGCCTCAACCCATTTTAAATAAGTTCTTACTTGAGATATTCTGAGACATTTTTTATCAATATACAACCTGTAGCATTCAATATAGAAGCCATTATATATATTGTACAAATAAATTAAATGATTTTTAGCCAAAAAAGCTCTGATAACCAGTGTGTTTATTTAAATAAATGCACTAGTGCATTTAGAATATTAAACAAACCTCACGTTTAATTGTTTAGCACCGTCATGGAAAACTGATTTTAAATTATTATGGCGCGATTTGTAAGGATAAATGCACCAAATGATTTAACGGTGCTATTTGGATGAGGTGCGCTGGTGCGTTATATTACACTGGGAGCAATGATTAACGGATTGGATAAAATAGAGAGTATTATAATATATTGGTGTGTTGTATTACACAGGGAGAACGAGTGCATTATATTACAGAGGGCGCACTACGAAACATATAGCCATTTTTAGAAAAAATAGAGAGGGTCGATAGGGTTTGGATCTAATTCAATAATTGATTCCCCTACTTTACATGTTAAATGCCCTATATATAGTAAGTACACAAACCCATTAAATCTTAAATGCTTAAATTGAAAAACCCTAATTGTGAAGTGGTAGAGGAAGTTAAATCTTAAGGTGAAATTTTACAGGAGGAAGCAAGGGTTTAAGGTAAGTATTGATCTTTTTTGTCTGAATTTTAATTAAATTTAAATAGGAAAACAAATTTCATAAAAAAACTTTACTAGTAAAATCTATAGTAAATTTTTTACTATACAGGGTTTTCAATTTTTTTTCAATTGTGAATAAATCTAACAAAAATTGTAAAATATTGTAACCATAAAATTTAATAATTTTTCTATTTAGGGTTTTGAGTAAATCATCGTATCTTTCAACTTCTGATCCAAATAATTTGTAGCTGCACAGTGCTGTCAGTATGTCTGTCTTGCAAATGATCTCTTTTTTAATTAAACCCTAAGAAAAATTGTAATTTTTTTATTAGAAAAATAAGCAATAAAATTAATTTTTTTACTATGCAAGTTTTTGAGTGAATCACCATACTTTTTAGCTTTCAATCTTTGTAATATTTTTGTTTCTCCAAAGTATTTCGTTGTTGCATAGTGCTCATGGTATGTCTCTCTTGCAAATCACTCACTCGGAATTTTAGATAAAATAATGAAATGGTGAATAACCTTTTATTATTCAAAGACTTTATGAAATTAGATTTCAAAAAATCAATTGTCACTTGTTTTTGAATTTTAAAAAAGAAAAGAAAAACCATTTTTTTTCAATTTCTCCGCACATCGGTGTGTTTGATAGTCAAGAACACTAGTGCATTTATAAAAAAAGTGCATCGACTTTGCGAGGGTGCTAGATTTTTTTCAACGCACCAACATGATACAACTTTTTTAATTTATTTTCGAAATCCAAAAATGGTGCGATTAATTTTTTTAATGCAACAATGTGGTTTTTATTTAAAAGCATTGGTGCTCTAATTGTTATAAGAGCACCGAGTTGGTTGAATTCATTTTTATTTTTTAAAATCAGGAAACAAGTGTGTAGTGGTGTTTTTTTTTTAAACGCATCGGTGCATTTTTGTAGAAGAGCACCGATATGATAACATATTTTTTTCGGAATGTCGGAAATCGGTCCAGGTATTATTTGAACGTCCTAGTGTTGTTAGTTTTTTAAATGCATCAGTATGATTTGTTCTGATAAGTGCATCTGTTGGATTTAAAAGCTATCTGAGATTTTAATTTCACATAAAATGGCATATTAATCTCAAATTATCCTTTAGGATGCATCCACATGAATTGTAGTAGTTCATAGTATACATTTTCCACTTAAAGTCACCTTATTCTTGAAAAATGGTACGAAAACTATATTGAAATTCATATTGTGGTTATATAGTTGTTGAGATTAATTTTGGATATGCACATTTTTTATTTTTGAATTTTTTCAAATGTGGGGACAAAATCTCAATAATATAAAATTGTCAATTCTTCAAATTTCAATTGGTTCCATATTGTTGATCAAATTCCTTCATGGAGTTCTTCCCTTTCCATCTCCAATAAGTTCATATTTTATTTATATTTCAATTATCTAATTGAATTTTTTTTTAATCCATGTCAATTTGAATAAAAATGTATCCAAATTTTTAGGAATCTGATTCAGAATCACATTCAGATGCATAAAATACTACTCCATATTTTCAAAAGCATTAGAATCTCTTATCAAGAGTAGCATAATGCAAGCAGTTGGTAGATGAAAATGGATAGCCTCTTCACCCTGCCAAATGGAACTTGGCATCTTTCAGTTGCAATCATGGATCAACGGTGGTAATAATTGTTTGGTATAATGTAATTTCAACAAACCAATTACATTGACATGCTTATTAATCTCCTTGATATTATACTAATTCCGTTCAACATTTTTTTAAATTACGATTCTATTGATGATGAGAGACCCACCTACCATCTTCCAGAGCACCCTACTACAATGTCAACTCAAGAGAAGGTTGCATTAAGAGTAAGAATCAGAGAGGAAGCATAGAAAGAATGGTTGAATTAACCACCTATTCAATTCCCACTACGTCCAGATTCACTAATTAGGAATGACTACAACAATAGTAGTTCTTCATCACAAGTTGGAAATGGAGGAAATCAAATGGAGGTTGGTATGGATGATTACTTACGGGATACAAATGCTATGGAGGAAATTTTGTTAGATGCATTCCAGAACAAAGAGATAGGATATGATGCTCATATCACTGGTACCTTATTTGAAAGCTCGAAATCTACTTCCACCACCCCTCTCTTTCGAGTTGGTGGCAAGTTAAAGTATACTCAGTTGGGGACAACGATGTTGTTGTATAACATGAAAGCAAATTTTGGCATGTCGAATGCATGTTTCTTGGTAATATTGAGGTAATTAACTTACATGATCGATCAAGTTCCTTATATTTTGTCACATAATCAAATTTAAAAATGGTCAATTTTATGAATGTTAAATATTGACATTGTACAATTATATTCCCACCAACTGTAGGATATTCAAGGATAAGGTTTTTTTCGAGTGATAATGTCTTTCTTGGTAGCTACGAAGAGGAAAAAAAGTTGTTGAAAATGTTGGGTTTTGAGTACATATCATATCGTGCATGTCATAAGGATTGTATTCTATATAGAGGAGCATATGCAGACAAAGAGATATGTCTGAAATGTGGGAATGACAGGTACTGTAATTCAACGAAAACGGGTAAATCACATGGTCCTCCTCATACGATATTGAGGCACATGCCTATAATCTAAAGCATTCAAAGACTCTTTCATTGCAAAGAAACAACTATGTTGCAGGGATGGCATGCCTCACATAGAAGTGAGTCAGGATTTATGTGAATCCCAACAGATTCAATAACCATGAAGCCCATAGAGGATACATGACCTAAAAAATTCAGGAATGAAGTACGAAGTCTACGACTCAACATAGCCATGGATTTCGTCAACCCATATTACCTCCAAAACACAAACTATTATGTTTGGCCTGTAGTAGTGATCAATAGCAATATCCCCTCGTGGTTGTCCTTGAAGAATGAACATCTTAGGTTGGCTCTCATAGTCCTTGATAAAAGAAAAGTGAATAATATGGATGTCTACATACAACTATTAGTAGATGAATTGAAGGAATTATGGGAAGGGATACATGTGTACAATGTATCAAGACCCATCACAACAGAGAGGAGTTTTATATTATATCGCATATGTGCTTACACCATACATGATTATCCAGACTTAAGTGTTTGTTATGGTAAATTACATTTTTATTGATTTGTTTAGTAATAACATTGTTTTGCATATTAATTTAATTTGTTGCAATTGTTCATATATGCATGGTCACTAACGTGCCAACCCGTATACAATAATTTCACAAGTCTTGATGTAAATGTTGTGGACCTTGTCTGAAGGTTAGGTAGTCTGAAAACCTACGAAAGCCAGTGTATGACTACTCTAGGGTATTCCTCCCAGAAGAACACCCTTGTAGAAGAGAAACATCTACTTTCAATGGTAAATCAGAGAGAACCCAAAGGCCTGCAATAATGACACTAGTTGAATGGCCTAGATCATATGTGAGAGAGAAGGATAAGGAGTTTGCAGAAATTTTTGATTCAAATGGGGAGCCTATGTTCGATGATCCAGAATTATTTGACACCTATGTTGAGAAATTTTGCATTGGGATGACAAGGAAATTAGTCTTTTATGAGATCCAATATTAGGAGCATCTTAAGATTGCCCACTTACTAGATCCCATGCATATATTTAAAAATGTTTCACCTTCTTTATGGAGGCACATATCATCGAAAGAAAGTGACACATTAGTTGTTAGGAGAGATCTTATTTCTTAAAAAACTAAAATGAAATGTTGGCCAAGACAAGAAACTAAAGGAGAGGTTGGTACCTCTTGGTCTTTCAAAGAAGGTGATGTCTCATGGATTTTAAATAAAGATGATTTTTCTTTGGAAAAGTAAGTTATGATGAATGTGAGGGCTCCTTGTTTATATGAGTTTTCACTACAACACTGCTTCACTGTGGAAAATCGTTTTTTGAGGTTGAAATCACATGACCATTTTATCCTTATAAGAGTACGTATGTCAAAAACATGATTTTGTTATTTTTTTTTATTTTTACGTAATGGGATATGTTATAATTATTTTTTGTATAATGTATTATTTACTGTGCAGTGTCATTATCCTCTACTCATGTGTGGGTGTGTGAACCATGAATTCCCCCAAGACTTATGATGTGACATATCTAAATTATCTTCATTTGTACTTTGAATCACAAATTTAAAGGAGATTCATATGGCTAACATTCCACGGTGGGGTCAAGAGATAGCTAAGATTGTTTGTATGCTTGAGAAGGAGTTGCCGACAAGTTTCATTGACTTGCAAGTTCATCTTCTAATTCACCTAGTATATGAGGTTGAATTAGTTGTGGTCATTTCTTGTCATTGGATGTTCTTCTTAGAGAGGTACATGAAGAAATTGAAAGGTTTTGTTCGACAAAGAGAAAAACCTGAGGGGTTTATGGTAGATGGGTATATATCGTATGAGTCTTTCTATTATTCCAATGAGTACATCAAGTAAATCAACACTACACCAGGTGCGTTGATTTGAGATGACGAAAGGGGTGAAGACAAAAGAGAAAGGTAGCTTCTCAAAAAGAATGGAGAGAGGTGCATGATAAAGAGTAAGTGTAGGCTTATCATTTGTCAAATTACTACACAGTAACTATTCACATTGAACTTCCAATTAATGCATATTTTTATCTCATATATATATATATATATAGATATAGATATAGATATAGATATAGATATATATATATATATATATATATATATATATATATATATATATATATATATATATATATATATATATATATATATATATATATATATATATATATATATATATATATATATATATATATATATATATATATATATTGGTTTGATTTGATCATTAGTGAATCAAAAATTGAAGTCATAAAAAAATTCATTCTTTACTATATGGATGTGACACAACCGTGGGTCGCATTGTACGAAGAGAAGAGGAGCAAATGAAACAGTGATAGGAAAGAATTCAAATGGTTGAATGGTAAAAATGTGCCTTATCCTAATCATTTAAAAGAAAATATGCCAATGACATTCCCTAACATTTGGGTTGTTGATCAAGTCAAAGAGAAATACGATGCATCTCATCGTTACCCGCATGTTGAAGAGGATGCACTAAACTTAGGGATTGGGTGCAGCAAATCGGTAATTATATTCTCTTTCTATATATTTCTAACTTCAAACTACACCTTAGAATTGTAACACAAGCGCACACACACACACACACACATATTAAATTATGTTCAGGTTATTAGACACATGACACTATGAATTTTTTCACTTTTTTATAGGTGCATTTATTCCCATCTATGTGGGCATATGGACATTATTTTTACACGCAAGATGTTGATTATGGATGCATGACGTAGGACTGTGGAGTGGAAGTTGAGTTCAACCAATCTTGTCGTGGTAGCCACTGCGATCAAAACCTAATGCAGGGGGCATTAGGTTATGTTGGAAAGATACAAGAGATCATTCAAGTGGACTTCTCTTCGTTACAATGTGTTATTTTTAGGTGCAAGTGGTGGGACACCTTTGATCGGAATAATGTAAATGAAGAATATGATAGTGGGCTGATATTTATCAACTCTAGAAAGATGTGGCATGAAGCTAGGGAGCCTTATATTTTCCCAAAACACTACAACTAGGTGTTTTTTTAAACCAAATTTGTTGGATAGGGACTGGTGGTTCATATTAAGAAATGACCCTAGATCAAAACACATTTTTGAGAACAACAATGTTATAATGCCAAGCGAGGAAGATAATCAAGGTGATGACAATGGCGAGTGATATGTACTTGTGTTATTTTGTCATTTATACTATTTTTGTATGTTTTTATTGTCATTGTTTCACTAGTTATATTATTTCTTTATTTGTCTTGTTGACATTTTATAATATAATTGGTAAGATTCACAAACAATTTTACATGTTTTTTTGTAGTGGAAACATTTTTACAATACTTAAAACTAAGTATTTCCAATTGTGTACATTATCTATGATAATAAGGATTCAAGGTCACAACCCTTCTCAAATAGGAACATGCGCACCGAATTTGTGATGGTGATTAAGAGGCATTTGTTTGACTTTCAAATAGACTTGGTGATGCATTTTTGTTTCCTATTTAGATTATGTGAAATAAATATCTATTTTTTTATGTATTTATAACTAAATTATTTAAAGTAGACATGTCTTTATCATTGTGAACATGATGTAATATTAGCTAGGAGAAATGTAAAAAACATGAATTTTAGTGACTATCTCGTGATAAGTATGTGGAAAAAATAATATTTTTTGAGTTTTTCATTAAGAAATAATCAAATATATTATTTGTCAAAAGTTTAAATCTAATTTATTATCATTTTTTTATTAATTAACTCACATTTATTATTAAAAAGAATTAAATTTAAACAAGTATAATAGCAAATAAAGAACCGAAATAACATCAAAATGTTATATCTTTATTACTCGAAAAAAATTCACTTGCCTCTTTAAGGGAGAACTTCCAATAGAGCAAATCTCCAGCTACAAGTAACTTCACATGAAGCCTTATCATGTTACATTTCTTTATCCTCATCTTTAGAGAGATAAATTTGTAATTTAATTGGTAAGAGTTGTTATAAATATTAAATTTAAATTGCTTGGAAATCTCATAACTTTAGCAATAAATTAAATTTTATAAAAAATATATATATATAATTTTTTAAGTTATATTAAATCTAAATTAATTGCGCTGAGAGGCTCTTTACAACTTAGTATGGGAGAGATGTTGTCACATAGTTTTACATTTAAAAATAGTAAAATAATAATTTAAATTAACAAATTCAAATTAAGGGTGATCAGTTGAAAGAAAGATTTGGTTCAACCCAATTTATGGTCGAGTGGTACACAGAAGTCCCTAACTTTGTTGGATTTGCATATTTTAATAAGAGATCTTTTCCTATTGTACTTTCATGAGTATGTATACTTGTTATTATGTGGCTTTGATGGTTGTTCTATTATTGTTACTATTATGGTTATATGCCGGTTATAAGCACGGTTTTATGACAAACATTAGTTATGGATCTCATCATGTTTTGATTATTAAATGAATGGTTAATGAATATATGACCTAATACATGATAATGCATCTATCATGAGAGGGCATCAAGTTTTATTAATGATTCTTAGATAAGTATGAGACCCCTATGTTCAGATATGTAATTATGACCTGTAGGTTACATGTTCATGATGTGTTTGACAAAATGCCTGTCATGGTTAGGATGGGTCAGGTTAAGACATTGATCAATATTTGAATTAAAGGCTTTGTATTTTTGTTAGTTATCATTTTTTAGAGTTTCATTAAGTTTTAGGTAGAGATTTGGGTCTTGGCCCTAAAAGAGTGGCTTAGATCTCGGGGTCGTTGGCACAAAACTCAGTAAATTAGTCTATTGTCACTGGGAAGCAGGCTCATGGGAGTGCCTAGAGGGTTACAATCATTGGCATGCCTTTTCATGGGAGTGAATGGGAGTTTATATCATTAAAAAGTCAAGTTAACTCAGGGTTTGGGTACCTAGAGTGGTTGGTTAGCTCTTGGGGGTCCTATAGTTCTCGAGGGTGGTCAGTAAAGTTTTGGTTGGATGATTCCACTTCATTAACTGTACCTATGAGGTTGATTCATATCATAGTAACTCTTCGTCACATATTTACCCCAGTGGACCAATAACCTTGGGCAAGTGTGGGAGGAGGGTGTTACAATGATTGACGAGGATGTGTACTACCAGAAGAATCACCAACACCCTAAAAACCATGATCCGATGGGGTAGTACTACCAGAAGCATCATGATCACCACCCTTTTCATCATGATCATGATCATCACCCTGATCATCATCATCACCACACTCATCTGATGTATTTGCAACTTCATGATGGTTGCCAGTATCCCTCATCGTTGTCAGTACCCTACCAGCTTCGATGATATGTTGCATAAGATACATAATCTTGCATGGATAGTCCATGTACAAACCCATGAAAAAAGGATCCATAGTGATATCTCAAGCCCTCACAGGGCAGACTTCTACATCAAACAAAACTATGGCCAATATGTCACAGTAGTTTATCCAGACTTGCAAACCAGTCGTATGGCTCCGAATGCCCATGCCCCCTGGAGGATGTGCCTCACCCTCTTGGGCCTCGACCATCTCCTCCAACATTTGATGGAGGAGGAGGCATTTCCCCATCAAATGTGTCGCTGTCTACAAAATATAGTACAAAAAATTAATTAGACAATTTCATTAAACAATTTAATAAAACAAGTTAAATAATGTGCTAGACATTAGGGGAATTTTGAGGTTTAAAATGAGCCTCCTAATAAAAATGTACAACCAAAATAAAATTTATAGAAACCAATAGGATTCAAGATGATGATTTCAACCATGGAGAATGATTCACCATTTTTGTAGTGAAAAAGTAAAAATAATAAAATAGTAAAACAACTTTTTCAACTCATATTTTCAACTTATCTCCCTATGTTTTCACTCAAATTTTGAGCAAGAGTACTCGTTGGATGCAAAATTTAATTCTTCATCCGGAGTAAACATGTTGTATACTTTCGATGGACATTGCTACATGAAAAATGAGAAATACGTGAAAAGCGTGATTACAATCACATTTTTTCATGTATTTCTCATTTTTCATGTAGCAGGGTCCATCAAAAGTATGCAACATGGGTACTCCTTGGATGAGGAACAGGGAAAATTTTAAGAACCCCCCTAAATTTATAAATATAATAAATGGGCGAATCTCCATGGTATATAGGAAAAATGGAAGGCGATTTTATCAATAATATAATATGTATATATAATTTTTTGGTGAATCTCTCACGAGGCATGGCGAATATTTTACTCAATTATAAAATCTTGTAATATCTTGGTGAGTCTTTCACTAAATAATAAAACTTTGTAAAGTCCTAGTGAATCTTAGCATAGGCTACATGCTCATTTGATTCCCCCATTTAAATAGGCTACATTCCAGGTGAATACCATGGGTCAATACCATGTTCCATTTTGGTGAATACCATGGGTCAATACCATGTGCCATTTTTATTTTTATTAATTCTAATATTAGGGTTAATAATGGTTTTTTGGTGCCATTTTGGTGAATACCATGGGTCAATACCATGTGCCATTTTTATTTTTATTAATTCTAATATTAGGGTTAATAATGGTTTTTTGCATGGTATTAATAACAATCTAGTCCATGGTATTTGTCCCATAGTATTTTGGCCATAGGTTTCACCTAAATATAACCCATTTTTTGAGTGTTCGTAAATATAAGGTGACTTATGGAGTAAATGTTAAAAAATGTTTTATTTGTTTACCATACCTCTCGTTTATTTATATTTTTATTAATTTACCATACCTCTTTTACAAATATGGTATTTGGCCCATAGGATTCACTTAAATAAAACCTCTTTCTTGAGCCTTCATAAATAGAACGAGGGTTATGGACTAAATATAAAAAGAGGTTTTATTTATTTACAATACGTCTAGTTTATTTATATTTTTATTTATTTACCATACCTTTTGAGTAAGTATAAAAAGACGTTTTATTTATTTACCATACTTCCGCTTTACTTATATTTTTATTTGTCTACACCCTTATATGTATATAAGGTGACTTATGGAGTAAATATAAAAAATGTTTTATTTATTTACCATACCTCTCATTTATTTATATTTTTATTATTTTACCATACCTCTTTTATAAATATGGTATTTGGCCCATAGGATTCACTTAAATAAAACCTATTCTTGAAAATGGGCGAATGGATTCACTTAAATAAAACCTATTCTTGAAAATGGGCGAATGGAAGGTTGTAAGTCCTAATTTCAAGGGCTAAATTTACCTTTTTTACCCTCTCCCTTAAAATAAGGTGGGCTATTTGGGGTGATTTGTAAAAATGTACTATGATACAAAATATTCGCCCACTAAAAATTTAAAACCCCTTAATTTCGCCAAAGGGCGAACATTCGCCCCTAAAATTATCCTTGATGAGGAATCAAATTATGCATCCAATGAGTGTTGTCTCTCAAAATGTGAATAAACGCATAAGGAGATCAGTTGAAAATATGAGTTGAAAAAATAGTTTTTTCTTTCTTCCCTCTAAAATTTGATGATATACTCTAATATTATTTTATTATTTCCACTATTATTTTATAATTTCCTTAGGAGGTCCATTTTAGACCTCAAAACTATCCTAATGAATAAATTTTATTCTAATTCATTAAAACAAGAAAATGAAACTAGATTAATTTAATGAAAAAATTAATATTACCTCTATCATCTAGAGGCTCAGCCGATGTAAAGAGGATGTTGGGACACCCTCTCCAATCAATCCTCGTGTACATAAATGCCAACATGACAACTGCATGGTCATCTTCACTGGCCAGTAGTGCCAGTGCCTTGGTATAAATTCTAGTCAGATACTTCGGTAGGCCCCTCTTGGGAAACATCTACCCCAACATGCACATATGGACCTTAGTGATCAGCATAGGAGGGTGACGGTCAAATATAGGCCTCATCTCTAGAAACCTCTCAAAAAATAAAAATAAAATCTCGGAAGCGAAAGGGAAGGTCTCCATCCCATGTCTCAATGCATGACATCCATCTAAAGCATGCAAAACTGCCTCAAAAATATGGCAGACTATCTGATGCAATGTGGCACTTGAATCAAAGAATCAACATCATTAAAAAAATGGGAAACTAATGCACTTCCCATCATTACTAGAGTGTGCAATCGTGGTGACTAATAATGAGAGGCACCTAACCTCCTCTGTAACAAAAGAAGAAATTTGTAGTTGTCCACCACAGACCTAAAACTCTGATAGATGGACCACATGAGGCCTGACTTATCTCTTTGTGTACACATGCTAAATATTAGTTGCAACCCCATGGGGGACATCATGGAATTGAGTAAAATCCTCCCCTATCCTAGATAGGCCATTGAAAAAGTATATATCCTCTTTAGTGGGCCTATACCATTCCCTAGGGCTAACATGAAAAGCATGCTCTTGGACACTCCATCAGGGGATTAGATGCACCAATAAGACAAAGTGCACCTTCAGGAATGTAGCCTCCTCATAGTACTTAAGGAGGCCTACATTCCTTTAGAGCGCCCGAGTCGCTGCAGTAATAGGGCAAGGGTATAAATATCTCTCCCTCTCTTCGGTCTGCCATGTTCGGACCATATTATATGGTTCCGCCTACTGCTCCTGCTCCTTCTGGTGCTCCCTCTGTTGATGTCTCTATACATGATTGACATATAAAGTATATCAACCTCATACATAAAATATATTTTTTCTTTATTAAATGAAACGGGGATTTATAAATATGGAAACATAACTTTCAATTAGAAAAAAAATCATTGGTGTGCTCAAAACATAGTCATGCACCAGCATTGGTGCACTTTCAACTATAACTACACCAATACCGGTGTGAACATATGTATGATGCACTATTGTTGGCTCACAATTTTAACTTTTGATAGTTGTGCGGAAAACTTGTGCATCGGTGTGCACGGATAACCTTTTCGCATCGGTACAAAACGTTCATGTTATTGAATGCACCGAGATATGGATATATTTTTAGATATTAAGTTTGTGGTGCGTTTGGTAAATATAAATGCATCGGTCGTGACGTATGGACATACAATCTATTGCATCATTTTCAGTGCATTTTCATTTACAAAATGCACCACAACAACGATAGTGTGTTATTTTCATGCACCATGCGGTGTAATGTTTTTTTTTAGAAACAATGGCAAATTTAGCCTAATTTACAATTCTAATCCACTAAAAAATTAAATTACAAAGAAACATAGAGATTACCTAGACATTTAGTCTTCGAGGAGGCATTGTGAACATGTAATGGAGAAAAACAAATTTTAGGACAATTTGAAAAATTGAAAACTCAAACAGTGAGCACAGTACAAAAGGATGGTGATCAAGAGAAGCATTGACGTTAGGGAGATTTCATGTGGCAAGAATGGAATTGGTGCTTCAGATCTCTTCCGCACTGTAGATTGTAAAAATGAAAATTAGAGTCGGGAGGGTTTTTTTTGTTTAACCCTCCTTTGGTGCGTTTCTCCAAATGCACCGGTGCATGATATATCCAAAATCACTGCATTTTTTTAATTAAAAAATATCACGATGTTTTTCTCGAGACGCCTCAGGGCTTTTCTCTATAGGTATTGCACTAGTGTTATGTTTTTACTATAACACTATTATCCCTTTAGAGATTAAAAATTTCTTAGCAGTGTTCTTTAGAATATGCCCCATGGCATTTTGTTAAGCTAACCACATTGGGGCTTCCTTGGAAAACAACACCACATTTCTCTAGGATTTAAAACTATAGTGGTGCTCCTTAGTGGTATGCATTGGTATGTCTTACTATGTGAAGGGCACCGGTGCTATCGATTATTCAAGCACTGGTGCATTATGTTATTTAGCGCATCGTGTTTTTTTTTATAAAAATAATTTTTCAAAAGTGCCCCATGTTATATGCAAAATTAGTGCTTTTATGGGTAGTAAAGCATCGGTGCTTGTATGGATAGTAAAGCACCAGTATGTGTGTATATTTTAGACGCATTGTCTAAAAAACATCCGCCAAAACATCCACTCGCCCACCTCCGCTACAAACAAATATTCAGGCTATTTTTATATGGGCTTCTGCAAAAACCTCCACTAGAAGGTCTTTTACTTGTAGTGTAAACGTCAGAAAGGTAGTAATCATAATGGTAAACTCCTTTTTCATGACCTGATTTTTTTTCTTTCATTAAGATGAAAATTTCATCCATTGGGTTACCGAAAGAAAGCCATGATGGAATAGAAAAATACGAGACAAGGAAAAAGTCAGAATTTTCAAAGTTTTATAGAGGAGTTTAGGAAGCAAGAATTGGCATTAAATGTTCTTTTAAACTCCCCTGATACTTTGATGAAATATATTGGTGCTTTGCATAGTTATCTTCAACATTCATTGATGTTATTTGAACTCACTACTCTTGATGAAGCTAGTGTGAAAGAAAATTATCTTGAAAACAAGGGAAAGCATGAACAAGACAACCATGCAAAGAAGACAATGAAAACAAAGAAAAATAAATAGAATCCATCTTGCTTTAATTGCAAGAAAGAAGGGCATGATGAGGAGAATTGTTGGAAACTACATCTATGGTTAAAGCCTAAGAACTACGGTGGCAAAGGGAAGCAAAATACTATTACTACAATGCAACATGACCCAGGTTATGATTTGGAAAATGAGATGAAGATCATAACTATTGGGATTGTAGGTGTTGGACCAATGATGGGTAGAACATCAAATAATGCATGTCTTCAAGAACTTGAGGAGATCGACTAAAGCATTCAAGAAAAGAATGTTAAACTAAGAAGACTACTATAATAAGAAGAAGAGGAGAAGCAGGCATTATAGTTTTAGTTACAAGCCATAGAAGAGGCCTTAGAAAAGTTGAAGTGCAGTGAAGGCTTAGAAAATCCATCATCACCCACTTCAGAATCAGAAATTGAGGTAAACAATGTCATTGATTCTTTAGTTTCATGTTCTCATTATGATGATGGTTTTAGTGCATTTGAAAGGAACACCAAGGGCATTGGTTTGAAGCTATGGAAGAATATGGGATATGAAAGAAAGGGCCTAGGAGTTAATGGCCAAAGAATTGTGAACCCCAACCATGTGGTGGAACTACCTCGATATGTAGGATTAGGCTATGTCAAAGAGGAAGCTGGAAAAAGACACTCCAATCCCATAGAGATAGGAGAGTGTTCAAGAGACAAGTCTAAGTTAGTGCAGGATGTTGAGAGCACATCAGAACCTTCTAGTGATAGTGATCATTTCAAAGGAAGAACTAAGTCAAATTTTCCTCGCCATAGTTGCACAAAAAAAAATATTCAAGGAAGGTTACATCACCCAAGAAGGAGACATAAAATAAGGTCAAGAAAGTTCAGAGGAAGAAAACCCATTGTAGCCATTGCAAGAAGGGTGGACATTATAAAGCCACATGTTGGTCCATTCAGAGCTACACCCAAGGAAGGAATAGAAGCCTATGAAGGCACTTGTAAAAGAACCAACCGATGAAGCAGTTCAACAAGGAAGCCAGTTACAGGAAGAAAGCCTATTAGCCTGGTTAGGTAAGAGATGGGTAGTTTTTTTAAGTAGTTGATTATAGCTACCATTTTAAATCACATGTTGCTTTTTAAAGACCCCATAGATGGGAAATAATTGTAAAAGTGATGAAGAGTATAAAATCACTTCAGTATTCAACATAGTGATATTTTGGGCTTTATTTGGATAGAAAGAGATATGGGTTCTATTGTAAAAATTGACCATGAGTGTTTATAAACTCTTGGCAAGTAAGATCTTGCTTAGAATCTTGCAAGTTGTGAGACATGCCTTGGAATCTATAGATTTTCATATGGATATAGGTGTCAACTTCATTATTTTGGTTTTCGTTGGGTGTGGAGCCTGATTATCTTCCTGATTGTTCAGAGGTTTTTGTTTTAGTCACGTTGGATCCTTGTTCCTAACGGATCAGCAATGCTACCCATTTAACCACTGTCAGGGGGTCCTGGGGGGGTGATGACGACTTTTATGAGCACCCCCAGAGCTAAAAATAGATATAAATTTTCCTTGTAAAATATTGTAATTTCATAGTCAATTTGGGTCGTTCATTAGGCAGACGATTTGACAGTAGAAGTTATGTTAATTTATGGTTTTTCTCCTTAGAAGGCAACCCTTATATGAGGGAATTGTATTGCAGTTGTGTATTATTATTTTGAGAGAGAGAGAGAGGAGGTTGTGTGAGAGTGAAGAGGAAATTTCAGTCGATCTGTTGTAGGTTGCATCTCTTAATTTTTCTAGATAATATAAAAGGAAGGGTTAGTTGTTTCTTCATGGACGTAGCCCAAGTTAGGTGAACCATGTATATATGTGTCTCTCTTGTTTTATGTGTTTTTTGTATTTGTGTGTCCACAATATTTTGTGTCTTTCATTGCTCTGTTATTTAATTTCTAACAACTGGTATCAGAGTCGAAGGTATATTTGGCTAATAAACTCGCAGGAGAGAAGCATTCGAGTGGGAGAAATGATGGAAGATGGTAGGTTTAGGGTCAAGAAATTTAATGGCCACAAATACTAGTTGTGGAAGATGAAGATGGAATATTATATGCATCAGAAATATATGTACCTACCATCGAGTGGAAAGAAAAGGAAGTTGATGAGTATGACAGACGCATAATGGGATATTCTCGACAGATCAACACTAAGAACAATACGGTTTTGTGTGGTAGCATCAATGGCTTTCAACATTTCAAAGGAAATGACAACAAAAGGTTTAATGATGGCATTGGAAAAACTATATGAAAAAACATCGACCTCAAATAAGTATTTCTTATGTAGCATTGACTTAATATTAAGATGTTAGAAGGTGGACCTATTGTTGATCATTTAAATGAATTTAACATGGTTACCAGTCAATTAAGTTCTGTAGCAGTAAATTTTGATGATGAAGCCTAGGGCTTTGTTTTTTCTGTGCTCATTGCCTAAAAGTTTGAATGTCTTGGTTATGGCTATCAATAAATTTCTCTCTGTATCTAGTACTTTAAAGTTTGATGATGTTGTTGGTGCGATCCTTAGCGAGGAAATGTGACAGAAAATCTCATGTGAGACATCAAGTAATGCTTTGACTGCAGAGACTAGAGGAATAAAAATGAAAATAGGAAGGAGCCTAGGAAATTATAGTAAGTAAACAAAAGGTAGGTCCAAATCTAGATCAGGGATAGTGTGCTTGAAACGCAGGAAAAAAGGACATCTAAAGAAAGAATACAAAACTCGAAAAGAAAAGGAAGGAGATGGAAAACAAGAGAACAATCATGAAGCGAATGTGATAGGTGGTGTGTTGAAAGATGCTTTGATTATTTAATTAGAGAATATTGTTGATGCTTGGGTGGTAGATTCAGGGGCCTCATTCCATTCCACACCTGATACGAAACATTTTCATGACTTGTTCTAGGATATTTTGGATACATTTATTTGGGTGATGATAAACCCTGTAAAATCATTGGAATGGCTAAGGTTTTATAAAGAAACAAAATGGAAACCAACGGCTATTGAAGGAGGTAAGGAATGTTCTAGATTTGAAGAAAAACATAATTTCAACAGGGAAGTTAGGTGGTGAAGTGTGTGTAATTACATTCAAAGACATAACCTAGAAGGTCACTAAAGGAGCCTTGGTAATAGCAAAAGGAGAAAAGGTTGGTATGTTGTATTTATGCAATGGTATTTCTAATTGTGTTAATGCTTTAACCTTCACATGAGAAAATATGACATTGTGGCATGATAGGCTTGGGCACATGAGTGAGAAAGAGATGGAGATTCTTCACTCAAGAAATTTGTTGTCAAGTTTGAATCATGTTGATTTGAATTTCTGTGAGAATTGTGTTTACGGAAAGCATAAGAGAGTCGGATTTATCAAAGTTGGGAAGGAAAATAAGAGAGAAAAATTAGATCGTGTGCATACATATGTATGGGGACTAGCTCAGGTATCATCTCTTGGTGGATCTCGCTATTATGTTACTTTTATTGATAATGCAACTAGAAAAACCTGGATTTATTATATTCATAATAAATCTGATGTATTTGATACTTTCAAGAAATTGAAAACTTTGCTTGATAATGATACAAGAAATAATTTGAAGTGTCTCAAATAAGAAAATGGAGGTGAATAATGCAGCAAAGAGTTTGATAACTACTATTCAGAACATGGAATTTGCAGAGAGAAGACAGTTCCAGGAACACCACAGGAAAATGATGTGTCAGAAGGGATGAATAGGACAATCATGGAGCATGCAAGGTGCATGAGATTGCATGCAGTATTTCCCTTACAATTTCTAGGAAGATGATGTAGATATAGTTGTTTATATAATAAACAGAGGGCCTTTAAGTTCCTTGGATGGTGGTATTCTAGAGGAGGTATGGACAGGTAAAAAGGTAAGCTACTCATTTTTAAAGACTTTCGGTTTTGAAGCCTTTCTCCACGTTAATAAAGAAAATAGAACAAAGCTTGAGGAAAAATCAAAGAAATGTACCTTTATTGGATATGGTGTTAATGATTTTGGTTATCGCTTATATGATTATGAAAAACAAAAAATCATTAGGAGCAGAGATGTCATATTCAATGAAAAGGTCTTATATAAGGATCAGATGTAGGAAAAGAAAAGAGAAAAGAAAAAAAATAATATGTGGTGCTTGATGAGATCACAAAAGAAAAGTAAAGGTGCCTAAAAATCATAATGATCAACAGCCACAACAACAACAACAGGAACTTCAAACACCTGAAAGTGGTGTTAGAAGATCTACCAGGATAAGTAGATCCCCTGAACAATACTCTCCTTCATTATATTATGCATTGTTTAATGATTCTGGTGAAATGGAAAGATATGAAGAAGAAATGCAGATAGAAACCATGAAGAAGTGGGATCAAGCCATGGAAGAAGAGATGGAATCCTTAATGCATAACTAGATTTGGGACTTAGTCAAGTTGCTTGCAGGTAAAACAACATTGCAGAATAAATGGGTTTACAGGTTGAAGGAAGAGGATGGAGGAAAACAAAGGTGTACGACTAGACTTGTGGTGAAGGGGTTTTAACAAAATAAAGGTATATACTTTGATGAAATTTTTTCTCCTATTGTTAAAATGACTTTAATCAAAACTATTTTAAGTCTAATGGCAATAGAATATTTGTATCTTGAGAAGTTAGATGTAAAGGAAACCTTTCTCCATGGATATTTGGAGGAAGAAATACATATGCAACAACCACAAGGGTATGAGGTCAAAGGAAAAGAGAAATTAGTGCGCAAATTGAAGAAGAGCTTGTATGTCTTAAAACAGGCTCCAAGGTAGTGGTATCTAAAATTTGACAGAACAAGGTTATACTAGATGTCACTTTGACCATTGTGTTTATCTTAAAAAGAAAAATGATGGAAACTATATTATACTACTATTGTATGTAGATGGCATGCTTGTTGCAGAGTCTAACATGCAAAAAATAAATGTGCTCAAAATAAAATTGGTAAATTTATTTGCAATGAAGGATTTGGGTGCTGCAAAACAAATCCTTGGTATGAGAATAACTAGAGACAAGAAAAATCACAAATTAACGATGTCTTAGAGTGAGTACATAGAAAAGGTGTTAGAAATATTTAACATGAAAAATGAAAACTGCAAAAATAGTTAGTACACCATTTGCTATCCATTTAAAACTAAGAAGATGTGTCCTAAGACCCATGAAAAGATGGATTATATGTGTAAAGTTCCATATGCATCAGTAGTTAGAAGCTCAATGTATGCAATGGTCTACACGAGGCCTGATATTACACATGTAGTGGGAGTTGTAATAAGGTATATGAACAGTCCAGGAAAATAGCATTAGATGGAAGTGAAGTGGATTCTCAGGTATTTGAGAGGTACCACAAATCAAGCATTATGCTTTGGTGGTTCAAAAATTTCTCTATAGGGATATGTTGATGCAGATATGGCAAGTGATAGAGATAACAGGAGGAGAACCATAGGGCATGTGTTTACTGTAGTGGAAAAATTGTTAATTGGGTTTCAAAGTTGCAAAACATTGTTGCATTTTCAACAACGGAAGTAGAGTATGTTGCTACTGTTAGCGCTCGAATTTGGCCTCAGGCTGAGGAAGGCAAAATCCAAGGCAACATCAAACCACTTAGCCTCGTAGCTAGACCTACGAGGACAAGAGAGGGCTCTCTCCGGGTCTATCTCGGCAAAAGGTCTTCAAAGGGCTGAGATGACCAATAAAGAACACTGTTCTTAGGCTAGTAAACTGATAGGGAAAGTTTGATTTAAGATTTTTAGGGTTTTGTTGGAAAGCTGAGCACGGCAATTTTGGGTGCGGGGATGAGACACGGTTTTTGCAGAGGTCTTTTTGGGGCAAGGTAGGAGATTGTCTTGATGCCTTTGAAATAAGTGAATGGATAGATATGACCGGTGAGGAGTCAAGGAGAGCAAGAAACCATCGAGAGTTCTCCTTAAACAGATGAAAACATAGATATTAAGCAAACTTAAAGGCAGAGCATAGAAACCATGAATTCTACCTTAACACTTCATTTACTTAATTTGCAGAAGAGAAGAGTAGGAAAATGATACACATAACAAGCTTACAAGTACATGAGAGAAACACACCATCAACACAAATCACCACAGGAATCCCAAATAGTGCTGCAAAACCCTGGCCTTTCCTTTGCCAAAATTGCAGAGATACAAAGAGTAATTCAATCTAAGCTTATCCTTCAAGAGTCCAACCATGAAAATGACTAAGAAAGTACATAATATAGGCAAGCTAACACATTTCCTTGCCTCTAGGGGTCAAGCTCATCATCCTAGGAGCTGTTTCAACCAATTCTAAACTGAGCACTACAATCTAGGCAATCAAAACAACTTGCCTCTATAAGTTAGGAAACCAATTCATTCATTACTATTTTATGAATGAATCTTCTAGCATAGGTAAAAAAGTGTCATGTCAACATAAAATTACATCAATTACATCAAGGAGGATGAAAAATCCCACCAAAAAGTCAAAACTGGTCAAATGTTGCGTTTTCCTGAGCTGAAGGTGAAAAATTGAGAAAATGTCCTGATGCGTAGCGTGCCATTTCTCAACGCATAGCGCACCTTTGAGCCCACTTTTGGGGCACTTCCCGGCATCCAAATGGGGCACAAGTGGGCTTGTTGGAAAGGTCTAGATGTCTACTTTCGAACCCAAGTAGAATTTCTCAATTTGGTGCCATTTGCCCCTCCAAAAATCAAATCTCCCAAGACTGCTTCCTGTGTGTCCAAAAAGGGGCAGTGAGGTCATTTTTTACATGTTTTTTGACCTTTTGGGGGCCCAAAACTTGATGAAATGTCTTGGCAGTGGCTAAGAAAGTGTAATTTGTCATGACAAATCCACAAATGCTGAGTTTTTGTGAAATGGACCTCCCCAACTTAAGGGTAGCGCGCGGCGCGCTACGCGTTGAGGGCAAAAACCTGTTTTTAGCCAAAAAAAATTCAAAATTGACCAAAATTGCTCCAAATTTTCTGAATTTTGAGCTGGGGGTGTACCATTGAGCACCATGCTCCTTCAAGGAGGCTTCAGCCAAAATCTGAAGTGGATCGGGCCTTTTCCTCCATTTTAGTGCCTTGGCCAATCGTCCTTTGAGTACCTTCATTTTCGCTTTACACACATGCATGCGGGCCCAATAATGATTCTTCATGTGGCGGAGCATATCTTTGTCCCTGTTTGCCTTGGCTAGCAACTTTTCTAAATGAGTGTTCACCCGAATGAGCATAGACCCTTGCTCAATAGGTGTCAAATCACCGGGTCTCTTGCGAGCCAAGTTCCGGTCTTCTCGGATCCTCCGCAACTCATCAAGAGTGTGTTCATCTTCTAGCTGCTTGTTACGATGCTCCAAGTAGTTGATTGTCCAATTGGCCATTTCCAATTTCTGTTGCAACAAGTGATTCTCAGCCTTTTGTTGTTGAATGACCTCCTTTAGCTCTAAGCTAGGAGAGCTGATATCAAGGTCAATAATATTCGTGTCCGGATCTCCTGAAGGTCCCTCATCAAATATGGGTTGCTTGCCTCTGTCCTGTACCTGTACCTGTACCTGTGCTGCAGAAGGCGAGACCCTTTCCACCTGATGTGGAGATAATACTCGCCGTGCAGATGCAAATAAGGCCCTATGGCCTCTCTGATATGTAACATATGAAGGAGCGTTGACATGCTCGGGCTCAGGAATGTCAAACTGATGTGAAGGCCCTCCCTCATCATGGACAATCTCGGGAGGTGGCTGTGGCACCGTGAAAAAGTCGCGAGAAATGAAATCCTCCCAAGCAATACCCTGCTGTGCCAATTGATGCATCACTGTAGTTTGCTTGAGTTAAGAAAGGATTTGAATGCTTGCTGGCAAGTTCTGGGTGAAAAACCCAACACGTAGTGTGCCTCGCCCAATGCGTAGCACACCTTTGACGCGTAGCACACGAGAAATTTTGCTCTGAGAAAGGCAGCCTGATGCGTAGCGCGCCCCTGACGCGTAGCGCGCCCTCCCTGATGCGTAGTGCGCACCCAGCTACATAGGGCATTTTGAAGGAATCGTTTGGAGGCCTTCCCGGTGTTGAAATCGAGCGCAGGATAGCTCGTTGGAAAGGTATTTGAGTATAATTTCCAAAAAAACTAGAATTTTTAAATTTGGAGTTCATTTGATCTGTCAAAAATAAAATCTCCCAAGACTGGTCAAAATGTGCCAAGTGAGGCTGCCTCAAGGAAGAGTGTTGTTTCAGTCAACTTTTGAATGCCTTCCTCAACTCCAAATTGAGCTCATGATAGCTCATTGGAAATATATTTGTGTCTAGCTATCATTTGACTCATCAAGAAAGTCAGTTGGCCAACCAAGCTAGGAGAAAACTTGATTTTCCCAAGGTCACTTCAGAGGTGCATTTGATTCTCCTGAGGCAATGGTATTTTTGACAGTTCTCTAAAACCATGACACATGTGTAAGAAGTGAAGGAAATTTTTCCTCCTTGGCATGTTTTGGACAAAAACCTCTCTCAGTTTTTCAAAATTCATCTTTTATTGCTCAGAAACATCATTTTACTGAAACTTATCCCAATGTGTAGAACATGGGATTTTGTCGAAATGAAGCGAAATGAAGGGGATAGGGGGCTTCTAAATTCTTGACGAAATTTTTGGGAGTAGGGAGGGATGTTAGGAAGTAGGGGAAAGTGGAATCTCAGAGATCGAGTGAGGGGAAGGGGTCCAAAAGGGCAAAACACAGGCCTAGCCTAGAAAATTGCCAAGTTGTGGCAAGAAACTAGGGTTTGTGCAAAAATGAGGAATTTGGGGGATCTCAGTGATGGGAAGCATTTGATAAGGTACATGAAGGATAGGGGAAGGTGTATGAACATCTAGATACAAGTTTTTCTAATTATTTGACCATCCAAGAGAGATTGCCTTCAAAACCCTAGGAGAGGGAAATGAACTTACCTAGGCGCAACTAAAGCATGAACAAGATGTAAAATGACTCATTAGACATTGACATGATAATGAAAACCCTATGAATGATGATAGACTCAGCAGAATGATGACATGGATTGGCATTTGGGCAATTTTGAAAGGAGTGAAAGCAAACCCTAGACCTAATGCCTAGTGACCAAATTTTGCTTGAAGACTCACTGAAATGACAAGATTTGACCTTAACACTTAAAAATCACTTTGTAAGAGCATATTTGATCACTGGAGGAAGGCTGGAAAGACTGACACTAACATTGGCTCCAATGGGGATGGTAGCTCCTTGGGGGTGCCAAGAACAACAGATCTTTGGGAGAGCAGACCAGTGCTTTCATCCATTGGGCGATGGAGTCATTATTTCCACCTTTGACACAAAACTTTGACACATTTATTGAATGAAAACTTGACTGAAAACTGACTGAAACTTAACTGAAGCTTGACTCAAACCGACTCGATGGCAAACTGAAATAACTTGAAAAACTCACTCAACAGACCAAACACAAATGACTCATGACTGACTTAAAACAAGACTTTTCAAAGCTTTTTGAGGGGCAACAGTCCATCAAGATTTGAAATCATGATGACAACCACCTGTGTTTCTTACAAGACAATATACATCAAACTATATCAAAATGCCAATGCAACCAATCAAGCAGATGCCTTCTTGATTGATTCTCCTGATTAGATCTTCTGGTCAACAGTACAAACCTATCACTGGGCATCCAAAAACATAGTTGACCATGGCTACAACAAAACACTGTAATAAACACTTTCACTGCTGGCTGCAACAAACTTGCTAGAGGATCGTAAAAAACATGAAGATTTGCCATTGCCACCTTCTGCTGAAAGAACAAGGTGTCCTCTGTTTCAAATTTTGATCTGCCTTCATCATGTGCTTCAGTAAAAGTATGCTCATAGGCTTCAAAAAACTCTGAACAAATGGATGAGAAGATCTCTTCTTGGAAAAACATTTCAGCACATGAAACATATGAAGAGGAATCTGAATGGAAATCCTGAATGTTTTGATCTTCTGTGGTGTGAATGTGCTGTAGGTCATTCTTAAACAAAAAACAATCTTCGAGATTATCAAACATGACAGCCTTATCATCTTTGTGAAAGAAAAAATTATCTTTTTGCTGGTCTACAAAACTGATTATAAGACAGTCATCTTTTTCAAAAGAGGAAGAAGTTTCACCAACACTTTCCTGACTATGTGTGCACTGCAAATCTGCTGTAGCTTGGGCTGTAACAAGACCTCTCAAAAGTAGATCTATCTCATCTTCAGACAAAGGAGACAATGCTTTTTGTTTTCTTCTGCTTAAACAATAATTATCTTCATATGACAGGGCATTCAAACTATCATTTATTACTGAGTTATTGAAAGGAGATTCATCACTTACTTGCACAAAGATCTCATTCTCTTGTTCATGAACATCTGAATCCAAAACTCTGTCTATGATCTCAACAACAAAGCTCTCCTTTTCAGGATTCAGCACAAGATATGCTTGGTCATCACAATCTGAATGTAGTTCTGAAGTAGCTGACTGGACATTATCACAATCTACAATCAGCACTGGACTTACTTGCATGCTGTTGTCTTCTGTGGGCAGATCTGAAATGTCATTCTCCCTTTCATCATTTTCAGCCATATGACCATCTTCAGCCTGCTGATCTTGATTCTGCTGCAAAATGTCCTGATCATCTGGACAAGTATCCTCTAAGTTTTCTTTATGCTGCTGAAATGGATTCTCATACAGAGCCTCCATGATCTCATCATCCATAAAATTATCATCTTCATAATATTTCTCAAGGCTTTCAATAAAACTATAAGCATGCTTGCAACAGTCTTGAACTAAATTTAATGATGGATAAGAGTCCTTATATCGTTCAATGAACATAGCATGAAAATCCTTTAAACAGTAAATACAAGCAGGCGGCAAACTTTCATACCATGATTGGGCTTTACCTTCTAGAGTGGCCAAGAATATCTTCATCAAGCAATCTTCAGGAAAATCAACCTTCAACTTGCGAATATGCATGTGAAATCTAACCAGATGTAGAGCAGCGTCCTTCCTACCATCATCTTTAAATGTAGGAAAATTCCTTGACCAATCTACCTTCAGAATTTTATTTGGAAAACCAGGGATGTGATCTCGGCTCATGGGAGCATATCTTCTTGCAACCCGATCCATTTTGAAAAGCTCAAAGCTACTAATCTTCCTGCAGTGAAGTCACCATGAAGCATTGATCTCTGGAGTTTTCAGTGAAGGAGTCGCCAGTGAATGATTTCAGCCTTGTCAGTTTCTGATCGTTGTCCACCATCAACAATCAGATCTGAACTTGATACATGTACTGGGGTAATTAACAAGTTAGATGTCACATTTACAAGCTAGACCGGAGATTGACTGAAGCAGAGTTTATCTACTTCTGCTAATGCAAAGAAAAAGCGTTTCGAAGGCTACCTGGCATAACTTCAGGCTCCGTCTGTAGCTTATAAAACAAATGACATCAACAAGCAAACCATTTGTTCTCCCCAATATGGTTGCCAATATGTTAGCGCTCGAATTTGGCCTCAGTCTGAGGAAGGCAAAATCCAAGGCAACATCAAACCACTTAGCCTCGTAGCTAGCCCTACGAGGACAGGAGAGGGCTCTCTCCGGGTCTATCTCGGCAAAAGGTCTTCAAAGGGCTGAGATGACCAATAAAGAACATTGATTTTAGGCTAGTAAACTGATAGGGAAAGTTTGATTTAAGATTTTTAGGGTTTTGTTGGAAAGCTTAGCATGGCAATTTTGGGTGCGGGAATGAGACACAGTTTTTGCAGAGGTGTTTTTGGGGCAAGGTAGGAGATTGTCTTGATGCCTTTGAAATAAGTGAATGGATAGATATGACCGGTGAGGAGTCAAGGAGAGCAATAAACCATCGAGAGTTCTCCTTAAACAGATGAAAACATAGATATTAAGCAAACTTAAAGGCAGAGCATAGAAACCATGAATTCTACCTTAACACTTCATTTACTTAATTTGAAAAAGAGAAGAGTAGGAAAATGATACACATAAAAAGCTTACAAGTACATGAGAGAAACACACCATCAACAAAAATCACCACAGGAATCCCAAATAGTGCTACAAAACCCTGGTCTTTCCTTTGCCAAAATTGCAGAGATACAAAGAGTAATTCAGTCTAAGCTTATCCCTCAAGAGTCCAACCATAAAAATGACTAAGAAAGTACATAATATAGGCAAACTAACACATTTCCTTGCCTCTAGGGGTCGAGCTCATCATCCTAGGAGCTGTTTCAACCAATTCTAAACTGAGCACTACAATCTAGGCAATCAAAACAACTTGCCTCTATAAGTTAGGAAACCAATTCATTCATTAATTTTTTGCTATTTTATGAATGAATCTTCTAGCATAGGTAAAAAAGTGTCATGTCAACATAAAATTACATCAATTACATCAAGGAGGATGAAAAATCCCACCAAAAAGTCAAAACTGGTCAAATGCTGCGTTTTCCTGAGCTGAAGGTGAAAATTTGAGAAAATATCTTGATGCGTAGCGCACCTTTGAGCCCACTTTTGGGGCACTTCCCGATATCCAAACGAGGCACAAGTGGGCTTGTTGGAAAGGTCGGGATGCCTACTTTCCAACCCAAGTGGAATTTATCAATTTGGTGCCCATTTGCCCCTCCAAAAATCAAATCTCCCAAGATTGCTTCCTGTGTGTCCAAAAAGGGGCAGTGAGATCATTTTTTGCAATTTTTTTGACCTTTTGGGGGCCCAAAACTTGATGAAATGTCTTGGCAGTGGCTGAGCAAGTGTAATTTGTCATGAAAAATCTAAAAATGCTGATTTTTTGTGAAATGGACCTCCCCAACTTAAGGGTAGCGCGCGGCGCGCTATGCGTTGAGGGCACAAACCTGTTTTTAGCAAAAAAAATTCAAAATTGACCAAAATTGCTCCAAATTTTCTGAATTTTGAGTTGGGGGTGTATCATTGAGCACCATGCTCCTTCAAGGAGGCTTCAGCCAAAATCTAAAGTGGATCGGGCCTTTTCCTCCATTTTAGTGCCTTGGCCAATCGTCCTTTGAGTACCTTCATTTTCGCTTTGCACACATGCATGCGGGCCCAATAATGATTCTTCATGTGGCGGAGCATATCTTTGTCCCTGTTTGCCTTGGCTATCAACTTATCTAAATGAGTGTTCACCCAAATGAGCATAGACCCTTGCTCAATAGGTGTCAAATCACCAGGTCTCTTGTGAGCCAAGTTCCGGTCTTCTCGGATCCTCCGCAACTCATCAAGAGTGTGTTCATCTTCTAGCTGCTTGTTACGCTGCTCCAAGTAGTTGATTGTCCAATTGGCCATTTCCAATTTCTGTTGCAACAAGTGATTCTCAGCCTTTTGTTGTTGAATGACCTCCTTTAGCTCTAAGCTAGGAGAGTTGATATCAAGGTCAATAATATCCGTGTCCGGATCTCCTGAAGGTCCCTCATCAAATATGGGTTGCTTGCCTCTGTCCTGTACCTGTACCTGTACCTGTGCTACAGAAGGCGAGACCCTTTCCACCTGATGTGGAGATAATACTCGCCGTGCAGATGCAAATAAGGCCCTGTGGCCTCTCTGATATGTAACATATGAAGGAGCGCTGACATGCTCGGGCTCAGGAATGTCAAACTGATGTGAAGGCCCTCCTTCATCATGGATAATCTCGGGAGGTGGCTGTGGCACCATGAAAAAGTCGCGAGAAATGAAATCCTCCCAAGCAATACCCTGTTGTGCCAATTGATGCATCACTATAGTTTGCTTGAGTTAAGAAAGGATTTGAATGCTTGCTGGCAAGTTCTGGGTGAAAAACCTAATGCGTAGCGCACCTCACCCAACACGTAGCGCGCCTCTGACGCATAGCGCACGAGAAATTTTGCTCTGAGAAAGGCAGCCTGATGCGTAGCGCGCCCCTGACACGTAGCGCGCCCTCCCTGATGCGTAGTGCGCACCCAGATACATAGGGCATTTTGCAGGAGGCTTTTGGAGGCCTTCCTGGTGTCGCAATCGGGTGCAGGATAGCTCATTGGAAAGGTCTTTGAGTCTAATTTCCAACACAACTATAATTTTTCAATTTGGAGTTCATTTGCCCTGTCAAAAATCAAATCTCCCAAGACTGGTAAAAATGTGCCAAGTGAGGCTGCCTCAAGGAAGAGTGCTGTTGCAGTCAACTTTTGAATGCCTTCCTCAACTCCCAATTGAGCTAATGATAGGTAATTGGAAATCTCTTTGTGTCTAGTTATCATTTGACTCATCAAGAAAGTCATTTGGCCAACCAAGCTAGGAGAAAACTTGATTTTCCCAAGGTCACTTCAGAGGTGCATTCGATTCTCCTGAGGCAATGGTATTTTTGACATTTCTCTAAAACCATGACACCTGTGTAAAACGTGAAGGATTTTTTTCCTCCTTGGCATGTTGTGGACAAAAACCTCTCTCAATTTTCCAAAATTCATCTTTTATTGCTCAGAAACATCATTTTACTGAAACTTATCCCAATGTGTAGAACATGGGATTTTGTCGAAATGAAGCGAAATGAAGGGGATAGGGGGCTTCTAAATTCTTGAGGAAATTTTGGGGAGTAGGGAGGGATGTTAGGAAGTAGGGGAAAGTGGAACCTTAGAGATCGAGTGAGGGGAAGGCGTCCAAAAGGGCAAAACACAGGCCTAGCCTAGAAAATTGCCAAGTTGTGGCAAGAAACTAGGGTTTGTGCAAAAATGAGGAATTTGGGGGATCTCAGTGATGGGAAGCATTTGATAAGGTACATGAAGGATATGGGAAGGTGTATGAACATATGGATACAAGTTTTGCTAATGATTTGACCATCCAAGAGAGATTGCCTTCAAAACCCTAGGAGAGGGAAATGAACTTACCTAGGCACAACTGAAGCATGAACAAGATGTAAAATGACTCATTAGACATTGACATGATAATGACAACCCTATGAATGATGATAGACTCAGAAGAATGATGACATGGATTGGCATTTGGGAAATTTTGAAAGGAGTGAAAGCAAACCCTAGACCTAATGCCTAGTGACCAAATTTTGCTTGAAGACTCACTGAAATGACAAAATTTGACCTTGACACTTCAAAATCACTTTGTAAGAGCATATTTGATCATTGGAGGAAGGCTAGAAAGACTGACACTAACAGCTACTATAGAGGCTAATAAAGATGTTTTTGGGTTACAAAGTTTTATGGATGAGTTTGGAAATAAGATGGAGATGGGCAGGTTGTACCATGATAGATTGAGTGCCATTCATCTTGCAAAGAACTCAACATTTCATTTCAAGACTAAACATATATAGCTCAAGTACCATTTCATATGGTAAGTATTTGAACATGGATAGTTGAAGTTGGAAAAGATACACACTAGTCAGAATCCTACAGATATGTTAACAAAAGTTGTAACCAAGGAGAAATTGAGATTCTTCTTAGTTTTGATTGATATTAAAGTATGATGATGAACATGAGAAACAACCAAGTCCAAATTGGAAGCATTGTTCATCAAGTGAAGCAACGATGGATTTTATATAATCAATATCCAAGTGGGAGATTGTTGGGTGTGGAGTCTGATTATATTCATGATTGTTCACAAGTTTTTGTTTCAATCGCATTGGGACCTTGTTCCTAATGGGGTGAAAATGTCATCTGTTTAATCGTCGTTAAGGGGGTTCTAGGGGGTGACAATTACTTTTATGAGCCCCCCCTGGTGGGGGTTCAGGAGAAGTTGCTACATGTCATTTGTCACATTAGGGAAAGGAACATCAGTTTGTATCTTTCGTTATCCATCAAACTGTTCCAAGGCATCCCCCTACAAGACTAGAACCTAAACAATCCCAAAGAGAATGAAATTCTTGGATCTCAAGGCTCAAAAGCCTATTTTGACTTCTTACACAGTTCCCTACTTAGTTTCTGTGCATATGCAGAAGAGACCATTAGAAGTTGCACAAAAGTGTGTTCTGTCTTACACTGTGTCCTGTGCACATGACTCAATACAAGTAAAAAATAAAAATTAAACTCTAGAAGCTTTGTTAGTCGAATATTTCCCAACTAACAACTTTGAATGGATGATTACTCAACCCTGATCCCTCCCATCATGGAGCTACTTCCCTCTCTTTGTGTATCCCCTATCGCACCATTTTTGGATCTGATTCCTTAGGAAGAGGATCCCAAACCTCCTCCTCTTTTCCTATAAATCAAACACGGGCCAGAGGATTGGGGGAGACAATTTAAGGTAGGCTTATGTTGTAGAAATAAGGCTATGAGGCTTTTCATCCAAAGAGAAGGTTGGAGATTGTGGGAAGAGGCTTGTAACATCAAGGCATTGATGTTGTAAGTTTGTTATCCCTTTTTATTAAATAAAAAGAAATTGTTCTTTTCCTAATCATGTCAATTATGATATAATTTGTGAAATTCCTTGATCACTCACATAGGTTATGATTGGTTATTGATTCAATTTATGATATATGCTGAGTTAATTATTTCATTTATCTTTCATTCTATACACTAGATTCTTTGATCCTTTGTGTGTTTTTGTTTATGAAAATTTCCTTCAAAAAATCATGGAGAAGTTGTGGAAAGCATTGGAATGGTCTCTAAAGCATGAAGGAGAAGCTAATTGTCGAAGGCACTGAAAGGACTTCGACAAGGATTTCATTAAACTGGTAAGTGATCCCTCACATATTACTTGTTTCGATAAATCATAAGCTAAGGAAAGGTAGCATTTCTTTTCTTGTTTGTTACTAGGTTTCGTTTTAGATTTAGGGAGATTTGTCTTGTCCACAAGAGGGATTAGTCTGCCTAACAAATTGGTGACCATACTGACAAATTTATCATTCTTCTTCATCTCCTTGTTTTGTCTCTTTTCTAAAAAAAACCTATTGTGTGTACTTTATCTTTAGGCACAGAGTGAACTTACACGCAGTTAGCCCTTAGCAACGATGCATATGCACATTGGATTGATCTATTTCCTGTGCACATACCTGGAATTTTTGAAAAAATGAGTTTTATCTTCACTAAGTCCAAAAAAATTTGTTTTTTATTCTTGATTACACTTGTTTACACCTTCAGAAGTCTATGGAATTTCAGTTGAGTGTTATGAAAGAGTCTTTTTTGAAATTTATTGTTTTCACAAATTAGGGTAAAAGATTCATCTGGTGTGTTGTAGATCTATCAAAAGGAATATTGGTTGGTTTTGGTTTCTGTCTCCTTGTCTTTCTTATTTTGAACAGATCAGATCGTGTGTTTATTTTATGTATTTGTGAAAAATTCTTTCGTGAATGAAAAGAAATGATTTTCAAGGATGAGTATTGTTTATGAAAAGTGCTTCTTATGCTGGATTTGAAACGAAAAGTCATTTTTCTTCCATTACTGAAGTGTTTCAAAATTATACTCTTGACTGCATTAAATTCATAACATTCATTAGGAGAAATTCATTTTAAGTTTTGATTGGTTTTTTCATGCATTTTGGAAAATTTTCAAGTGATTGTATGTCAAAAGGAAAGTTTCTTGATTTTTTGGGTTATTGGGCGAATTGAAATTTTAAAAGTTAATTTCCGCATTTGGGTAATTTGAAATTGAAGATTTGTATTTAGGAAAAGGGATATAGTGGGAATTTAAGAGTTTTTTGCATTTCCATTGAAAAATTGAAAAGACTCTCTCCTTACTTCAGTTAGAAATTCATTGAAAAGAAAATATTACAATTTCATGTTCGATTGCATTAAGGTTTTGCGTCAAGTCATAACACCATCAGTTTCATGTCCATTTACCTTTGAGTAAATAACAACTCTTAAAAACAATTCTAATAAAATAATTTTATAATTTTTATTTATTTATTTTAGGGCTATTTTACACCTACATTAGATCAGGTTTTAGGGCTTTGGAATAGGGAAGTGAGTTAACTTTCCAAAGTTGCAAACAAACATTAGCATCTTGCAATATGGAGTAAATCCATTTACTACAATTTGGCTCTGGGAATCTCCCCTTACAAAGGAGTTAAGCACGAGATCATGCTGGACCCAGTGGGGTGATCAACCCCACCTCATTAGCTACGGTAGAGTGAATTACATGTATTAAAAAAGGTGCTAAAAGGTACTTGGGAGTAACTTGGAAGTAAACCTCAGATTAACCATGTTGAGGAACTTTCAAGGGGATTGAGCTTTGTTACTCTACCCTTGTGTGTATGTTTGATCTGGAAATGTCCCACCATGTTAAATTGTTTTAATTGGTAACCTTAGAGACCATAATCTTAGGGATATTACCCAAGGTGATGACAAAGGGGAAGTATTTACTGTACCTGGAATAGACGTTGGCTAGACTCACTTAGACCTTTTTGTAGGGTATTCTTCACTCAAGATGGCATAAGTGAAGATTAATTGCACCATGTCGTGTACATTAAGCAGTTTTTTAGTGTATCTGGTTCCACTCGCTCTTGCTTTAGCCACTTTTCACATTGATCTCTTCGTCGTTGGGATTCAGCACCAACTAGTGATTTCACTATGAAAAGCTTGTTTGCATGGTTTAATTCCTTAGATTTACTATCGCATGTTATTTTCTTGTTTTTACTTTTTAGATACCTTAGGAATGGATTGTGAATGTTATTTGATTTCTTAATAAAGTTTCCTTGTGGCTTATTCATTAAGGAATTTGCTTAGAATGTAGGGTTTACCCCCTGAATTTACACCTAGTGAATTGGAAAAGATTAAACTGAAAGGTCAAAATCAATAGGATTTGGAACCTCAAAACAAACTGAAACATCTACAGTTTTAGAATCTAAGACAGTAGAAACTGAAGTGATTCCAACCCAAGAAGTAGAATCAGGCTTAGTTCATTCTATCCCAAAAGTTACCGAAGTTGTTCAAAGTGAATCTGATACCAGAGAAGTTTCAGACACATAACTAATCGAACCATCGATCCGAATGTAAAATGGCATTAACCCATGGTATTCATCCACCCATGTTATTCTCATTCAACCATGGTATTTTCCCATGGTATTGTGACATCCACCCATGATATTCATTCACCCATGGAATTTAACCTTGGTATTGTAACCGAAAAAGGCTATAAGTAACAAGTCGCATTTGTAAAAGGATAGATGGTCCGCCATAATGTAGCCTTTATAGTTATTATATGTTTTAATAAAAAAAGTTTCTTTGTGGTTTTTTTTTATTGGGTGTTCTCCTCTTTTTCTTCAAGCATTTTCGTTTTTCAGATCTTGGGGGCCTCCCCACAAGATCCATTTCAATTTTTTTATTTTTTTTTATATATATCAGTGGTATCAAAACAGGTTATGATTCCATGGGAATGAGGGTTTTATGCATATTTTTTTCATCAATATTCAAAAAACTTCAGCCACATTCTACGACCTCCACAGAACACTTTCTTGGGAAAAGTGGGAAGAATTTTTCATTTTCATTTTTTTGTAGGAATTTTTTTGGGCGAGGAGTTTGTAGATCAGATATGAAACATTTTGTGAAAAATTTACAAAAACAAATAACATATCCAGATTCCTTGTGAAAAACTATCCAAATTACCAAAAAAAAAAAAAATCAGCGGAACTCTAGATGAGGGAGATATCGTTGATTTAAATCAGCGATGTTGTAGAATATTTTCTGATGACAATTCATGGACGACAGCTCTCCTATCATTTTTTTGCAGTTTTTGTGCAGACTTTTAGAAAACCATTGACATATCTGATCTCCTCTTGAAACATCACCCAATTTCAAAAAAAATTTGGGGCGAATCGGAGTTCAAATGTGGGAGATATCGCTGATTTAAAATCAACTATTTTTCAGAACTTTTGTGATGACGGAACAGTTGCAGCACGAATCAGAGATTCCAAAGTGTCCAGATAAGGATCTACAACACATGGAAAGATGAAGAATGGTCATTTTGTTTCCAAAAATACGTTATAATAAATATTCTGAGTTATATGACCGAGTTATGTCCATTTTAATTCTGGAGTAGCACTCAGAACATATTCTCTTTGTAGATGTGCCCTCCCACGTCGCTTTAGTAGGCAACGACTTCACATTCATTAGTTTCATCATAGCAACATCTGGCTTGGGTTCTTTGGAGACATTCCCTCCCACCCCAGGCTATGTAGGCACCTGCTACTTTATCAACAATGAAGATCATGGTTATGGGTCAACCGCACAAAATCCTTGTCATTGAAGTCCATTTACTAGGCCGCACACTGTCAGTATCACAGTTGGTCACAATCGTTATAGGGTATATCTATCATCAGATCTTCATTCATCATGGTTATTGGTCATCCAAAAATCCACACTTCATCGAAGTCCATTTGCTAGGCCACACACTATTAGTATCACAGTTGGTCATAAGCATTATAGGGTATCTCTATCCTCAGATCTTTGTTCATCATGGTTATGGGTTAACCACTTAAAACCCTTCTCTTCAGTGGCTCTTCATATTCAAAAAAGGCTTTGCAAGAAGGAACTTCACACAATGGCGACCATTGCCTCTTAAGGAGGGAGGAATTATCTGAATGGAAAATGGCATCAACCCATGGTATTCATGCACCCATGTTATTCATCCACCCATGGAATTTACCCATGGTATTGTAAGTGGCATCCACCCATGTTATTCATTCACCCATGGTATTTTCCCATGGTATTGTGACATCCACCCATGGTATTCATTCAACCATGGAATCTACCCGTGGTATTGTAACTGAAGAAGGCTATAAGTAACAAGTCGCATTTTGTAAAAGGACAGATGGTCCACCACAATGTAGCCTTTACAGTTATTATCTTTTTTAATAAAAAAAGTTTATTTGTGGTTTTGTTTATTAGGTGTTGTCCTCTTTTTCTTCTGGCATTTCCATTTTTCATATCTTAGGGGCATCACCCCAAGATCCATTTCAATTATTTTTTTATCTTGGGGGCCTCCCTCAAGGTTCGGATCAACCATAAATTGAAGAACCTGAATCTGATATTTCTCAACCTGAATCACCTTCAATTATTATTTCTCCTACTTCTACACAACCTTCATGTCGAAGGAAGCTTATAATTACAATTGGAATACCAACTGGTTTAATTAGTATTGAAGATATTACTGGGAACGAGGAGGAAGAATCACCTCGTACTCCAGTTACTACTAGTGAACCAAGAGTTTTTCCAGGAGTTCCTTTTGATCCTTTCCAACCTGATCCTTGGTATTCTACCCCTTTGTACTTTTTAGGTGAAGTTTTTCCACCTCACCGCATTCCTTTTTACTATTCATCGAGATAAATCATGTCAGAACTTCCTCTTGGGAGTCAACCTAACGATACTTCTATGTTTACGAGCTCTCCCGAGTCATTATTGTATGGTGGTCCTTTAATTCCTCCTAGATACTAGTCACTTACTTGAAATTTTTCAGGATCTACTCCTTCCCCTCAAGTTTCTACTTGGTCATCTGGTTTATCTACATCTATTGTTCAGAGCATGAAATCCATGCCTGAAGCACCTTTGGCATCAAACCAATATGTTCACATGATATCTGGTAACTTAGGTAATCCTCAAGTAACCCCAAATGGTGTTTATTACCCGCTTGGGGGTAAACCACCTTATCCTCCACCTGGAGGACAACATGTTGTCGGATCATATCCTATGGTTAAAGGACAACCTTTTGCTGGAACTTATGGCTAGATACCTCAGCTCAGTCCAGGTCAACCTATTGTGGCTCAACCCTTGATTGGTACTCCTTACCCTAAGACAAATATTATTTGGAACCCTTCTTTTGCTCAACATCTTGTTCCAGTTGCTCCACAAGTTCCAGTTTATCAACATGTTCATCCTACCAGACAATCTATTCCTCAAATACCTATTCCAAGTATTGGAGTACTTGTCCAACAAACTATCTAGGGAATTCCACAAACACCTATTCAGCAACCAATTCAACAACCTGTTCAACAACCAGTTCAACAACCAGTTCAAAGTGGAACTAAGACACCTGTTCACTCTATTTTCCATACATATGTTTAGCAATCGGTCCTGATTTCACCTCAGACACCTATCCCAGGAGTATCACAAATGACTGTTCAAGTTACCCCTCAAATACATGTTCCACAACCTACACATGATATCCCTTAAACTTTTTCTTATCAAATTGGTCCTAATGTCCAATCTACAACACAGATTCCTATCAAATAACCTGGTATAGGGACAATGCAAACACCTTTTCAAGGCCAAGCTTTTCAAATCCCACCTTTTCAAGGTCAAGCTTTTCAAGTTATACATTTTCAAGATCAAGCCTTTCAAAGCCCACCTTTCCAAGGCCAAGTTTTTCAAAGCCAACCTTTTCAAGGTCAATTTTTCCAAATTCAACTTGTTCAAATTCAATTTGTTCAAGGTTAATCTTTACAAGCTCAACCTTTATAGGGGAAATATTACTTGGGTCAAATGGGTCAAATTCCACCTTTCTAGAGTCAACCATACCCTGGTCATACTTATCAAGTTCCTTTTCAACCAAAACCTAGTATGATTCACCCTAGTTACCCTAGAGGAATGAAAATGCCAATCGCACAAGCTATTCCAGGATATCCTAGGTGCCCTCCTCTAAGGGTTGGACTAAATCCTTAGGTTTATCAAACTCCACAACAAGAACCCAACCAACACTTTCCATTCATTGCAACCTTAGATTTTCCAGATTTATCCCGGCTAACAAATGATCCTATCTATTATTATCCTTTTTGGTCAGCGATTCCTACCAAGTTACCGAGTGATATATCGAAGTTTGAAGGAAAATAAGGAGAGGACCCATCAAATCTTGTTATGCCATATCATCTCTGATGTGTAGTGAATTCATTAATCGATTATTCTATCATATTACACCTTTTCCAATGAACTTTAACTGGTTTGACAACAAAATGGTACATTTAGTTACCTCATGTTGCTTTCCATAATTTCAACTCTTTAGCAACAACATTTTTGACATGTTTTTAGCCACCAATTCGATATGACAATGGTACTAAACTTTTGACTTCCCTAAAACAATCAAAATCCACTTACATTTCCGATCATATACATGAATGGGGACGTATGCATTGTTTAGTCAAGGTTTTATTATAGATCAAATTTTACCTAAATGTTGACCAAATTCATAAAATGTTCTCCTACTCCTGTTGTTTTGAAGGATCCTTTTCCTTCTCAAGACATCAAAATGGTTTCACATAACCCATATTCTTCTTCCTTATTGGCATATATCATGATGATGTCTTCACAACAGGTTATTGTAGCAACACGATCAATATATTATGTATCTAAGGGTCCTGTAGTAAATGGAAAAGATGTTAGTTCATCTAGGTAACCTTCCAGTTCAATTCCTCCTCCTCCTTTTGAACCATTACAGGTTGAGAAACCAAGCCCTCACATGATGATTCAACCACCTCCCAAAGGTGTTGTTCGAAAATAAGCTTTCAACCTGTTGTGGCCACAACCACCACCCTATTAAAACGTGCTTTGGTAGCAAATTTGAATGGGTCCCCTAGAAGTTTGATCTTTCACTTCTCTGAATGATTTGTTTTTATCCCAAGGATTTTAACTCTGTGCTGAGTCAAATCTTCAATCCTTAATGGCCAAGACCCCCTTTAATAAATCTCTACTGCATGATTCATTCACAACCCAGTCTAGCCCTTCATTCATATCCTTCATCGGGACTCTTTCAAATCCCCATAAACGTTCATGGTGCCCTATGCCCACGCATATAATCATCCCCACTCTTTTCCATGGTCGTATGTGGACTCAACCCTCAAAACCTTCTATCACGCCGCTATTTCTATTACAATACTTTTTTAACATAAATACTTTGCAAACGCATGTAACTTACCTTTCAGCGCTCTTTCGGCCTTTATACATGTCTCAGTGCCGCCTCTATCACTATCGCAATTTCTCCATTTCCGTCGTTATAATGCACCTTTCTCTTTCGCATCCGCTAAGCGAGAGCCTTCCAGACTTCAAATGCAATTAACAACAACACATATGATGTCGGGTCCATTCCTCAATCGCAAATCGCAATCAGCAGAACCCAAGGCCCATACATAAGGCGTTCCGCGATATGGTGGACCCGCTGTGATTATTAAACATAACACATACATTTATCGGGTCTGCTTCCCCCAATCGTAAATTGCAATCAGAAGAGTTTAGGGCTTATGCATAAGCACGATGCGATATGGCAGACCTGTCGGTGTTATTAACCGCAACACATATATATATCGGGTCCGCTCCCCCAATCGCAAGTCGCAATCGGCGGAGCCGGGGCTTATACATAAAGCGCATTGTGATATATCGGACCTATCGGGACTATTAAACGCAGCATAATATGATTTCAGGTCCGCTTCCACCATCACAATATCATAGTTCGGCAATTCAATAAGCCCGATTCCTCTCCATTGAAACAATGCAATGCGATAGTGTTTCATGGACCCGATAGGGTATGGGTTCCCGTCTATAATATTTCAAGTCCGGATTTTGGATCCAGTTATGTGTTATGTGATGATATTCAATGTAAATTGGATTGACGATTGCGAGACTTAATCAATGCATGAAGTAAATACCAAGGGCCGATTATTTCACACTTGCTCCCTCTGATGTTATAAATGTTTTAATGAAGGCAAGATTTGTGTTTTTAAGCATTTCTATCATATTCTCATAAGAATAGCTGATGTTGGTTATCTCTGTAGGTAAGGACCGAGAGAAGGCAAGCAAGGTTGAAGAACGGATGCATAGGCATCAAGTATGGCTCCGGGTAAAAGAGGCATGAGCGGATCCGAAGAGTTTATATATGCGGGTGTATTCTATTTAAAGATCTGGCTTTAGGCATTGGTGGTCATGTTCCCATGTTTTGCCTGTGTGTTCCGAAGGTTATGCGGTGTCGGGCCTCATCATGAAGAAATGACACAAATACCTCCTCCTTTCAACTGGCATCCATTCATTTCCCTAGGAAATGAAACGCTCTAGTAGATGTGGCCTTTACATATCAGCCTTTTCATCGATCGATTCGATGCTTGTATATTTTAATTTGTATATTGAAAAGAGGAGGGAGGTGAAAAGTCAAGGGAGACTGAGCGTCAGTGGCTTCTGCATAAGTATTACCTCCGAAGATGAGAGGAGGACTTTTTTTGGGCAGAACAACTTTTGATTTATTTTGAATAAAGAAGACTTTTGGTCAAGAAAGAGCCTTTTCAGATTCATTTGCCTCTCCTTTTATGTGTTTAGAATCAAGATATTGTTGCTGGAATAAATATAAATGTGATTTTTTTTATGCATATTGATAACAGACAACTCGTGACTAGTCTTGGATATTCAAATATGATTTGTTACCATGGTTAATTCATGAGTGATTTTTGATTCGAGACCTTGTTAAACATCAATTGCAAGTTTTATTTGTATGGAAAGGAATGTGTATTCCTGCATAAGTAATTAGATTGCAATTAAGATTTAATACAACCTTTTTCATATGTGAACTAGTAATTGATTCATTAGTACTTGGAATCTATATATGATGTTTAACTTCCTTTTGTTATGCTCCTGCGGGATAGATTAGAATAGTTAGGACTAGCATAAGTAGTTAGACTTAGTGTAGATAGGATTTGATACATATAGGTTAGTTGTTTCGTTTGTTGATTTAATTGAAGTCTTCCTCCAAGAAGCAATCCTTCAACACATATAACAGTTTACGGGATCCTCTAAAACTCGTCAGAACTAGCCATTCCAAACAAAAGCAGATCTGATTGGGATCTGCAATCAGGTGAGTTCCCCTTGTTGACATAGTGAACATTTGCCACGTCAAAAAATTGGCACTAGAAGGAGGGCCTGAACTGACGTCCACAGCTTTTTATGATTTCATCTATAAATGTCATGGATTCAAAAATATTAATGCATGGATCGTAAAGGTCGAAAAGATTCTTCCTCCCATTTGGAATAGCTTCATTTCGAAGAAGAGACACTATGGGAGTATCCTGTCACTCAGGAACAACCAGCCAGAGTACTTACTCGGGCTTACACTCATTCCCTCTCTCAGCTCCCCATCTTTCACTCTTTACCTCCGACAACCAAAAGAAAGCCAAGGATCTGTTCCACAAACGAAGAGACATCTACAGTCCCAGATCTTGAAGATATTGTGCTAGAGTCCTTGCAAAGTATCGACACTCCTTGGGAAGAAATTCTTGAGGATCCACTCTCTGAAGGTAATCCCTGGCCCAATTCGAGGAATCCTAATAAAGAACACCTCGAAGAAACCTTCAACCAGAACTTCCTTATCCATAATATGGCTAACGTTCCTCTTCCAGGTGGGAATCATCTTCAACCAAGTGGGAACCAACTCCCACCTCCTCTGGGAGCACTACCTCCCTAGCTCGCTCAGGATGTCGTAGCGGTACTTGGGCAACAGCATCCCTTACCCAAGAATGTAGAAAGAGTACTGCCTAAATTCGACCCTGAGCGGGGAGACACCACTGATAACCATATTCACTCTTTCTTCCTAGCCGTGCACATGTTGGGGGTAGCCGATGAAGATATAGTATGTCATCTATTCCCTTTTACTCTGATTGGTGCAGCCTCCACATGGTACTTAAGCTTGAGAATAGGATCAATCACCTCATGGGCTACCTTTCAATAGGCCTTTTTAGACAAGTATGGTGATGACAAAACACCTGTAGCCTTAGTTTTAGAACTATCCCGTTTGAAAATGGACACCAAAGAAAAGGTCAAGGATTTTAACATCCGGTTCAATAGAATCCTGGCTAACGCTAGACCTACTAAGGAGGTGCTCATGGAATTCTACATCACTGCTCTCCCTATCCCTACTGCGATGTGGGTCAAAAGGAGTAATGCACAAACCTTACTGGGTGCCATCGATGAAGCAGTAAAAGTCGAGAATGAAATGATCAGTCTCATAGCATGCCATCATACAACCGAAGAAAAGAAAGCCTCTCAAGCATCCAAGAAGAATAACGGGGGTGATAACAAAGGGACTGAAATCAAAGAAAAGGATACCATAGATGTGGAAGGTTTGCAACGGATCATTAAGAAGTTGAAAACACAATCATTGATATGAGAAGGAATTATGGAGAGAGTACAAGTGGGAATGGAGGAGATTATAACAACAGAAAACCTTTCAAACCTTTCTATCGTAAGAAGACAGAAGGTGGTCATGGTCCACTTGCACTGCCTACTCCACCCAATGAAGGGAATTTAAATATGGAAGAGCTGGCTCTTATCGGATCGCTCCTTAACAACGAAGAACCTATAGTGGAGCTGGAGCCAGAACAAGAAAATGAGGAAGAATACCAAGTAGAAGAGCCCTTGGATGAAGAATCTCAAATCAATGTACTGTGGGATTTCTATACAAATGAGAACGATGACGATGAAGGAGATAGTATGGCAGAAATCCACACTAATGAAATCCACACACGAAGTAAGGGGCCACTTGCGGGCGTGATGAAGCCTGTAGACCAGACAAAGAAAGATGTTCACCCTTTGAAGCCATCCACTCCCAAAGTTCCTGTTGAGAAGGGTAGACCTAGTGGTGATTCCAAGAGTACTCCAGTTGTGAACTATCCATAGAAAGATAATACATCTCCGACTGCAACAAAGGCGACTCAAAATGGTAAACTCCCACCTAATAATGGCAAAACAGGTATGTTTACTCTGCCCTACCCTGTTTATAACATTGATTACAATATTGTGGATGATCTTAAGAAATCCCGAGCTAATATCATATACTTCGATTTGCTAAAATTAACGCAACAAAGAGATCTACTCTTGAAAGCTATGAACGAAGGGAATTGCAAATCTCTCACCAATCCAAGTAGTCAAACTAAAACTTCGGCGTCCAGACCCATTTGTACCTCCAGTACATCCAAAAGTCACCAGCCATGGAAGCCACTCCGTCAAAAATGAATCGAACCCCCTAAGATGTCAGTGCGCCCATGATAGGAAGGAAATCAAAATCCATGACTCCACCTTTCCTTATCACATTTGAAATATTCAACATTAATGTACACAATTGCTTGGTAGATTTAGGTGCCTCGTCCACCATTATGCCTTACGTTGTTGCTAAAAGACTTTGCGCGATACCTGAGAAAACTGGAACTCAAATTACGCAATTAGACTAAACAAATGTGAAAGTAATTGGGGAATTTAAAGATGTGTTGGTTTGGATGGCTACCAAACCACAATACACACAAGTCATTGACATAGTGGTAGTCGACATACCTGAGACTTATGGAATGCTACTTAGTAGAGACTGGTCAACAAAACTGAATGGATATTTCTCAACTGATTGATCCCATCTCTTGCTGCCTCAGAAGGGAAAAGGTGATATGCTGAGGGTTGATCGAGAAAGATACATTAAGTATGTGGTGATGGAACTAAATGGCCCCAATAAACCTATAATGTTTGCCAACTCTATCCTTGGGAATTATAGTTTCGACGTTTATACCACAGAAACCTGTTTTGGAGAATTCCATGCAGAGACAGTTGAAGAAACTGTGACAAGCACATAGTTGGAAGCTCTTCCCTCCAATCCAACTGATGAATTATCCTGTATTATAGTAGATGATAGGACTAATTTCATAGAAAGCATTTCAATTGATGTAACAATAGATTCTATATTTTGGACACACTATTTTGATGGCTCTAACTGCCTTGAAGGTGCAGGTGTTGGGAGCATTCTCATTGACCCGCAAGGGAACCAATATTTGATGGCTAGCCGGTTGGAGTTCACGTGCACCAACAACTGACAGAATATGAAGGCTTGCTACAGGGCCTGAAAAAAGCCATTGATATGAAGGTGAAAAATCTCAAAGTTTTTGGTGACTCAGATAATTTTAGACTAGGTAAGGAAAAGGATACATTGCAATTCGCCACACCTGGTAAGATACCAACATGAGGTATGGAACTTAATTAACCATTTTAATTCTTTTAATATCACATACATACCTCGAGGGCAAAACCGAGATGCCGATCTGATGGCTAGTATGGCTTCAAAACTTTTGCTTGATCTTAGATTAAACAAGAATAAATATTATGTTGAATTGATTTTCATACCATCCGTGCTTGATAACATCTCAAATTGGCAAGTGTTCAAAGATGACGAGAAAATCCTTGAGTTCCTGCACTGCGAGAAGACATTCAAAAATGTAGTCATTGATTAAAAAGAACATGATAGGCTTATGAATGAGAGGGAAGATGAGGAAAAGGATCAGTCCAATATAATTCCCAAGTCAGTTGTCAAGATGGAGCACTTGTATGACCTGCATGATAAATTCAAGAAGCCGACTAACTGCAAAACACATAGCTCATCCATGAAGTATGAATCAGTCAACCTTGGAACCAAAGAAGACCCAAAAATTGTTAATTTGGGCTTAGGATGCTCTCCACAAGAAAGGGTTGCGTTTGTTAAGTTGTTTAAAGAGTACAAGGATGTCTTTGCATGGACATATGGCGACTTAAAAACCTTTGATACCAGTGTTATGTAGCATGTGATTCCATTGGAGAAGGATGTTAGGCCATACCAACAAAAGCTTCGCAAGATACATCCAAGCCTAACACTGTTGGTAAAGAAAGAATTAAACAAAATGTTAGATGCCAAAATCATTTTTCCTGTTAGGCACACCTGCTGGGTAGCCAATCTCATGCCAGTAAGAAAGAAAAATGGAGACATCAGGTTATGTATCGATTTCAGAAATCTAAAAAAAGCATTGCAGAAAGATAATTATCCTATCCCCTCTATGGAACACATTCTTCAGTGCGTTCTTGGGTCTGAAATGTTGTCCCTATTGGATGGTTTTTCGGGATATAATCAAGTATTGGTGGCGAATGGAGATCAGCTCAAGACAACCTTCAACACTAAATGGGACACTTATGCATATCGTAAAATGCCTTTTGGACTTATTAATGCGGGTGCCACATTCCAGAGAGCTATGGACATAGCCTTCCGAGGATTGATTAATAGATCAATAGTAGTGTACATGTATGACATTACTGTGTATTTGTATCACAAGAGGGATCATATCCATCACTTGAAACAAATTTTCGAAAGATTCTGAAGGTATGGAATATCGTTGAATCCCAGGTATAATGTTTTCGCAGTTATAGACGGGAAACTATTGGGTCACATCCTCTCTAAAGAATGGATTGTTATTGATCCCGAAAGAATAGAGACCATCATGAGAATACAACCCCCTGCAAATAAAAATGCAATGCAATCTTTCTTATGGAAAATTAATTTCGTTAGGAAATTCGTTTCAGGATTCGCAGAAATAGTGCATCCCATGTAGCTAATTATGAAGAAAGACGTTGTGTACAAGTGGAACGATGAAGCTAAGAAATCGTTTCAGCGAATTAAGGAGGCCATCGCAGAAGCTCCTGCATTGGTCAGCCCCAATTTCGACAAGGAATTCTTATTGTACACTTTCGCCTCTGATGTTTCATATGCCGCAATCCTCACCCAAAAAAATGATGATGGAAATGAAGTCCCTATCTCTTGTATGAGCTCTAATCTTCAGGGAGCAGAACTGAACTACCCAGACATGGAGAAACAAGGCTTTACAGTTTTAAAGCCGTAAAAAACTTCTGCCCTTATTTATTAAAGGCTAGGACTAAAGTAATCGTTCCCCATCATCTCGTAAGAGCCCTCTTCGTGTAGAAAGAAATGGGTGAATGGAGAGGGAATTGGATAACCGCACTTCAGGAATTCGACCTCGAGATTAAGCCTACGAAGATAGTTTGAGGGTAGGGATTGTGTAGGCTAGCAGCAGAAGCCTTGGTGAATAAAGAAGGGACCTTCGAAGAACCAGAAGCACAGAGCATGCAAAATGCACAAGTAGAATTCAAGGAGGAGCCCCTATGGATTAATGAGATGCTGATGTATGAAAGCAAAAATTCAGAAGCCCTTTTGGATCCAGAGTCATGGTATTATGACATACATTTTTATTTAACACAAGGAGCATGTCCTGAACACATGGATGCATCACGAAGGAGAGCGGTCAGATTGAAATCTAATCAGTATCACTTGGCCAATGACACATTATACAGAAAAAATTACGATGGAATCTGGCTGAGGTGTTTGGAAAAGGATGATGCTAATCATGTCCTAAAAGAAATGCATGACGGCCCAGCAAGTGGTCACTATAGTGGAGGGACCACCGCTCACAAAATATTAAGAGCTAGATACTATTGGCCCACAGTGTTCAGAGACTCACATGCCTACGCTCGGAAATGCATGGTATGTCAAACTGTTGCAGGACGAGAAAGAAAGCCAGCCGTTCCCCTCCGACCCATTATTATTTATCGCTCGTTCCAGCAATGGGGCCTAGATGTCATAGGCGAGATCACTCAAAAATCTTCACAACAGCATAAGTATATACTCATGGTGACCGGCTACTTCACCAGATGGACCGAAGTCATCCCGCTTCGAAAGGTAAAAAAGACGAGGTAATGTCATTTATTGAGAAATTTATTATCAGCAGGTTTGGCATTCTTGACGCTCTCATATTTGAAAATGCTTCTTACTTTTCATCACTGAAATTGACTGAATTTGCTATCGATAAATCAATTCACATAAGGTATGCATCAAACTACTACCCCCAGGGAAATGGAGTTGTAGAGTCCTCAAATAAAAACCTTATCTGCATAATTCGTAAATATGTCGCCGGCAACCAGCGGAAATGGCACAACGCCCTAACAAATGCCCTTTGGGCTGGTAGAGTAGGAAAATCCCCATACTTCCTCATCTATGGACAAGAAGCCATCCTGCCTCCCAACATAACCTTTCCCTCCTTACAGCTCTCCCAAGCTTCAAGAGGGACCCCTTCAGCCTTACTTCAAAAAAGGATCAACAAACTGGTGAGGTTGGAGGAATTGAGAGATAAAGCCAGAAATAAATTTAGAAATCACCAAATGATTGTAAAGAGGTGGTTTGACCATAATCTGGCAAGATATGAGAATTACCAAGTAGGAGGCTAGTCTTTAAATGGGACAAGTTGAATGAACAAAAAGGTAAACACATGAAATTCCAACACTTATGGCTGGGCCCGTTCCAAATTGAGGAGAAAATTGGTCAAGGGACGTACAGATTGAAAACTTTACAGGGAGAAATTGAAAAACTCCCTGTTAATGGCCAACATCTTATGAGATACTTCCAATAACCACCACATGGTGGTTACCTCCTGAGTAGGTTAGGATTTTTTTATTTTTATTTTTTGTTCTGTTAGCTTAGTTATATTTTCGTCCCTTCCGTTCTTGTTATTTCCGCAGAGTTTATTTTCCCTCTGTTTTGAATTTCAATCCTTTTCAGTGAACCGATTTTGGTCCTCCACTCTCGCACTCACCTTTATAACTCTCTTCACATTGCCCTCATCCGTCACCCTAAGCTTTTGCCTCCCTCATTAACCAACTAATGAGTTTGCCAATCATAAATCCATCGTTACATTGAAAATCAAACGAACTTTCAATGATCCTGTGAGAACTTGAAAATCAGTTGTGGAATTCAAATCGAAGCCACTCATTAGCGATCTATTGGGAACTAGGTAATATCTGTGGATAACCTAGATACATGGAGCATGTAGGGGCATCTTTATAAAATGAAAAAATGTGTAACCACAGCTGAACTGGCATGGCAGAACGCTTCATTTTAAAATCCCACTCAGACCTAGCCTATACTTGCCTGTAAGGTTTGCAATTATTCTCCATTGGTCCCATCCACCACCCTAAGTTTCCAATACCTGTCATCTACAAGTAAACTGCCTTTCATGGGCTATGCTCATTTTCATATACCATGTGGCAAATCCAATTGTGCTTAGTCCTTGTGCTTGAAACTGGAAGGACTTATTTAAAAGAAAATGAAATGTCAAGTCCTTGTGCTAATCTGGAAGGACAGGTTGTTTGGGAAGCTGGTTAGGGTAGGGACTATTGCTGGGCTCAGAGTACTGGTTGACATAGCAAGCCCAACCTTGCTTAAGCGGTTTAAAAATATGGCATGATCCATGACTGCGCCCCATTCAATCATACGAAAACAAAGCACTGAAATTCTTACATAAAGTGCAGATAAACATATCTACATCAAGTTTGACGTACACACCTAAACAGGTATTGACAGACCGGTGATAGCCCCAAAAGGATTTTTGAAAGTAGAAAATAGGTAAAGGAAGGTCAATAAATCCCATAATACTACCATTGGAGAATGCCTATCAAAATCCTATCAGTAAGTTGAAGCTATTTGTATTTATCCCACCTAGAGCAATTAATGTTGAAGTGGAACCCATGCCTGTCCATCTATACAGTTTGCATTTCAAGTTTATCTTAACACCCTGATGTTTTATTGATCCAAGGTTTGTTTGGAAACAGAGATAACTGGTTCACCCAGTGATTTGCTATTTGTTGTGGCCACAACCACCACCCTATTAAAACATGCTTTGGTAGTAAATTTGAATGGGTCCCCTAGAAGTTTTATCTTTCACTTCTCCAAATGATCTATTTTTATCCCAAGGATTTTAACTCTGTTCAGAGTCAAATCTTCAATCCTTAATGGCCAAGACCCCCTTTAATAAATATCTACTGCATGATTCATTCACAACCCGGTCTATCCCTTCATTCATATCCTTAATCGAGACTCTTTCAAATCCCCATAAACGTTCATGGTGCCCTATGCCCACACATATAATCATCCACACTCTTTACCATGGTCGTATGTGGACTCTACCCTCAAAACCTTCTATCGCGCCGTTATTTCTATTACAATACTTTTGTAACAGAAATACTTTGCAAACGTATGTAACTTACCTTTCGACGCTCTTTCGGCCTTTATACATGTCTCAATGCCGCCTCTATCACTATCGCAATTTCTCCATTTCCGCGGTTATATTGTGCCTTCCTCTTTCGCATCCGCTAAGCGAGAGCCTTCCAGACTTCAAATGCAATTAACAGCAACACATATGATGTCGGGTCCATTCCCCAATCGCAAATTGCAATCGGTGGAACCCAAGGCCCATACATAAGGCGTTCTGTGATATGGCGGACCCGCCGCAATTATTAAACATAACACATACATTTATCGAGTCCACTTCCCCCAATCGCAAATCACAATCGGAAGAGTTCAGGGCTTATGCATAAGCACGATGCGATATGGCGGACCCACTGGTGTTATTAACCACAGCGCATATATATATTGGGTCCGCTCCCCCAATCACAAGTCACAATTGGCAGAGCCCGGGGCTTATACATAAAGCGCACTGCGATATACCGGACCCGCCGGGACTATTAAACGCAGCATAATATGATTTCGGGTCTGCTTCTGCCATCGCAACATCGGAGTTCGGTAGTTCAATAAGCCTAGTTCCTTTCCACTGAAACGATGTGATGCGATATTGTTTTGCGGACCCGATAGGGTATGAATTCCCATCTATAATATTTCAAGTCCGGATTTCGGATCCGGTTATGTGTTATGCGATGATTTTCAATGTAAATCGGATTTATGTTTGCGGGACTTGATCAATGCATGAATTAAATACCAGGGGCCGATTCTTTCACACTTTCTCCTTTTGATGTTATAAACGTTTTAATGAAGGCAAGATTTGTGTTTTTACTTATTTCTATCATATTTTCATAAGCATAAATGATGTTGGTTATCTCTGCAGGCGAGGACCGAGAGAAGGCAAGCGAGGTCGAAGAACGGATGCATAAGTATCAAGTATGGCTCTGGGTAAAAGAGGCATGAGCGAATCCGAAGAGTTTATATATGTGGGTGTGTTCTATTTAAAGATCTGGCTTTAGGCATTGGTGGTCATGTTCCCATGTGTTACTTGTTTATTCCAAAGTTTATGTGGTCTCGGGCCTCATCATGAAGAAATGACATGCATACCTCCTCCTTTCAACCGGCATCCATTTGTTTCCCCAAGAAATGAAATGCTCCAGCAGATGTGGCCTTTACGTATCAGCCGTTTCACTGATCGATTCGATGCCTGTATATTTTAATTTGTATATTGAAAATACTATGGAGGTGAAAAGTCAGGGGAGACCGAGGGTCAATGGCTTCTACATAAGTATTACCTCCGAAGATGAGAGGAGGAATTTTTTTTAGGCAGAACAACTTTTGATTTATTTTGAATAAAGAATATTGTTTGGTCAAGAAAGATCCTTTTCAGATTCATTTGCCTCTCCTTTCATGTGTTTAGAATTAGGATATTGTTACTGGCATAAATATAAATGTTATTTGTTTTATGCATATTGATAATAGACAACTCGTGACTAGTCTTGGATATTCAAATATGATTTGTTACCATGGTTAATTCATGAGCGATTGCTGATTCGAGACCTTGTTAAACATCAGTTGCAAGTTTTATTTGTATGGAAAGGAATGTGTATTCTTGTATAAGTAATTATATTGCAATTAAGATTTAATACAACCTTGTTCATATGTGAACCAATAATTGATTCATTAGGATTTGGAATCTATATATGATGTTTAACCTCCTTTTGTTATGCTCCTGCAGGATAGATGAGAATAGTTACGACTAGCATAAGTAGTTAGACTTAGTGTAGATATGATTTGATACATATAGGTTAGCTGTTTTGTTTGTTGATTTAATTGAATTCTTCCTCCAAGAAGCAATATTTCAACACAAATTATAGTTTACGGGATCCTCTAAAACCCGTCAGAACTAGCCATTCCAAGTGAAAGCAGATCTGATTGGGGTATGAAATCAGGTGAGTTCCCCTTGTTGGCATAACGAACATTCGCTGTGTCAACACAACCCACATGCTAGAGTTTCTTAGAAATATAACGTTGTTGAAGATCTAGTGATGTCTCCTTCAGCAATGTCATCTCTTGAAGTGCTGCAAACATGCCCAACACAAATAAATTTACTCTTGTCAGCTACTGGAGCAATTGATCCTCATGATTCTTATCATGTTATCTTTGATCCTGAAAGTCATTTACCTAGACTCCCACACCAACTGGCATTCCAGATACCAATTTTTGTCAAAACTAAATGAGTTTTTTGCATAGTTATTAACGAAGGAGCCTCTACGTGTATCATGTATATTGCTTGTTGGAAAGCTTTAGGTTCTCCAACTATCAATGAGTCACCTACCACTTTAAAATCCTTTGATGGAAGAGGTTTTTTTCCTTATGGGATCTTAAATGATCTACCCATAGAGTTAGAAGGTAAGGCAGTCGCAATCAAAGTTGAAGTTGTTGATTCTCAGCTTGATTACAACCTTTTACTTTGTAGAAGTTGGACCTATGCTATGTCTGCAGTGGTCTCAACGCTTTTTCGTATGATACTATTTCCCCATTGAGGAAAAATAGTAAAAACAGACTAATTTTCTTACTACACTTTTGACCCTAAATCTACTAGTAGTGTACCTTTCGTCAGGAAAACAATTACTCCCTTTGAGGATATTGGTATTGGTTTGCTTAAAGATTCATCACTAATGGGAATTTTTCATTTTCTCCACCAAATTTTCCCTCTAATGTTGCTCAGGTTAACATGATCTCATCAAGCACTATGGAATCTTCTAATCCGTGTATAGTGCTTTTAGAATATGAATTGACCTCCTATGGAACTGAGATGCCTTTGAGCCCGCTTGAATTGGCTTACCAAACAGTTCAAATTTTTCCCGATCCAACACATTTTGAAATTGATCGAGTGAATGGGATCACTGATGATTATTCTCAATTACCTTCGTTAGAACCAATTTCACTTCCTGATGCTTTCAACAATACATTTCCAACTGATGAAAGTATTATGGATATTGTGACTTTGGATGAAATTCCATGGGACGATTGTCATCATCGTTCCTCTTATTCTTCCTAACCTTGATAAAATCGAGGACGATTTTTCAACTATATTTTCCACTGAGATCGTAGATAATCCTGAATGGCCCATGTTAGTTCTTCAAGCTAAATCTAAAAATAATTTGGGAAACATATATACAATTATTGCAATTGATATCTTAGTCAAAACAGGAATTATCGATAACATTCACATAGGTGCTTCGTGCTCACCTGAAGAAATTCAAACGTACAAAGCTCTATTTCGAGAATTCCGTGACATTTTTCCTGGTCCTATGAGGAAATGCTAGGAATTGGCTCAAATATTGTTGTTCATGAAATTAAGACTTACCTAGATGCTAAACCTATTAGATAAATATGACGTCCAGTACATCCATGAAAGGCTATTGCTATTAAAGTTGAAGTTGAAAAACTACTTAAAGAAGGTTTTATCTACCCGCTTCCCTTGATTGATTAGGTTTCCAATATTGTTCATGTTAACAAAAAGCAAGGGATCATTAGAGTATGCATAGATTATAGGTATATTAATAAGTCTTGTCCCAAAGACAATTATCCTACCCCCTATATCATTCAAATCATTGATGATTGTGCCAGTAACGAAATTTTTTCTTTCATGGATGGATTTTTCAGACACAACAAAATCAACATACTCCCTGCTGATCAACATAAAATTGTGTTCATCTATCCATGGGGGAATTTTTCTTATTGAAAACTCCCATTTGGATTAAATAATGTCAACGCAACCTTTCAATAGGCCATGTCTTACGCATTTCACGATATCAAGCATATTGTACAACCTTATTTGGATGATTTACCAACTCATTCGCTGAAATGGGAAGATCATCCAACGCATTTGAGAGATATCTTTATCAGGTTTCGACACTACAATATATGCTTGAACCCTCACAAATGTGTTTTTTGTGTGAAATCTGGTTGATTACTGGGATTTTTTGTATCGAACGAAGGCATTCGTGTCAGTCTGCTCAAGGTAGAGGCTATTCTAAATTTTCCTCCTCCTTCCAACCTCTGCCAACTGCAAAGTTTATAAGGGAAAACAAACTTTTTACGTCAATTCATCTAGAACTATGGTGAGATAACTAAAGGCTTTACTCAACTGTTGAAAAAGGGCATCTCATTTACATAGGATTAAGTTGCTCAAGAATCTTTTGATGCACTAGAATACGTGTTGACTCATACACCATTGTTGCATCCTCCCGATTATCATCGAGACTACTTTTTGTATTTCGTTGCATCCGATGTCACCATTGGAGTGGTTTTAGTTCAGGAAGATGAATTGAATGATGAGAATGTGATATGTTATTTTATCGTAAATCTTATGAAAACTAAGATAAAATATGCACATGTGGAGAAATTGGGTTTGGAAACCATTCAAGCTATCCAAATATTTTTCACTACATTCTCTTACACAAAAAAACAATGATTTCAATCTATAACCCTATGGTTTACATTATTACGAGACAATTTCTAGGGGGAAAATATTCTAAATGGATAGTTAACCTGCAAGAATTTGATTTAGAATTCATAAAATCTAAGTCGAAGAAATCATTGGTATTTGCCAAATTGTTATGTGACTTTCCCTATACTTAGACGAAAACTGTGGCAGAGGATTCTCTCCCGGATGAATATATATTTCTTATCAATACTTTAGACCCCTGGTATGGAGATATCATTATACATATTGAAACCCAGACTTTTAAGCAAACACTAACTTGAATTGACCATCATTGTATTCGGTATTAATCCCAGCAATACACTATTGTTGGTGATACAATTTATCATTATGGTGTTGATTCCATTTTCAGACGATGTTTGAATCATGAGGAGACCGATAGACATTGAATTACTGCCATTCTGGAGCTTGTGGCAGTCATATGTCAGTGTTTTCCACTGCCCAAAAGATCTTGCACGCTAGATATTTCTAGCCCTCAATGTTCAAATATTATATAACTGTGGTCCAGAAATTCCATAATTGCCATATCTACGATCGTAAAATGTGTGCACCTCCAACTCCTCTTAACCCAATCATTGTTGTCGTTCCTTTTGTAAAATGGGGCATCGATTTCCTTACATGTAACCCTCACTCGGTTGGGAGGCATGGGTACATTATCCTAGAAGTGTATTATTTTATGAAATGGGCCAAGGCGATGCCTACATATAAGGATGATGGTGAAACAAAAACTATTTTCATATTCAATAAAATCTAGCCCTATGAATAGTAGCTACGCATGATGATCATGGTAGTAGACAATAGCATGATCTACTTGTCATAGCAAGCGAATAATCAGTCTAGTAATCCCCACAGTGTGCCTCTGGCAGTAGAGAGGTAGATCATTAATCCCAACATCTGGGATGTCTAGGGTCAACCTCTCTAGGTTGTGCTACAGCTCAGGCAAAGCATCTGTCGTGTCAGGGTTCTGTATTGTGGTAGCTACTGGCTGCTCATCACACCTATCAAATCTATGTAGTCCTACTAGTCTCACCGAGCCCACATCTGCATGATCATTTTGAATAATTAGTTTTGGATGCCAAAAAACAAAAACAAAAATGAAAAATTAAAATAGCCAACATGTGAATTTTTTTACCTAGGTGACCTAACTACATCCTAGCTAGAAGTGGGATATCTCGACCACCCATGTAATCCATGCATGCATGTGGAAAGTCTTCAATCATAATTATTTGGCATTCCAACCATCCAAATAAATCAGGAGTATATCGAACTGTTGGGCCATCACCACCTTCGTGGCGCGCCATCAATGTGACCCACTTCATCATACAAGGATCTTGAGGTCCTCTTACATCTATGGCTACCTGTGGGGTGAGAAGGGGGATCCTCTCTAGATTAAATGAGATAACAAAAGGCACCATACCAAGCCCTGACATGATGATTTGACCCCCTCCCAAAGGTGTTGTTTGAAAATCAGATTTCAACCCACATGCTAGAGTTTCTCAGAACTATAACGTTGTTGAATATCTAGCAATGTCTCCTTCAGCAATGTCATCTCTTGAAGTGCTGTAAACATGTACAACACAAATAAATTTACTCTTGTCACCTACTGGAGCAATTGATCCTCATGATTCTTATCTTGTTATCTTTGATCTTGAAATTCATATACCTAGACTCCCACACCAAATGGCATTCCAGATACGAATTTTTGTCAAAACTAAATGAGATTTTTGCATATTTATTAACGAAGGAGCCTCTACATGTATCATGTATATTGCTTGTTGGAAAGCTTAGGTTTTCCAACTATCAATGAGTCACCTACCACTTTAAAATCCTTTGATGGAAGAGGTTTTCATCCTTATGGGATCTTAAATGATCTAACCATAGAGTTAGAAGGTAAGGCGGTCGCAATCGAAGTTGAAGTTGCTGATGGTCAGCTCGATTACAACCTTTTACTTGGTAGAAGTTGGATCTATGATATGTTTGTAGTGGTATCATCACTTTTCCATATGATATTATTTCCCCATTGAGGAAAAATAGTAAAAGTAGACTAGTTTTCTTACTACACTTCTAACCCTAATTCTACTGGTAGCGTACCTTTCATTGGAAAAACAATTACTCCCTCTGAGGATATTGGTGTTGGTTTGCTTAAAGATTCATCACTAATGGGAAATTTTGCATTTCCTCCACCGAATTTTCCTTCTAATATTGCCCAGGTTAACATGATCTCATCAAGCACTATGGAATCTTTTGATCCTTGCATAGTGCCTTTAGAATATGAATTGACCTCCTATGGCACTGAGATTCCTTTGAGCCCGCTTGAATTGGCTTACCAGGCAGTTCAAATTTTTTCCGATCCAACACATTTTGAAATTGATCGAGCGAATATGATCACTGATGATTATTCTCAATTACCTTGGTTATAACAAATTTCACTTCCTGATCCTTTCGACAATACGTTTCCAATTGATGAAAGTATTATGGAGATTGTGACTTTGGATGAAATTCCATGGAACGATTATCATCATCGTTCCTCTTATTCTTCCTAACCTTGATAAAATCAAGGTTGATTTTTCAACTATATTTTCGACTTGGCCCATGTTAGTTCTTCAAGCTAAATCTAAAAAGAATTTGAGAAACATATATACAATTATTGCAATTAATATCTTAGTCAAAACAAGAATTATCGATAACATTCACATAGTTTCTTCGTGCTCACTTGAAGAAATTCAGACGTACAAAGCTCTATTTCGAGAGTTCCGTGACATTTTTTCTAGTCTTATGAGGAAATGTCAGGATTTGGCTCAAGTATTGTTGTTCACGAAATTAAGACTTACCTGGATGCCAAACCTATTAGATAAAGATTACGTCCAGTACATCCATGAAAGGTTGTTTTTATTAAAGTTGAAGTTGAAAAACTGCTTAAAGCAGGTTTTATCTACCTGCTTCCCTTGATTGATTGGGTTTCCAATATTGTTCATGTTAACAAAAAGAAAGGTATCATTAGAGTATGCATAGATTATAGGTATATTATTAAGTCTTGTCCCAAAGACAACTATCCTACCCCCTATATTGATCAAATCGTTGATGATTGTGTCGGTAACGAAATTTTTTCTTACATGGATGGATTTTTCAGACACAAAAAAATCAACATACTCCCTACCGATCAACATAAAATTATGTTCATCTGTCCATGGGGGAATTTTTCTTATCGGAAACTCCCATTTGGATTGAAATTTGTTGACACAACCTTTCAACAAGCCATGTCTTATGCATTTCACGAGATCAAGCATATTGTACAACCTTATTTGGATGATTTACCAGCTCATTCACTGAAACGGGAAGATCATCCAACGCATTCGAGAGATATCTTTATCAAGTTTCAACACTACAATATATGCTTGACTCTCACAAATGTGTTTTTTGTGTGAAATCTGGTCGATTACTGTGATTTTTTGTATTGAAGGAAGGCATTCATGTCGATCTACTCAAGGTAGAGGCTATTCTAAATTTGCCTCCTCCTTCCAACCTCCGCCAACTGCAAAGTTTACAAGGGAAAACAAACTTTTTCTGTCGATTCATCTAGAACAATGTTGAGACAACTAAAGGTTTTACTTGACTGTTGAAAAAGGGCATCTCATTTACATAGGATTAAGTTGCTCAAGAATCTTTTGATGCGCTAGAACACGTGTTTACTCATACACAATTGTTGCATCCTCCCGATTATCATCGAGACTACTTTTTGTATTTAGCTGCATCCAATGTCACAATTGGAATGGTTTTAGTTCAGAAAGATGAATTGAACGATGAGAATGTGATATGTTATTTGAGCGTAAATCTTATGAAAACTGAGATAAAATACGCACATGTGGAGAAATTGGTCTTGGAAACCATTCAAGTTATCCAAAGATTTCTTCACTACATTCTCATACGCAAAAAACAATGATTTCGGACTATAACCCTAAGGTTTACATTCTTACGAGACAATTGATAGGGGGGAAATATTCTAAATGGATAGTTAAGCTGCAAGAATTTGATTTAGAGTTCATAAAATCTAAGTCCAAGAAATCATTGGTATTTGTCGAATTGTTATGTGACTTTCCCTATACTTAGACGAAAACGGTGGTAGAGGATTCTCTCCTGGATGAATATATCTTTCTTATCAATACTTTAGACCCCTGGTATGGAGATATCATTATATATATTGAAACCCGGACCTTTAAGCCAAAACTGACTCGAACTGACCATCATTGTATTCGGTATTAATCCCAGCAATACACTATTGTTGGTGATACAATTTATCATTGTGGTGTTGATTCCATTTTCAGACGATGTTTGAATCATGAGGAGACCGATAGACATTGAATTACTGCTATTCTGGAGCTTGTGGCAGTCATATGTCAGTGTTTTCCACTGCCCAAAAGATCTTGCACGCTAGATATTTATAGCCCTCAAAGTTCAAAGATTATATAACTGTGGTCCAGAAATTCCATAATTGCAATATCTATGATCGTAAAATGTGTGCACCTCCAACTCCTCTTAACCCAATCATTGTTGTCGGTCCTTTTATAAAATGGGGCATTCATTTCCTTACATGTAACCTTCACTCGACCGGGGGGCATGGGTACATTATCCTAGAAGTGGATTATTTTATGAAATGGGCCGAGGCGATGCCTACATACAAGGATGATGGCGAAACAAAAACTATTTTCATATTCAATCATGTGATTACTGGGTTCGGGGTTCCGCAGGCCATCATCACGGTCCATGGTAGCCATTTTTGAAACTTTATGATGACTGAACTTACTAAGAAGCTAGGCCTATGTCATGAGAGTTCCACTCCATATTACCTGTAGGAAAATGGACAAGTAGAAGTCGTAAACAAGGTTCTTACCACCATGATTAAACGGATTGTTGGAATTCATAAACAAAATTGGCATTCGATTCTTTTTCTAGCCTTGTGGGTATATCGTACCTAAGAAAAAACTTCGAGTGGTTTTACTCCCTTCTATCTAGTTTATGGTATGGAAGCAGTCTTTCCTACTAAATGTGAAACACCATCATTAAAATTGGCAATTGAAATATTACCAGCCACTTTTGTAGAGGAGGGACGATTTTTGTACTTAGCATGACTAGATGAGACTCGTCGTGATGCTACATTAGCTAGTGAGGGTCATAAGAAATGAGTTCAGGCACATTTTGATCAAAATGTAAATCCTCGCTCATATTCAGAAGGTGACCTAGTCTTGGTTTACGATGAAGATCACGATAAATTAGGTGTTGATAAATTTGAGCCCATGTGGCATTGTCCTTATATTGTAAAACATGTGCTAACAAAAGGGGCTTATGAGCTAGTCAATTATGAATTCATTTCTTTAGGAAAGCCCGGAAATGGTCTTTACCTAAAGAAATACTATGCTTAATTCACTCTGTGAAGAATTTGTACATTTATGTATCATATTTTGTGTGTAGAAATTTTCGCATATTTTACGATTTTCTACTAATTCTCCTACTTATCTTTTGTTACACTTGATTTGCATATGTCAACGCTCCCTCCAACTTACATTGCCTTTGCTGATGGCACTAGTTGTGGTACTCATCTTCTGTAGATTGTGTCATTTATTCACCTACTAATGAGTTAGTTTCTATTCATGGGATATGTCTTAGTCGAACAACGAATAACATCACAGAATATAGTGCAATTATTGAGCTATTATCTAACACCATTGGATTTGGTATTCGTCAATTGATCATTAGGTTAGATTCTCAACTCATAATATTACATTTAAACGGTGTCTATTCAGTAAGAAGTTATGCAATGTTAAGAATTTTTTTGTGGGTTCGTCTCTTGGAGAGATATTTTGATTAAATTGAATATCAACACATTCAAACACATTTAAACACATTAACTAATGCATTGTCTAATTATGTGTTAAATTTCCATTTGTAAACATCTATAAGAAAGCAAAAAAAATATTCATCCATATATTGTACAATATAGGCTGAAATAAAAGCAGTAGTTTTCATTAGTTAAAATGTCTATAAAAAGTGTGGCTTTACAAAAAATGTCATCCAAGACATGAGGCCCAGTGGCCTTTATTAGCCAAACATGTTGATACATCATAAAAAAACAAAATCTAGCGCTATGACTAGTAGCTATGCATGATGATCATGGTAGCAAACAATAGCGTGATCTACTTGTCGTAGCAAGCGAATAATTGGTCCAGTAATTACCACAGTGTGCCTCTGGTAGCGGAGAGGTAGATTATCAATCCCAACATTTGGGATGTCTCGGGTCATCCTCTCTAGGTTGTGCTACAGCTCAGACAAAGCCTCTGTCGTGTCAGGGTTCTGTATTGTGGTAGCTACTGGCTGCTCATTGCGCCTATCAAATCTATGTAGTCCTATTGGTCTCATGGAGCCCACATCTGCATGATCATTTCGAATAATTAGTTTTGGATGCCAAAAAACAAAAACAAAAATGAAAAATTAAAATAGCAACATGTGAATTTTTTTACCTAAGGCACTCGACTACATCCTAGCCAGAAGTGGGATATCTAGACCACCCGTGTAATCCATGCATGCATGTGGAAAGTCTTCAATCATAATTATTTGGTGTTCCAACCATCCAAATAAATCAGGAGTATATCGAATTGTTGGGCCATCACCACCTTCGTGGCGCGCCATCAATGTGACCCACTTCATCATACGAGGATCTTGAGGTCCTCTTACATCTATGGCTATCTGTGGGGCGAGAAAGGGGATCCTCTCTAGAGAAAATGAGATAACAAAAGGCACCATACCCAAAAAAAATGTTTTACCGGTTTTGACTCTAGTTAGTTTCCCTTTGAGGTTGGAAACTACCCCTTCACACTAGTTAAATATCATAGGCTACAAGCATTCTATGGAAAGTTTCATTTGAGCCTTGGTGAGTAAGTGAAGTGTTGCAATCCCACATAATCATGCAACTTTAAAACCAATAGTCCTCAAAGGAAGTTGGTCAATGGTTTTGATATCAATGCGTCCTTCTTTAAGTTCAAACCATGGAGAACAATGTTGTGTTAGGTATGTGGCAGTTGTTTCACCACCTTGTCTATGCCCATACAAATAAATGTTCACTCCACAACATGGGAGCCCAGATAATAAATAGATGTCATGAACATCTATCGTGAGTCTATGATCCTCGATCACAAAGCACTCTTCCTGTACATTCCATTTTCTCACCATCCATCCCAGCAAATCTAGTTGAGCCTTTATGCATGGGATTGTGAAAAAATTGTATAGGTCATAGATTCTTAAAACCTGTAATGTTTATGGATGGTTTAAATCTTCCACATCTTGTCCTTCATGTACATGCTCTCTCCACCCCATTTTTGTGGATCAAATCCCAGCGAATAAACATGGAGGATCATTAGAAAATGTTGTGGTGATTTTTTGCAAAATATTTGGGCTCTTTTCATGATTTTTGCAAATCCCTTGGCACTGTACGTGACCACTTTTGAAAACCAATGTGGATTTATGCGGTTCTAGCCCTAGAAACCACAAAAATCTCATTTTTGGGTGTAAAAAAATCGATTAGTGTGCGCAGGCCCAATGAAGAGAAACTATGCACACCGAGGGCAATTTTTGAATTGATAAACCCCCCAAAAAAACCTAAATACACGGTGAAAAGAAAAAATAAATCAATGAAAACAAAGATATCAGAGAGATGGTTTACTTGGAGAAGACAACTTGTGATTTAGTTCAACAGTTTTCCTAGAATCTACCTCTGAAGTTTTGGTGAAAAATGCACTCTATCACTCTCAAATGGTAAAAACTTTTACTTTTTGGAATTTTATAAGTTTTTTAGGGCCATTAAAATATTATTTTTGGCCTATTATCCTCTGAAATCCAATTTTTTAATGTTGTTACTATGTTTTTGAACAGTGATGAGAATTTTTTGAGTTTAAATGTGCAGAACACGGGTTATTTATGAAAATGAATCATTTTGGATGAGTATATTTTTATCACTTTTTCGAACTCGTTAAAACTTACAAAAAAGTGAAACCCATGAGTTATCTTTAAGCCCTTTTCAGACTCCTTAAACATGAAAATATTGTCGATTACTTAACCATTCGAACTCGTGAAAGTAAATGAGTAGTCATTTATTCAATATAATTTTACCCCTTTTACGGACTTAACAAGATTATTTATGAAAAAATCATACGTAGAGTAATCATGGTCAATAGAGTTCTATCATGCATTATTTTACCCTTTTCCAGGCTTGAGAGACTAAATTTACGAAAAAGGACACTATGGAGTTTACTTATGTTTTTCTCCTGACTCCCTAAAAATGAAAAACATTGAGCTTTACTTTTTCCAGGCTCGTTAAGATTTTACGTTGGAAGAATTGAATGAGTCTTCTTTTTGTGTCTTTTCAAACTCCTTAAACATGAAAACGACATCAAGTTACCCCTTCATTGGATTCATAAAACTTAAACAATGCAAAAATCGTCAATCATGACAAGACCAAACCACTCTTTCCTAGGGTTCATTAAAAATACTCCGAAGAACTCATCCAAAGAATGAGCCTATAGGACAAACATATGTTATCCTCCTTAAGCTTTGTTGGCCCTCGTTTTTTATCAAATTTTGCTTATTAAAATCCACCTAATTTCCATCATTTTCCACCATATACCATCCATATACACCTTATTTTGACCTTATTATGCATATTCAAGCAAATAAATTATGTTTTTCAATTTTTAGATATTTTTGCAAAAATTGGGTTTTAAGAGTATTTTTGGATAGAATAAAAAATTCCCGTAATGGCTATGTGGATGACATATTTGCAGGACACTTGGGCTCGAGCTAGATACATGAATGGAAAGCTTGGGAACTAGGACTGAACTAATTCCAATTGGTTCAGTCAAAACAAGCTAAATCAAGCCCAGTCAAGGCTGGTCAAACATGACTAGTCATCCAGAAAATCCCTAGGAAATAGGGCAATTTTATGATTTCATGGGATTGTCCATATTTTTAGTGATAGATTGGATGGATTCGACTTAGATAGGTGGATATGGATAGATATAGTTGTTAGAGATATTTTAGATCAGTTTGTTTCATGATCTTCTATTTAATACAAAACTTTGAAGGCTTATGGCATGTAGAATTAATGCAGAATTTATGTAATTTGATTTTGAGACTCTTTGAAGACTGAAAGATAATTGAAGAACCTATTTCATTTCAATTTTTTGTTCATACTTGGTTGATTTACTGAAGTTGTTGTAGCTGAGATTTCTTCAAGTGTGCAAGGCAAAGGTGGAGGGCCCCCACACCTTCTTGGTTAAATTTTCGTAGTTTTCATAAATTAGTTCTTGTTTCAAATGTATTTAGATGCGTGATGATTGTTGAATGAATATTGGTTTAATTATTATCTACATATGAAGGGACACACAGGAATTTAAGTTAAATTCCCCTTTTATTTGATCTTGAACTAAAACTGAATTTCATTCTCCTTTTCTTATTTGAAGTTATTTCTACATTTCTAGTTTGAAGCAATGGTGATTATGATATAGTAGAATTATGAAGAAGGACAATCTGGTCCTCCTTAGTTAGGAGCCTCTTCTTTTACATCTTCTGCATCATAAACCATTGTTAATTAGTGATTTGGATTTATCTTCATGAAAGTAGTATTGTAGGGAAGGACAACCTGGTTCTCCTAAGTTAGGAGCCTCATCCCTCACATATTACATAAGTGAATTAGAAATTGTTAAAATAGGTTTATATTTGTAATATGTACTTCCTTAACTCTTCAAATTTTATCTTCTAAGCTTGGCTACATCTGATATCCATATACTGTGGACTTGCCTCCAAGTTTTACAAACCCAGATTGATAATGAATACTTGTGTTAATTTGTGTTAATAAATTAGCTCAACATTTTGGTGCCATTGTTGGGGAGGCAATTATCAGCATAGTCAAATAGAAGATAAACAAAAACACTAAAAATTTGATTAAAAAAAATTAGTTAAGATACATTTCTCTTAGTTATGTTTATTTATGCCTAGAAATAGAGACCCTAAAAGTAGATTCCAAAAACAAAACCCGCAACAAAAACATAAAATAAAAAATAACTACAAAATCTATTTGCAAGACAAGATCTAAAAAATGATGTTAAAGAAATCATTTAAAGAAGGAGGGTATGCCACCAAAAAACTATTCTCAGGTCCTTGTCCTCAATTTAGAATGCTCACTGGGGATGAATCTTTATGTCAAAGGATAGAAGAACAACAAAACATCCATGAAGATGATCCACATGAAGAGAATCTAGAACTTTCTTCTAGCTATCTTTGTGAGGAGGTGAATGAGTCATGGATCATATGCAATGAAGATCAAACATTAGAGCCAGAAATTGAAGAATTTCTAGCATGTATATCACAAGATCCCTTGTGCATACAAGATTTTGAACAAGTACCACAAGAAGAGTTTTGTGCTATGACAATTAATGAGAGCCAAGCAAACAAAGATCATCTTAAAACTTGGTTTCAACTAGTCATTAGGTTACAACACTACTCCATTTTTCAAAATTCCTTCTCATCAAATATTTATGATTAGATAATTTTTCATGTCAAAACATTCATTAAAGTATATTTTTCAAATTTGGATGTGAGTTTACTCATGATCTTGTTACGAAAATGGATGCATTGGAAACTCTCTTATACTTGAGAGAATGACTTATTTTTCTAAAATAGAGTAGGGTAGAATAGAATAAATTAACAAGTAGAATGAATTCACAATAAGACTTCCATAATAATTTTGTTTCAAACTGTCATGAATGTTTCTTCAAATCATTGTTCAATATTCATTTGAAAGGACTACATGGAAAAATGCAGTAAGAACAATCCTATTTTGGGTAACCATATAGGATCATTTTTAAATCATTTTTTTTTAACATATCTCTTGAAATCTAGTTTTGGAATCCATTTGGAAATTTTCAATTTATATCACAAATAAAAATGTGATTAAAATCAAAACTAGGTCTCAAGTGAAATGTTGAGGACAAAGTTAGTACAGCCTATATTTGAGGTGTCTAATGGAAACATTTTTACCTAAAATTCATAGGGAATATAGCCCTTGGAATCTAGTTTCCAAATCAATTTGAATCACCTCAATCAGGTATCATATGAAAAAGTTATTCTTAAAATACTAACTGCTTCTCGAAAAATCTGCATGGTGACAATTCTAGGTCTTGATTGTTCATTGGCATATTTAACATACCAAATAATCTTATTTTGAAAACCTGTTTATATGGGAGATATATATTCAAGTCTAGTTTAAGACACAATTTCAATCATCCCATTTGGAGGTGAAATGAAAAAGTTATGCCACATTTAGTGACTGCATGTCTTCAAAACAGCATAGTAAAACTCTGCCTCCTAGGTCTATTCATCACCAATTTTGTGATATCAAACCTAATGATTTTTAAAACATATTTCTACTGGAAAAATGAAAATGGATATAATTTAATATCCAAGTGGAATCACATCATTCTGATCTTTAACGAAAAAGTTACACTCTAAATAGTGATTGTTGGTTTAGTTAAAAATTAACAAGCAGCTCTATCAAACATGGCACTCCTTATAATTTTTGCCATATCATTTTGAACCATTTTGAAAACCTGTTTATACCAGAGGTATCCATATGAATTCACTTCAACTTGACTTTGGAATCACTCTAATTGGATATAGAACAAATATTTTGTAAATAAAATACCCTAGGAGGTTTAGGCTAGCCACCATTCCTCAAGGGGTAAATAAATGCATTTTGTTTGTATATCATCTTTGGACTTGTTTTCTAAGCAATGCTTGTAATGATTTACATATTTATTAGAAGAAGAGAGACTGTACACCTCTCTTCCTCCATCATCTAATATTGTATTGCAGGCAAGTGCTATGTTTTTGCAGGTCCCCAGAAGATTTGAGAGGTCAATTTCATAGATGAAGGATTTTCAAAATCAATTTTTAAAAATTCATATCAACGAATATGAAATGAAAGTATTCAAGTGAAAATGAAGTGGGAATTCACCTGATATTGAGTTCATCCAATGAAACTCAAATTTGTGAAGCTTGCTCTTAGTTGCTGACCAACAACACCAATCACTCTACGACATGATTGAGATCGAGGCAAAAGACATGAAGTTAATAATCAGAAGAAGAAGTCAAGTTTTGTACCATGTCAAGTCACATCAATTTCCAAAGAAGCCTTTCATAAGCCATATTGTTCATGATTTCATCCATCATCTATATTGTATGTTAAGCTCCGTGATCATGCATGTTGAAGTACAGACTTATTATCTATCCATTTACTACTAAATCATGACTTCAATATAACCTATTTTCATAAGCTTTTCATACTTCCCTACTCCATTACACCCCACCTCCATCTAGAAAAGAAAATAATAAAAAATAGAAAAAGATCAAAAATAATAAAGGAGTTTGGTTGTGAAAATCCAGGAAACTGGCACAACACAAACTCGAATTCATATCGGAAAACCAACTTGTTTGGCCAATATGAATTCTCTATTTTGTTTTACCATTTCTTCAATTTGATTTTGCAGGAATCATCCTCCAAAATAAACAAGACTTGGGGACAAGTCTCAGAATAAGCAAGGGGGAAGATTCGTAATAAAACTATGCAAATAGTTTGAGCAGCTGTATTGAAGGGACCTGAATTACATGTCAGAGGGGACCTGAAACATCATTTACAAATTGCAGAAGGGACCTGAACAACATCAACATTTGAAGATCCTGAATCAATATCAGATGTGAAAACATGAAAGCAAAAATAAGTCTCTACATTTCATTGCAATCTATCCTAGAAGAACCATCATCATGAGTAAAAAATGAACCGACAGAGGAAATCATCAGTTAGCATTGACATCAAGCTATTATGGAAGTATAAGTATAGTAAGTGTAAAAATTTCTCTTAGAACCTTTGATTTTTGAAAAAAATCTAGAAATTGATAAAACTAGTTTAACTTGATATGCATTCCACTACATTTACCATTCCTCCACTACATTTACCATTCCACATTTATCCCATTAACTTCATCATAATAAACTATATTACAAACTATCATTTACCCTACTCCTACCATACAAAAATCATTTCCCTATACATTATCCTACCATATAAAAAAAAAAATCAATTCCCTATACATTTTTATAAGCATTTTTTATTGAAAAATAAGGCAATGATTTTCCCCTAAGGAATTTGTTGACCTACATGAACCATACAAAGGTTAAATGTCGAAAAAAATTGATTTTAAATGACCTATCCTATGGTCATTTTAAAACAAATTTAAGGCATAAGAGACAAAGTGACAAAGTATGGGCGCTAAGGTATATGCCTAAAGATATATGCGAAGAATTACAATGAAAAACGTGCCAAAAAAATAATAATAATAAAAAATGAAAAAGGAACTAATGGGCATATAATACAAAGTGGGCATGAAATATAATGAAAGGCATGCATGAAGCAACCATGATAAAAAAATATGATGTTGCAGTGACAAGATAGGCCTGTACACCGTGTAATCCGAAGGACGTAGCCACGAGGAGGATGCAGTCATGATAGGTACAATGAGCATTGAGTTGGCATAGTTGAAATGAAGTTCAAGTGCTCTAAAAAACAATTACAATGCTCTGTATTACATTTTTTTTTGCATAGTCCACACCTGCATTACATATTTCTTTCACCATCACAGCTCAAAGTAAGCCCAGGAAAGAGATTTCAACGCTGTGTATAGTCAAAACCTTGTGAGAGAAACCGGAATTGAGAGAAATGCAGAGCACAGTGCTGAAGAAGAAGTGTGGAAATAAGTAGGGAAGTTGAACATTGGTTTTAACGAAGAGGATTACAAGCCAAGATATTTGCTATGCCAATTTGACCAAGCTCACCAACAAATTCCAGAAAATTCGTAGAATGAAGAGGAACCGCGAGTTAATAACTCATAAATGTCTTCAAGTCGCTGCCAGATCAGAGAATTTCTAAAAGTAGAGAGGAGAATTTTGTGAATTTTTTTTTAAAAATGGAGCAAGCGGAGTTGACCGGGATTTAAGCCAAGAGATCTGGTAGTCATGTAGCAAAAACACACCACTTAAGTGCAGAGATCTCGTGAAGCAAGAAGGTAAGAGAAAAACCCAGATTTTTCTCATAAATGCAACAGATATTTAGATAAATAAATCTTGGGATTCAAGTTATAAATTAGTGCCTCTGCCACCGTTTAAAACTTGTCACTGCCACCATTCACTTAAACTCTGCCACCAATAAACACGTATTTTCCATTGGTTTAATGAACGAATCCTTGGAAATATTGAGGGAGAATTCTGATTGAAATAGCGTTGTCTAAACACAGGAACTCAAGTTATCTCAAAGATAACTCAAAAATCACTTTCAGATCAGGTAATCCTATAATTTTCTCATGCATGGTTACACACAGAGTTTTTGATTTCGATTTTTATACAAACAGAGAACAAAATTCTTCTTATTTTCAACACAGTGGGCATAATTCATTACATTCATGTATGGTTGTGTGGGAAAATTTGTTCCATCCATGTGCACAGTGAGAATTTCGATACAGGTGAAGATTTAAATGGAACTATGAGAGAAATGTCTACTCGTGAAAAGTTGTTGCATGATCAACCAAAGCTTTTGTTGCAATTTGGATTAGATCTTTTTCCTATCCTAGTCCAGGTTTATGGCTCAAGCGTGAGCACTCCTATTTGACACAAGTCTATTTACATCATTAGCAAGTGGGTATATTTTAGCAATGCTGAAATGCTTATATCTTTTCTTCACGTGACAAACATATCAAGTTTTTTTGGTTGGTGTTCTAACATGGAAAGATCCCCATGTTTTGGTCCCTGATCTACAGATAGCAGAATTTCTTATAAAAAAATTCATGATACTTTTCCCAAGTTGTTCGTGAAAGAAGGGGTTGTTCATGCAATAGATACATTGATATCAGCAAATCTATCAAGTTCATTTTCAATACAGGTCTTTGTCTCGCAGAAAGGTTGTCTTTCAGGATCATCTATCCCAAATTCCACATGTAATATTTTGCATTCAAATAGGTCAAATAGTGAAACAGCTAGAGAGGAAGAATCTGGTGGTTTAAATACTGGAAGAGTTGGTTCACTATTGCCTTCTAGAGATGAAACAATTCAACTATAGTTTTAAAAAAATTCGAAATTGTTAAAAAGGCACTATTTTTCATTGCTTTTTTAGAGAAAAGTAAACTGAAATTTGGAAAACGAAAACATGGGTTTTTTTCAGAACGAGCCTAATTAGGTTCTAGGTGAACAATTTTCTCAAATTCATTTCTATTTGGGATATTTTTATGGTTCTTTTGACCCCTATTTTGCAGATTGTGTGGGTAAAACAATGGCTAAATTGAAAGTGAATGCCTAGTCATAAAAAGGATTGGCACAAGTTATTTTGTAGAGGAATTATACAAGAAGAAAACCCCCTGCATAAGTGAAAGAAGCTTTTATTTGATCGATTGGTGTTTTCTCTGTGACAATGCGACATTGCAAGATTGGTTTCTTTCAGTGAAGATGTGAGGGAAAATGGATATTGGCTCCTTTAAGTAAAGTTGTTGATATTGCTAATTTGAGAGGGACATGAATCTTGTGTCAGAATGTATTACAAAATTCAAGTTTTATTTGTTGTCTTCTCTGAAGCTGCTCATCCAAAATGATTTATTGGTGTTATTTCTGGTGTTTTATCATGAGAGGAAGAATAATGTAAAGTTGTTGTATTTGTGTGTTGGTGGTGAAACCTCATCACACATCAGAGACATTTTTGTTCCCATCACTCCAGAATACATAGCCCAAGCCAAAAAAATTCCACTGATAGGTGAAAAATATTACAAAGAGCAACACTTCAAAGAGAAATGATGAAATTTCTTTTTAGAAAAACAGAGGAAAGGAAAGGAGAAAAAGTAAAGAATGTCATCTACAAGAATGGAGAAAAGTACATGAAGGCATAGATATCCTTTTACAGGTAGCTCAAGAGAAAGCTTCATCTTCAAGGGTCAGAGCCACAGGTACATCAGCAAGCCAGTCAGCATATAGAAGCAAAAGGTCAAGGAGATAGAGGCAAGCATGAGGACATGCTTGAGAGTAAGCAAGGAGGAGATGTTGGCCCTTGTTTTTGATCAAATTTTGATTATTATTTTTTTTTAACATCATCGGTTGCTATATTATATTTCAAAAAAAGTGGAGAAGGTTGCTCCCCTTAAATACATTGTGAGATGCCATGAGATGCGAGGAGAGTAGGAGTTACAGTTACAAAATCCTCCTTGCTCCTGCCTTCTAGGCTTTGAGGTGAAAGTTAAACAGAAATAAATCCTTACAAACTAAAGCAATAGGAAACAACATTTACAAAACATCTTCAATCTATGTTTATATGACTGATTTGCCTCACTTTTGACTGTTCAGGCTTATCCTCTTCATCGCCGAAGGCAGGGCGTTTTTCTTTTCCATTATGTATTTCAGTATCTCTATGGACTCCTCAACATGAGCACATCGGTTGGAGAGTTGTCTAAACTGCTCATGTAATGATGAAATCCTGTGCAGAAACAGATTTATATCAGCCTCATATTTTTCTTTTATAAGCCTACTCTAATTTTCAATCTTTGCCTCCATGATCATCTGCTGACTATCCATCTTGCTATCCAAAATCCTTTGCTGGGCTCTTAACTGTTCGAGCTCTGCTTGGAGGTCAGCACAGTGAAGGCAATCTTCACTTCTCGCCATAGGTGTGTGTTGTGCTTGAGAGCAAAGGGCGGGCTTGGAGCACTGCTTTTGATCGAGCAGGCAGGGGTTGCTGCTAAAAATCAAGTTCACTATAAACTCCAGAAACTTTAGAGAGTGGTGGTAGACTTGGGAAAGAGGAACAGACCAAAAAGAGGGCTTGTAATGTTGCTCATGAATGCACGCACAAGAGATGTTGCTAGGAGACAGGGTTACTATCTGATCCCAATCCAGACAATGGCAAGTAGCCTGAGACAAAGGAAGGAGGGGCCGCAGGGAGCTCAAAGGCAAGAAAGCGGTGCGTGAAGGCAGAGATGCGAAACAAGGAGCTGAAAGGACGTGAAAAGGGGTAAGAATAGAGGCATATATAGGAATCTGGAGGGAGATTGCAGAGCGTGATGGGAGAATCAAGAGGGGACATAGAGAATCGAGGGGACAATTCGGAGGAGCAAGGAAGGGATGGCCGGGAGGTAGAAGGACGGCCGGTCTATGGGCTAGAGGTGAGAAAATAATGATTTCAATAGGATGCCAGATCCCTATGCAGATCTTAGTCACAGGTGGGACAAGGCCGATCTTTGAAAAAACAATCATATCAGGTATGCTAAGGAACTAATCGGTGACAGGAGGAGTCATCATCATGGTAAATACTAAAAGGATTCCACACCGTTGCAGATGAGGCAGCCCAATGGCCCGGCACAAGTTTTGTTAGCTTGGTTGTCAACAATTTTATTGAGAGAACGCAATATATGATAATAGCGCAAGTATTTTATGGAGTGTCCTAAGACTTGACACCGTCTGATAATTTGTTGAAGAAGAGCATTGGGAAGATCCTTGTTCTGAACCATTGCACTAGTGATAATCGCCGAGTCTCCTAATATCGTGACTATGTCTATACCAAGTTTCCTAAGTCGTATAAGACCTTGGTAAAGGGCCAAGGCTTCTGCTCGGTTATTGGAAGTGTGGCCAAGACCCCACTCATAAGACAGGTTGTTATCCCCATTAGCATTAAATATAACTCCTTCTACCCCTGTTACCCCGGGATTCGACTTTGAGGCCCCTTCGAAGCAAAGATAATGCCTATTGCTGTTTTTAATCCAGACTGCGAACTCTTCTTCCTTTACAGTAATCTTCCAATTAGGGGGAGCATTGTTGTGTCTGTTGCTAGCAGCGCTGCCCATCTGATTGCTGGTGTTTTTTTCTAATAGGTATCCAATAAAGCTTCGTTCTTCTATGCTGAGATCACTAACATTTATACTTCTCTGATTCTTAACTGAGATGGTTTCAAGGGCAAGACTCCTTGCCTTGTTGCAAAGACTTCTAACAGTCGAATCCTTGTCCTTAAAAACCTTTCGATTTCTTGCCAGCCAAATGTTCCATAGCATATTGTAGGGAAGAATATCCCAGACTCTCTTCACTGTGTTATTCTTCCTGTGCTGCCAGGGATAGTTTTTTTTCCATTTGTAAAGGATTTCTCCTATGGTGTTTTGGGTGCTCCATGGGATTTGATTGTTATGAGATAAGTTTCTCCAACAATCGATGGCAAAAGGGCATTCAATAAAGAGATGGTGCATTGATTCTTCAGCAGCTAAGCAGTTAGGACAACATGAGGGACCATTGATTCCCCTCTTTTGCAAATTTTCGACCGTGAGGATTTTCCCTTTGAGAAGGGTCCAAAGAAAAAATTTGATTTTTGGAATTGCCTTGGATTTCCAAACCACCTTCCAGTGATTCCAGCTTGGCATGGGGTAGCTAATGTTGCAAATGTATTGGTGAGTAGCTTGGATGGTGTAAATGGATCCAGATGGATCCCAATGAAACCCATCAAGATCATTCTTTTTGACAGGAGCTATACTGTGCAAATGGGATTGGAGGACAGAAAGACTTGCATTAAGGCCTGTGGTTATGGCTGGGAAGGACCAACCAGACCAAAGAAGAGTGTGAGGATCCCATTGGGAGATGTAGTCCAGGAAATGTATGCCTGTTCTTTAAAAAAAGGAAAGGATAGGGTTAACTCCACCTTGTCTATTTATTGGCTACTGAACCATGATTCTGTCAGCTCCAATGTTGATTCTTGCACCTCCCTTGGGGATTTTTGAAGTATTTTGAGCAATTAAGGGAATTGCTCTCTTGCATAATCGCCAAATTTTAGAGGAGTCTTTATTGGGGATATCTCAATCAAGAAGCTGTTGTCTAGGAAAATTTAGATATTTAATTTCCAGAACCTTTTTCCACCAGGCTGGGAGTCCAGTAATGAATCTCCAAACAATTTTGCCTCCAAAGGCTAAATTGAGAAATTTGGGAGATCTAATTCCAAGACCTCCTTGGTCTTGGGACTAGATAACCTACTTCCAATTAATCAAGTTGAATTTCTTTTTATCATTCTTCCCCCCTTGCCACAGGAATTGGCAGAGGATGACTTCCATTTTGTAGTGGAAGGAGGCTGGAGCTTGAAGAAGAGAAAAATGATATAAGGGGAGGGAAGAAATACCTGACTTAAGAAGAATGAGGCGACCAGCTGGGTTGAGCCAAATGGAGCCCCACTGCTACACTTTTCTTTTCATTTTGTCAACTACTGTGTCCCAAACTTCTGCTCTCAAAGGTCCAGCACTTACAGACAGGCCCAAGTAAGAGAAGTGGCTCCAATCATACTTGCATGTGACTCCAAAAATGTTGGAAATATTGTGTAGCACTTGTACTGCTGTGTTCCAGCCATATATACAAATTTTCAGCTGATTTACCACTCCACCAGAGTAACACATGTATTTGTCAAGGAGAGACTTGAAGCGCTTGGCTATTGTTATCATCGGAAAATTGTGAATGGTTTATATTCTTGACCCCATCCCCAAACTTTATTCCTGTGATTAATCCAACCCTCCGATTGAAATCCAATGCCCTGCTAAAGGATTCAACCATTAAAATAAAGAGATAAGGTAAAAGAGGGAAACCTTGTCTTAGGCCTTGGGAGGATTGGAAAGCTTCTCCTGGTATGCCATTTACTAGAGGGAAGATCCAAGGCCCAGAGATGCAGGTTCGAATGAAGTTGAGAAAGCTATCATCAAATCCCATCTTCTTCAAAGCAGCCAAGAGGAAGGAGTGTCTTACTCTGTCAAATGCGTTTGCCAGATCAAGCTTGAGAATAAACCCTTTCTCATTTCTGGTTTGACTCGAGTGAATGGCCTCTTACACAAGTAGAATGGAGTCAGTTATTTGTCTATTGGCCAAGAATCCCCCTTTATTTTCATAAATGAGAGAAGGAAGCAACAGCGTTAGGCAAGCAGCGATGATTTTTGTCAGGATTTTATAGGAGTTACAAAGTGATATGGGCCTGAAGTGAGTAAAGGAAGAGGGCCTGTTTTCTTTGGGGATGAGTGCTAGATGAGTGGCATTGGTGTATACTCCTATTTTTCCCTTTCGTTGGATCCAATTGAGCATTTTTGTCAAGTCCTTTTTTATAATTCCCCATAATTCTCGGTAAAAGCAAATGGGAAAGCCATTTGGGCCTAGGGCTTTATCAGGTTGAAGAGTCCAAATCGATCTCCTGATTTCCTCCTCATTGATCTCCTTGTTTAAGCTATCATTCATTTCCTTGCTTATCCCTGTTGGAAGGTGTTGCAATAGATCTGTGTAATCCTTTTCTTGCTTTGTTTCCGTTAGAATATCTTGATAGTGATCTGTGGCAGCTCTTTGAATTGCCTCCTGAGTGCTTTTTCTATTACCTTCAGCATCTAGGATGGAGCTTACATTATTCCTTATCTTTCTGGCTATCGTTTGTTTGTGAAAAAAAACTGAGTTCTTGTCTCCCCCTTGCATCCATAGTTGCCTTGATTTGAGCCTCCATTTTTATTCCTCTTCTCTATTAACTCGGTATAGTTGTGAGTAGATGTCATTTCCCTGTTGTTTGTTCTCTTGGGAAAGGCCATTTTCCTCTATTTCTCTTTGAATACTCTCCAGATTATTCTTAATTTCTTTTTTTACCTTCTCTGGTTCTTCGTACCTGGTTTTAGCCCATTCTTTTATGGCTTCTTTTGTTTTTCTTAATTTTGTTTCCCAGATGTAACTGGGAGAACCCTCCATGTGCTAGATCCAAGAACTATAAACAATTCCTGCAACTGTTGGTATATCATTCCAGAGGGAACTATATCTGAAGGGGATAGGCCCCAGGGCCCTGTGATTTTCCAGCATTAGAGTTATTGGGAAATGGTCGGAGGAAGAGCACGTTAAAATGCTGGCATATCCAACGGAGAAAGCTGAAAGAAGAGATACATTAATGAGAATTCTGTCCAATTACTCCATGATGTTACCTACACCCATCCTGCGGTTATTCCATGTATATCTTCAGTTTTTTGGAGGGACATCCATAAGATCATGCTCCTACATGATATTTTCCAGATGTATTCTATATGGATCAGGTGTAAAACTGCCTCCCCTTTTCTCATTGGCGTGGAGGTT